>MNCI01018351.1:0-131175 GCA_015680685.1 Gnetum montanum
TGTTTCTTGGATAAAAATATAAGAATAGAAAAAAATTTCAATACAGACTCAACCTGAAAGTCAAGGAAAAGTATATGAATATATCATATAAAAATGGATTTTTTAAAGATGGCATAAGGAGTTGAAGAGAATTTTGCTTACTATAGCTAAGCAAGTTATACATTCATAATAACAAGGTGCTTAGAAAACTTGATTTGATGAGGATTGCATGCATACTAGGTAGAATATTAAGAATGAAAATAAAAGTCACACACAAAGCTTAGGTAAGACATATAAATACTTAAGTAGAACCAAGAGAATGAATTTATCAGGGAGTAGCAAGAATATTTTGATGCATCATTAAAATAGAATGTAGATAATTTTGGTAATGTTTTCATCATGAAGCATCTTCATCATTTAATTTTTCTTTTCAAGATATTTGATCATTTTACAATAAGCTAGTTATAAGAGAAGATGATAACTCTACTACATACAACAAGAACATGTCCAACTTACTCTTCAAAAAATCATAGAGGATATTAAAAAGCTAGCGTTTGGCAAAGCTATAGATTAAGATGGTTTATATGCAAAATTATTAAAGTGTGCAAGATCTGCTATTCATAGAGAAATTTGGCACAAATAAAATTTAACAATGAAGCATTGATTAAAACAAGATTGGAAAACTAATACAACTATCTTGTTATATAAAAAAGGGTATAAAAATAATTTGAAAAATTATAGAATGATCATTGTGAGTAATATTTTTGCCAATTTATTAGGCACTTTGCTAGAAAAGAGATCAATTCTTGGGCTAAAGGTAACTGGATCAAGGTAAGATGCCAAGAAAGTGTCAAACAAAATCACTCCACTATTGATTACTTGGTTACTCTTAGACACTACATAGAATTTTCAAAAATACCTAATAATTTTTTTTATTTTTTTATTGATTTTTCAAAATCATATGATTAAGTGATGTACAAAACTATGGTTATGCTTGCATAAAATTGATCTCCCTTTAGATTTGATTACAGCAACTCAAAGATTGTATGAGGAAGTGATTATTGAAATTACAAATAATAATTCAAAGAAAAACTTTTAATTCAATAGAAAAATTGAAGTTAAGTAAGGTTGTCTACTTTTTCCAACTCTCTTTGGTATCCTTATTGATAAAATACAGGAATGGTTATGTAACAAGTAAGATAGTCACACTATCAAAATTGGATTCTAAGCAGTGAATCTTCTTTTATATACAAAGAGATGCTACCTTGATCTCCACTACTATAGAAGTTATGTAAAATATATTGCAACTTTTAGAAAATTATTTTGATTTATCTAGTTTTCAACTGAGTGTAGATAAAATTGAATTGATGATCTAAAGTATAAGAAATAGTTATTATAACTTCCATTTTGGAGGTACCAATGTGCAAATAGAAGAGTCTTTTAAATATTTGGATCTCATTTACATGGACAATTACATGTATGGGAAGTGCATCAAAGAAAAAATAGCAAAAGATTCAGAGGCTCTATATCCTTTCAAAAACAAGTGCAAGGATTTAGGACTCTTGCCTTAGTAGGTCAGAAAATAATATTTTTAAACTATCATCTATCCTACTGTATTATATGGATGTGTTGTTTGGAACCTTGAACTTTGTGCTAAACTTTAAAAAGATATTGAAAGAGTGAAAAAAACCTTTTCTTCTTGATGAGTTAAACGAGAAGATGTAAACACCTTACTCAATGTTATCGTGTGAGTATGATTTATTACCTCTAGAAGTAGAAGTTTTATATCAATTTAATTATCTAAAGTAGTTTTTGAGGATTCACGAGAATGTGATTACTATTCTCAGAAGATGTAGTGCTTGAAAAAATTGAATATCTCTTGGAATAATATGTAGCAAAATTCTAAGCATATTCACCAATTAGTCAAGTAGAAGATTTTAACATAGATTTGATCTAATGTGGGAGGTGAGAGATAATTTTATTTACACCACATTAGATCTAATAAACTAGATGTAGAAGCTCACTATCTCTCAATTGCTATTTCAATCAAGTATCAAAATGATATGAGCAAGCTTCTCTTAAATTCTCATTATCTCTCATCATCTTAGAATTGAAAATGGAAAATAGATTTAACTCCTGAGAGAAGGATGCATTTGTAGATTGTGTAGATTATGAGCCCTTGAAGATAAGTTATATGTATTTATTTTTAATGCCCCCAATGGTGCTTGGTCAATTTGTAGAATCTCTTTATTTTTCATGAAAATGTAATATTTGTCCAATAGATCCTATAGGTCTTTTGGACATAATAAAGCTTCATTTCATTTCATAAAGATGAACATAAGTTTCCAATCTTAATTTACTAAAGGTGTATAAATAAAATGGTGAAAAAAAATGATGTTAACTAGGAAGGCATGAATTTGTAGAAAACCTAAAAGAAAACAAAGACAAAAAAATCCTATGTACGAAATGCTATTTTACCCATTTTAAGTCAAAGTCAAAGTCTTAAAAAAACCAGCCCTTTTCAACTTGTTTACAGTTTTAAATAATAAAAGTCTAACTAAAATTGCACAAAAGGGCATTTTCAAAAATTTCCATGAATTATATAAAATTTAGCCTCCCTGAAAGCATGGTTAAATTTTAGCCTTGTATTAAAGGCAAAGGGAGACCCTGAACTTTTATACCTTTAAGCCAGTGACCTGTCCATTTGTAAAAGCAGTACCTTTAAGAGAATGACTGACACATCGGGGACGGTCTCATGTCCTCGAACAATAATTGATAATACCCTGCGTTTTGTTTTGTTTTGAATTCTTCCTTTGACTTGGTGTAGAAGCATTAGTTTGAACATCAGGAGAACTTCATCGTAGCTGCCGTGGAGGCGATGTGACCGTGTATGTGTTAAAATGGAAATCTTGCCTTTGAGGGCAACCTTGTCCTATTATATATTGGTGAGTGAGAATTATGGGAGTATGGTAAGCATGCGTTGCTTATAAGTTCAGATACGTTAGCCACCCACCCTGTAAATATACCTATAAATATGAATTTGGAAGCCTGAGCCTGCACACATATCCAGAGTAGCAGCTACTGCTGATCAGTGATCAGTGTTGTGTTTTCTTTCTGAAGATTAGAGTTTGTAAACCGCTGTGCAATGGCAAGAAGAATCATTACCCAGAACAACAGCAGCCAGGTGCATAATAATCTTTGCAGTTATCATAATTGAATTTAAATGTGGTTTACTCATATTCATGCAGATGTCTATATAATTTGAATATTACGATAAGCTCGAAAGGTTGGGTTACACCCAAAACCTGAATATTGATTACATAATTGTTAATTGTGTTGTGAAGATGGTGGGTGTGATGCCATGCCCACAAGGATTATGGGGTGGAAAAGGAGGTGGAGCTTTTGATGATGAAGGAAGCCATTACCGAGTTGCAGGAATTACCCTCACCATGGGAGCTTGCATCAACACAATTACCATCACCTATCAAGAACAAGACGGTTCTTTCAAGACCTATCCAACGCGTGGCACTACTAAAGGCTCCAATACTGTGGATGTAAGTTTTAAACGTCACTTCACTTGCTTGGTTAGTTAACATTTCGTCTAACTATCAAAAAGAAGAAATAGTTAACCAGCAGACCCTCCCATCTTTAGTTTTCAGTTTATTCCTTATTCTAAAAGGTAAATTGGATACAGAATTCATATTTATCCATTGGATTAAGATCATTCTTGGATCACTGTATCTTAATACAAAACATTCAACGTCCATGAGCATGTCTTGACGCTTCTTTCTCTGGATACTCTACTGTGTGCACAGGTCCCCATAGGCAAGGATGAAAACATAGTGGGTATTACTGGGTATTATGGAACATACGCCGACAATTTGGTGGTTACGTCGCTGACTTTTCACACTGACAAGAAAAACAAATATGGACCTTATGGAGCTCAGATAGGGAAAAGCTTTGAATGTCTCCCCATTGGCTCTAAAATCACTGGATTTTACGGTTTTAGTGGGGATCTGCTAGATTGCATGGGATGTTATTTTGATTTATCTATGCAAACCTGTGATCCTGCTGACGCCTCTAAAATGATATCTACCTTAACTTCATCCGTAAGAGATGTTCACAGGACACTAAAGGTCAGTTACATTTCCAACTTGCTTAATCAGGGGGCTCTGAATCCCTTCATTTTACTTTTTAGATATCTTGTACAAGACTTTCATTTTTTACCGCAATTTAGTTTAGTTTTCTAGTATAAAGTTTGATCAATTTGATCCATGGCAAATATTACAGGGTTATGATTGGAAACCGCTGCCTGCTATGTCATGGGGAGGGCAAGGTACAGGAAATCCTTGGGATGATGGTACTTTTCAGGGTATTAGGGAAATTCAAATAAGTTACGATGACAAAGTTATTCACACCATTGAAACAAAGTATGTTGGGAAAGATGGAGATACTGTCCAAGGCGTGAAACATGGATATGTTGATGGCCAAAAACTTACTGTGGTAAGCTGCTTTATTTTTGCAAATAATTCAACAATTAATATGCCTATGCTATGAAGATGTGAAAATAT
Source organism: Gnetum montanum (assembly GCA_015680685.1). Taxonomy (NCBI): domain Eukaryota; kingdom Viridiplantae; phylum Streptophyta; class Gnetopsida; order Gnetales; family Gnetaceae; genus Gnetum; species Gnetum montanum. Next base: position 4,551 of record MNCI01018351.1, read on the forward strand.
AATAATGCATGCAAGCTTTTGGTATGGTTGCAACAGATTACCCTGAATTACCCGCAGGAGTTCCTCGTATCTGTAAGTGGAACTTTTGGCAAACTTCCTGGTTTTTACATCCAAGTGAAAAGCTTGAAGTTCATCAGTAACTTCAAGGAGTATGGACCTTATGGCGACACTTCTGGTGAAGCTTTCTCATCCCCCGAAAGTGGATGCAAGATTGCAGGTGTCTGGGGACGCTCTGGTTGGCTTTTGGATAACTTTGGTGTCCACTTGGTGACCAATCAACCCCTCTCTCCTGAGGATGCTGATGCTGGCTGGAATGAATTCATCCCTGCCAAAATCCTTGCCAATGTTCTTAATTTCAACTCATGAGCACATGATTGAGCTTCCTCTCTGTCCCTGCCCTGCTTGCATTGCAGAATGTTCCTTAATATTAATATAATAATACTAGCAGCGTCTGTGTGAGCGCATGCTATTTGTGTTTATGTGGTGTGGGTCTTTCTAATGGTCTGAAGAAATAAAGACATTTTCTACGGTAGTCTGACGTGATCTCTTTTAATATTATGAATATGTTTTTTTTTAATAAGAAACTTTTTATTAATGCGGTAACGTTTCCGGTAATATATTATCATACTTAAACAAACATAAAGGAGAAATCAATTACCATTGACACAGGTTCTCTATCTCCGCTTTATCCATTCTTGTATGCCAAACATAATGCTTGAAATATTTTCCAAACATATCAATATGGATGTTCTTTTTCTCCTAATGGCAATCATCTCTAATTAATTCTGTAATGAAGTTTACTAATTAACTAATATTCATAGTTAAACTCAATCCAGTAGCATCTAGTAAACTATTTTGTTCTCCATAAAATATATCAAAGGGCCACCCACCTTGTATTAGTATTCTTCTTTGAAGTATCTTAGCTTATTATAATTTGGACATCATTTTAAGAAGAGTGAAATCAGGATGATAGATGTACAAGTTTTTTTAAAAGTGAACTAAAAAATTATATCATGCTACCTAATGGTGCGGTGGTTAGCGTAAATGTGATTGATGCAACCAATGATAGGTTCAAATCCTTGGTATGGAAACCTTCATGACATCATTTGGAATTTATACTTATTTTACAAATTAGTAGATAGTTTAATAAAAAATTTAAAAATAATACTAAAGTATAAGATAAATAGAAGGAAATAGTACAACATCATTGGAGCTTGTGAAAACATAGTAAAAATTTGGAAAAAATATTAGTAGCTATCTAGGTTAATAATGTGCATAATCATGAAGTTCATAAAAATTAAGGGGATGATAATTGTGTCCAAGCTAGAAAAGATGAAAAAAATGCTAGGAGTGAACTTAAAAAAATTTTAAATTTTTTTTATAGAGTACAATAGGAATAGTTTGTTGTATGATAAAAAAATAGTATGAGAATTTCTAGAAGCCTTTCCAATGTAAAACTTCTACACAACTAAAGTATTAAATTAATTATGTTTATGCATTTTATAGTAATCTTTCTTTTTGGAGAAGATATTTATTATCACAATTTTTATCAAGTTCCTTTGCATTTTACCCTAGAAGAAGTTATAGATGGCATTTAACATATTGGCATGTGGAAAGGTATAAATTCAAATGGTTTATATGTTTAATTACTTAAATGGTAGGACAATATATTAACATAGAAATTTAGAAAAGATTAAATATTGTTATTATTAATGGCCTTGTTAAGTAATGCTTCTTTCTAACAAATGTGATAGAAATAATTTTAAAAACTATTATATGATAGTGGTAGGGAGTGATAAATTCTGCGAAGGGCTATGTTGTTGAGCATGCATTGATGCATCCCTATCAATGCATGGGTTGATGTGTCGACAGAATGTCTATCTCTGCCTATATAAATGCACATACCCATTGCATTTATGGCACCATTGCGTCAATAAAGTAGCTAAGTTCTTGTAGTTTATTCTCGTGAAAGTTAGAATAGTTTCTAAGTGCTGACAGTAGGACTTCAAGGATTGTATGGATCCTTATTTGAGCATCATTGAACCTTAACACTTTGGTGTTCTGGAAATAAAGACAAGATTCTTGAAACTCCTTATAACACTCAGAATAGATTAATGTTTACTTTCATGCAGTTTATTATTCATGCACTTTAAATTCATGTTCTTAGTTAAATAATACAGTTAATTAATATACATAAGTACAACTTCCCCAAACATACCATTAATGCTTAGTAATCCTGGTAATGTTATCGCTTGGTTCACCTAGTAGCCCAACAGTTGGTAACCTAGTAGCATCTTAATGAGTTTAGGATGTGCATAGCAAGTGGGCCTAGATACTTAACTTTGGAAATAGATTAAGGTATTATATAGTTACTTAGATTAAATCATAATTAATTATTTTATTTCACACTTGGATTAGTTAAAATAAAACATAAAATCAATACAAATCACGTACCTTAGCTTACACTTAACCATACACTTGCACTTATACAAGTGAAGCCAAGAAGACAATGATCACATCCTTAAGTCACTATCTTTGCTATTGTGCATTTGAAGAGCTAAAGTCCATGAAATTCAACTAGATCACTAGCACAACACTTATGATTTGTATGGCTAGGCATAGGGACTACTTGCAACTCATCCTTGATGCAATTGTTGGGGAAATTTTAGTTAGCTAAGTGTGTTACATAAGAAAGATAGTGAAACCATATAACGATGTTGTAAAGGACCTAATATTAAAATCGTTAAGATAAATAATAATAACAAATGCACACTATTTTTTCACAATCATTGATATGACTTCTTCTCGTAGGGAAGACTCTCCACCACCAATCCTAACTGAATCCAATCAAAGGCACAAAGGCCAAAAGATACTCATGCTCCAACAATTCAAAGTAGTCTATACTCATCCAGATGCCTACACTCCATATTTCACATTCATCCTACACTAGGACAAGCAGTTGTGAGAGAGTGACATGGAAGGCAACATTGTATTGCCTCCCAACCGATCTATTCCTGCAATGCTACCGAACAATCTCATCAAGTTGGACATTGTAGTACTCAACGTAGAGTACAAGGATTGTGACCATGCTTATCAAGATTATCATCCCAATAAAGCACAATGAAAGAAAGATTGACAAATGGAAGCTAGATGTGAGGCTTCAAAAGGCAAAAGGTTTCCTAACCACTTATTCCTACAAACACACAAAGAAGATGAGGACTTCTTTTTAGGTGCCTTCCAAAATACATATTTTCCTTCTCTCTTTGATGAGAAGATCCTTAACCAATAGTTGCAATCAAATAGGGACAACCATGGTTATAGGAAGAACGAATCAGAAAATTAGGGGACCTCAAAAAGGGGTAGACAAGTTAAGAATAATGACAAGCACTTGGAGAAGGACAAACATGGTGATTGGGATAGGGATCAAAGAAGAGGGAGCAGTAGGCATCACTTTGATGTTAGTTCTCCTTCCTCTTTTCCTTCATCATCCTCACCATCTTCCTCCAATTTTCATGGGAGAAGTATCGGCAACAGAAATCATGATGAACATAAATAGTGGGATAGGGATGATCATTGACTTCATTGAGACAACAAAGATTGTGGGCATGAGCAATGTTGAGGTGGCCATCACAAAGAACGAAGGGATAGCAAGACTCATCATAGGCACCATTGCCATGATAGGGGCCATAGAAAGCATTATGACTATGATGAACCCCTAATGGCTACCAAAAATATGTTAAACATTTTAAAAGCTATTAGGATACCAACTAAGCATGTGAAGGATAGCTGAATCAAATGGTTGGATATGAATAATATGCCCAAGTTCAAAGGAGGATATAATTCAGATCCGCAAAATCATCTACAAGCCTTTCATGATGCTTTTTCCTTGCAAAATGTGGAAAGTGAATGAAAAAAGTTGAAACTATTCCCAAGGACACTCATCAAAGAAGCAAAAAGATAGTAGCAGTCCTTGGAATTGAAATCTATTAAATGATAAAGTACAATGCTAGAGCTATCCAATGATAAGTACTAGATGTACTCTAGAGTATCCAGTTTAAAGAGGAAAATCCAAGGATGGAAACAAGGCACTCATAAGTCCTTGGATGTAGCCATAGATAGGTACTACTCTTTGTCACATTGATGTTCAATCTATGGATACTTCCAATAGGATTAGCTATGCCATATCATAGATGGACTCAAAAATAAAACAAAGAGAACCATTAGGGTCTATGCCTAAGGGAGACTTCTTGAGCTAAGGGTCCATCAAATTCAAAGGCTTGTTAAGTAAGTGATCAAACAAGAAGAAGAGCTAAAAAAATGGAAAAGTGTAGAGGAATACAAAAAGGACCCCTCCATCTACAAGAGGGAGGTCCAATTCTGTGAAAATGAGGTGGAGGCACCACTTGATGAAGTGGCATAAAGGAAAACCTTACCAATCCAATAATCTAGTACTGAATATCAGCTAAGGTTGATAAAATGTGGGACTTCTTGGATAGAAAATTTCAAACTACTCTGAAGATTGTAAAGAAAAGAATAGATTAAGGATGTAGTGGATATGATAGAAGGAAGAAGAAGGAGAATGAACCTGAACATTATAAAGCTAAGGGAAAAGCTACAATAGTAGAGGAGGTTACAGATTTTGAGACCGATGGTGATGGTTGTGAGATATGCCAATATAAACATCCCAAGGGATGTTACCTTGTTATGTCACACTTACAGGAATCTAGGGTATAAGCTTTAAATCCTAGACTGAAAAAACAACAAGTACCAAGGTAGTTGCCTTATCCTCAAGGCAACTATCAACAATAGTTCCACCAACAAACTTACTATCTAGGTGGAGCACCACCCCAACCTCAAGAGTAGTACCAACAATGGCAACATCCATAACCATGGGGGATGCCACCTCCAAGGTAGCAGTTGCCTTATCATTAACCTAATCCATATGGGTACTACATTCATCAACCCATTTCTCCACGTAATTCTTCCAATCATGCTTTCCTTTCACATCACTATTACCCTCTAAAATATTATAGAGCACCATCATCAAGTGTAGATTTCCCATTTCTCTACTATCCTCCTCCATATTTTTTCACTCTTGAACCTCCACCTTCAACTCCTTTGCCACCTACTCCATCTATGTAGGCTAAGATACCTACCACACCACAACAGAGAAATGCAATAATGGTCATAAACTTATAGTCGGCTCCTTAGTCAAGTGGTTCTAAATCTAAGCCTAACCAATAGCCCCATGAAGCCCTCACAAATACCTATGACTATTAACCCTACTGCTACCTCCTCTAAAATGTCTATCGAGCAACCTTCAAACCAATGAACCCCCTAGTTACACATCATCATATTGACCAATGTGGTCAAAGATTGAATTAAGGATGGCCATCTTCCTAGGAGGACATCTGATCATGAGAGTCCTCTTATCTATTTATAGATTGCCAAAAATGAACCACATAAGACTCTTCTAGACTCAAGTTCTGGAGTTAACTTGATGCAAGAAATGTACAAAGCCTAGAACCTGCCTCCCTTGAAAAAGAGCAACATTAGATTAGATATAGTAGACTAATCCATCACTGTTCCTTTGTAATTGGTGGAAGACATCATGAGCACTATTTATGAGTGGTCATATCCTATGAATTTCTTGGTAATCCATGTGGAGAATTGTACATGGAACTTTTCTATCATCCTGGAAAGAGCACGACTAAGCACTATAGATGCACTGTTGGGGATCAAAGACCTATCCTTGGAAATTTCAAAGAAGAATGAATTTGGCAAACTTTAGAAGAAGAGAGTTTCATGCATTGTGTATAGTGACACAGGGTGCCACTATGTGCAAAAACTATGAATTGTAAAGAGCACATCACTTCAGGCATGTAATCAATGTGTGGATATCACAGAAATTTAAAGGTGCCTATACATAGCAAACACTACACAACAAGACACTTAGTGGTTGACAACTGAAAATGAGGCTAAATCAACAATGTGCATGGAACTAGTTAAGAGCATCACAAGTTCATATGTGAAAAGCATGGATCAATTGGAGGAGATCCATCATCAACTCTTTGATGAACAAGGCAAAATCAATTAGGGATAGTTGAAGATCCCTAAAACTTTCAAGTAGGAGCCCCTTTGAGTTAAAAACTCTATCAAAAAGAATTAAGTATGCCTTTCTAAATAATGGCAAGTCAGTCATTATCAATGCCACACTTGGTCATGAACAACAAAAGAAATTATTGGAAGTTATTAAGAAATGACCAACATACTTTACTTGGCCATATCATGAGCTAGCAAAGTTTATCCAAGGATATGCCAACATAGAATATATACAGATTACTCCATCAAACTAAAGAGGTAGCTGCAAACATGCTTGAATCCAAAGCTTAAGTAAATTATGAAGGAGGAAACTGAATAACTCCTCAAGGCTAGGTTTATTTACCCCATTGCAGATACCGAGTGGGTTAGCTCACTTTTTATTATGCCAAATAAATGAGAAAAGTGGAGGATCTGTATAGACTTTAGGCTATTAAATATGGCCACTTACAAAGATCACTTTCCATTGCCATTTTTGGACCAAGTGCTAGATACAATCATGGGGCATTGTTACTACAGCTTTCTAGATGGTTATAGTGGCTATAACCAAATATAGATTGCACTAGAGAACCAAACCAAAACAAGATTCATGAGTTCCTAATGGACTTTTACATATAGAAAGATGCCCATTAGCCTATGCAATGCTTCCATCACATTCGAACAATTGGTTCTTAGAATATTCTAATAACAAACTGGTAGCAAGGTAGAAGTCTTCATGGATGACTTCTCTACCTACAAGGTTACCTTTGAGCATGTCTTGGACTAACTTACTAAGTAATTCAATGATGTGTAGAAACTAACTTAAGGTTCAATTAGCAAAAGAGCCATTTGATGATCCAAGATGACATTGTCTTAGGGCATTGAATTTTTAACTGAAGGGATCAAGGTAGACCCCAAAAAAATAAGGGTCATCCAAGGAATAACTAGATAGCTAGAGATCATAAAATATATGAGACCATTCATTGGTCACACTAATTACTATAGGTGCTTCATCAATAACTTCTCAAAGATTTCCAAGCCATTGGTAGAGCTTACAAACAAAGATGCACCATTTGTCTGGAGCAAGGAATATGAGCATGCATTCCAACAACTCAAGAAAAAGCTTGTAGAAACTCAAATTCTATGAGCATCAGATTGGTCTAGACCATTTTACATCATGACATATGCATCAAACTATCCCTTAGGAGTCATGCTTACATAGATGGATGATCAGAAACATCCATACTACATTCACTATAGAAGCAGAAGCATTGTGGATGCACAACTTAACTACACTACCATTGAAAAAGAGCCTATGGTAGTTGTGTATGCATTAGAGAAATGCAAGTACTATGTGCTTGGATACAAAATTTCTGTGCACACGGATCACAGTACCATCTAGTTTTTGATGAATAAGTCAACGGTGAGCCCCCATGTCACATGATGGCTAGTGATCCTTCAAGAGTTTGATCTAACAATGGTAGACTGAAAGGAGACCAAGAATGTGGTAGCCAACCCCTTGTATGAATTATGATGGGATAGCAAGGTGGATGAGAGCCCACTATCAAATCAATTACTTGATGAACTTCTCTTTGCTAGTGTTGCTAATGAACAAGATCCCAAAGAAATAAATTGATACAACAACATTCTCTCCTATCTACTCACATAGAAGATGCCACAAGAGTGGGACCACATGAAGAAATAATAGTTTCTTCACTAAGCCAAACACTTATATAGAAATTAATGGAAGCCTCTACAAGGTTTGCAAAGATAGCTTGGCATGATGGTGTGCCCCTAATGCAAATCAACTTCAAGTCCTTCAGGATGCACATGAAGGTCCTTATGGGGACCACTATGCTAGAAGGAGAATATTCATTAAGATCCTCATGGTAGGATATTATTGACCTATAATCTTAAAGGATTCCCACCACTTCTTTTACTCCTACGATAGATGCCAATGTGATGGATTGATGACCACATATATGAAAAGGCCTCAACAGTGGATCCAACCACTAGGACCTTTCAATCTTTGGAGGATCAATTTCATGGAACCCATCACCACCATGTTAAACAGAAAGTCCTACATTATTATGGCTATTGACTACTACACTAACTTAGCTAAAGTTGTGGCTATCACCGACTATTCATCATCCATACTAGGCCAGTTTCTATAATAAAATGTTGTAAATAGGTTTGGTGTCCCATTGGCATTGATTTTAGATAATGGAACACATTTCATAGGTGCCACTTTTTGAAAGCTCATGCAATGCTTAAGGGTTGAACATAAACTAACAACTCCATCCCACCCTAAGCCAATAGTCAAGCCAAGGTTACCAATAGGGAAATTACCAAGATACTAACTCATAGTGTTAGTAAATATAGGAAAGACTAGAGCAACAAACTCAACAATGTCCTTTGGGCTTATTGTTCAACATGGAAACTTCCTATTGGATACTCTCCTTATAAGTTAGTGTATGAAAAACTACCAACACTTTCCATCTAAGCTAAACTTCATACACTTTCAATAGCTTATTAGTTTTACTTGCATTTGAGTCTAGCCCAAAAAGAAAGAGTAATGAATCTTAACATGCTAAAAGGGAACAAATTAGTGGCCTTATCATCAAATAAAGTGCACAAGGCACATAATAAATAACAACATGATCTCAAGATTAGGAAGGTAAAGTTTCACCTAGGAGATAAGATGCTCTACTAGAACCCCATACACATGCCTCAATGAACAAAATTTCAAATGTTATGGAAGGCCCCTTACATTACCTATGAAACCTTTCTATCTGAGACCATGATGATCTAACATTCTTATAGCTTGATTAAAAGGGTTTTGATCAACAACTAGTAACTAAACATTTCTTTGAACCAAAAAAAACTAGTAGAGATAATGCCTTAATTGATCGCCAAGCACACTCAATCTTCCAAATCTTCCACTTCCAAATTAGTTGTGCGGGAGATGGCTATCCATGCTAATATCATATACGTGGCTTCTCAATTTTTTAACTTTATTTTACATCATTTTTAATAAATATTTCATTTTCTTGAGTATTTTACAATTTTTTTGAGATTTTCTTACATTTGTTCCTTTTTCTTTATTGTCATCATCACTCTGGTCCCAACTATAGCTACTAATTGATAATGATTTGTAACTTCATTATTTACTTAATTGTAAATGATTAGATTTCATCTTGAAATTTTGAAATTAATTAATAAAAAATGGATTCTTTTCATACTAATAGGTAGTGAGTCCATCTCATCCACCACTCCACACAACTCTATAGTGTTTCCTCATTTTGAAAATATGAGGTTCCTCTTAATAATAACTTATAATGATATGGTGACCTTGGTACTATCCAAACTTGGGATGGATTAAGTGGATGAACAAGGGTGTGGCTTCAAGGAAATTTGTCACTTTTTATACCTACCTACCATCTCAAGTGGCATGATTATTTCTATGGATTTCTCACCATTCCGCTATCAACCAATAAACAGGAAGCAATGTCTTTGCATGGTGTGGTTCCCATTGAAAAATAATAATGGAAATTCAAAGCACATCCATTAGACACAATAATAGGCTACAAAATCTAGTTATGGGGTTGAAAAGACATGTTACCCATGCCTAAAGGCATCCCTCTAACTAAGGCCCTTTCACTTCCTACTTCTATAACTATGACATGATAACTTCCATCCTTAGTCACTAGAAGTGGATGGTCTTGATTTTGACTATGAATGGAAGTTATCAGGTCATATTAATTACATCCTCATAAGGGGCTTCATGTGACCACAATGTGGGACTCCATTCCATACAAACACTCTCCATTCACCTATTCTTTCCATGTACCACCTCACTACCTCTTCTCATGATTGTATCAATGGGTTCATTTTGAGAAGTTTTTCATTCTTTGATGGTTTTTTTGGTGATTTAGTTTTTAACAATCCAAAACCATTAATCATCCTTAGGGTCCACATACTCCTTGGTTTGAGGGCATGCAAGGGTATTAAGGGCATAAGCTTGCTATAGGAAGGATCCACTTGCATACTCCTTGGTTGGGATGGTTAAGTTTCTTATTTCTTAGCCATTTTGCTTTCAAAACCTATGTTTTCCACAATGATACATTTAGTTCTTGCATTTCCTAGCAAATAAATCTCCTACTTAATCTCTTTTCAAAACATATTCCTAGCCCTCTTTAAGCATTCATCATTATTCTTGGATTTTTTGGCTTCCTCTAAACTCTAATTTCATTTAAAAAATCTTTTTTCTTAGTTTTTAATGTGGAATTTTTTTTTGGCTACATTGATGCATCTCCATTAACATAGCTCAAAAATAGTGTAAATAGTAATGAACATTTTCACATTTGCTTCAAAACACCAATGGAATTTTTGCAATTTTTAAAAACAAGAACCTTCCCAAGCCCATAACTTCCTAATCACTTGTCCAAATCAACCCGTGCTTCAACCTTGTAGTTATCAAAGATGAGCTTTACATCGTGGGGGCCATAAACTTATGGTTTTTTATAGCAATTTTTTCCAACTCCCACATGGTTTAACTAAAAAAATGATATTAAATATCACTAATTCACCAATGTTAAACCTCACCAACAAACTCAGGTAGCCATTACAATAAAATAATATTAAAATATTCAATCTGTAATAATCACAAATTAGCCTAAGTGTAACTAGCCTAAGGGGAGAAGGTATCTAAAAATTATAAGTTACGCATAAAATGCTTATCTTGGCCTATGTTTATGATCATAGATGATGCCAAAGAGAATACTAGAAGGAGGACCATCTTGACCATAGGAGAAGTGGCCATGAGGGAGAAGGAGCTAGAAACCATAACAACCCCAAGAAGGAGAAGCAGAAATGAATGCCATGGACCTCTTTGGAAGGAGCCTGAAGTGGAATCTATTCATTGTATTCCCATAGCAAAAATAGGCTAGTCTAGACAAGACAAGGTGTTAAGCTAGAACAAATTTGAAGATCACCTTGACAAAGGCCTACCTAAGAAAAATTCATTCTAAGGAGGTCCAAAGTATGATTCTTCAAGAACTTAAATTTGGTCCCTTCTTGGACTTGGGACCAAAAGAGGCAAAAACATAACTACAAGCCTCTCCCATGTGGCCTATCCTCACTTACTATGGGGAGTGGTACATGGGAGAGACTAACCTGTTTCGGAGAAACCAATAGAAGGATGCCATGATGAAGATTAAGGACATCAACATGTCATATCTAGTTTAGGCCATTGCAAAGGCACTTTGGTTGCTTGACAATGGAGCAACCTTAGTGGAGATCTCCATGAAAGTGGATCCTAGTGTAAAAAAAAAATGGGTCTAATAATGCTATGGAGTGGATCGTAAGGAGTACAGTGCACTCACCAAGGTAGAGAGGGCCTACTTCATGATTTCAACCTATCACCTAAACCCAATGATGAGGCCAAGTAAGATCATTACCTTTTCTACTTGTGCATGTGTCACTCTAAATGGAAAATTCCCTATCAACCCCCCATAGTTCATCTTCCTAGACATGGAGAAATAATTCAAAGAAAATGATCATGGGAGGAAGACACTTCCCTTTTCTTTCCTCATGAAAAAAATTTGCAAAAGAGGAGGAATAGCCTATTATGCTAACAAATCACTTAGTCATGCTCCTATCACATCTTGGTAGGAGATGATGAAAGATAAAATGCCTACCAAGTTACTTTAAGAGAAAGGACCACCATCACCACCACTTGCTCAAAAAAAATGCCAAAGGCTTGTGCTACAATTGAGTTCATGAAGAAGCTAAACTCCATGAGCAATAATAGCAAGAAGGACTAAGAGGTGGAAAAATTTCAATCTACCAACCAATGTTAAGTCATCTTAAGAAAGTCACCCAAACCATCAACTAGCTGAAACATGCTACACTGATTTTTTCTACAAAAAGGATGCAAGAACCTATGAGATTGAATCCAAGTCTAAGAAGTAACAGTGTCCATCCCTAGCCAATAATAATTCCCAAAGATCTTTGGAAATGCTGCCACTTTTTTGGTATTCCTAGAGGAGGGTGAGGGGTGACTATTTCATGAAGTGCTAAATAGTCAATATGTTGACTAGGCTATGTATACAGGACCCCATACACATTGCTATGTCGACCTAGCCCCGTTGATGCATCCCTCCATGCGTCGACATGGCCCCATTTATGCAGAGCTTGTTTCAGCCTATAAATAAGTGGGCTCTCACCACACTTAGGTATCTTTTTGGCAGTTGAGGCAAAGCTCTTGCAGTTTGTTTCCACAAGAGTTAGAAAATTTTCCAAGTGTCCACAGTAGGTGTAAGAAAGGTGTCTGACTTTTTATTCGAGTGCTGATATACCTGAGCCCATTGATGTGAACAACAATAAAGATGAGCTTTTTAAGCATTCCTTGTAGCAATTGGACTTAGTCATTTTATGCATTTAATAGTTTAATATTACTATGCTTTAATAATTCCTTAAGTTTTTGCTGTGCTTTTATAGTTTGGAGAAACCATAAGTACGACCATCTCGAATGTAAACCCAACACTTGGCAACCCAGCGATGCTTAACGTCTAGTAACCTAGTAGTGGTTAGGGGATTCTAAGGATGTGCACTGAAGATGGGATCAAATCCTTATGCTAGGAAGAGTTAAGCTATAGATTAGGATAATTATAGATTATGTAATATTCCATTGCTTACTTTCTAGTCCAAGAATTAGACGCTAGAAGATAAAGTGAAAAAGCCATAAAAATCATTTGCCTCAATCTCACTTAACCATTGCAACCAGAACATCACAAGTGAGGTTGGGAATACAAAGACCATTCTAACACAAGGTTTTTCTTGTTAGGGTTTGGTGTATGCAAAGTACTTATAATCTACGAAATTTGATCAAGTCACATGTGAATGCTCATGATTCGCATGGTTGGACATAGGGGTACCTAGCTGCTCATCATTGGCACCATTGCCAAGGACTATTATTCTTACATGCACCATTTAACCTTAAAAAAATTATCATTCACGTTGTTGGAATGGACCCAGGATAGTAAAATCTATGCATGCTAGGTAGACTAAGTAAAAAGTAAGGTACACCAATTAGCAGATTATCTAATATCCAACATGTCTTCTTCTCATAGGCAAGATGGATCCAACCCACCGGTGCCATAAGAATGTTGGGTGGTATAGACATATCCTGATGAATATGTCCTCAACTTCACCTTCATCCTACATTAGGATGAACATCTATGCTAGTGGGACATGTAAGGCAACATCATACTACCACCTAACTGATTGGCTCCTGGAATATTATTTCACAATCTTGCAAGACTAGGCATCCAGGACCGTAGTGTGGAGTACGTCATGGAGGACCATGGATACCGAGACTATCATCCCACTAAGGCCCAATGGGTATGAGACTAGCAGTAGTCAGAACAGTATGAACACATAAAGGGGAAACAGTTCAGTAATCCCTTATTCTTGCAAGGGCTGTAGGATGATGGGGAGCCTATTTTTCATGATTTCCATTAGGCCAAACTTCCTCTAGGGCATTAGATTATTCAGTCCATCATCTACAATAAGTAATCAAGTGACTAGGATCCCTAGGAGGATGGGGGGTCACGTAGGAGAGGTCACAATACAAGTAAAGATGGGCAAGAAGATCGAGGCCACCATCAAAGTAGAGGGGGAGATCAACAACAAGACGGTAGCAATTCCTCTCCCTCGTCTCCATCCTCTCACTCCCCTCTACCTTCATCTAGTTTAGACTCTGATCGTAATCGTGGTAGAAAGGAGTGAGGTGATGGTGGTTGTAAGGATTGAAAGGAACGATGTGAGGAAGCACGTGACCAACCACGTGAGGCTCATCATCATGAAAGGGGAGGTAGCCAAAATCATCATAGACATCATGGCCTTTAGCAGGACTATGACTCAGATGAACCATTATTGGTGACTCCAAGCATGCTCCATATCATCGAGGTAGTTCATATACCCAGCAGGTACTTTAGAGACTGCCGAATCAAACACATTGACATGAACAAAATCCCCAAATTTGAAGGGGAATATAATTGTGATCTAAAAATTCACCTATAAGCATTTCATGATGCTTGCCCCCTGCAGAACATTGACAATGATTGGCAAGACCTTAAGCATTTCCCTCACACACTCATCAAAGAAGCAAAGAGCTGGTACTAGTCTTTGTATCTAGAATCAATTAGAAGATGAAGTACAATGCTGGAGATCTTCAATGATAAGTATCAAACCTACTCTAGAGTGGCAAACCTGAGATGCCAAATCCAAGGGTGAAAGTAAGGTAGTCATAAACCCTTGGATGTTGCATCAATGCCCTGGTCATGGCTACTCTCAGGGGGTACAACTTCACCATATCATTGATGGGCTCCACTTTGAAACTAGAAAGACCCTTGGCATGTATGCCCAAGGATGACTATCAAAACTAAGGGTCCATCAATTGCAGCACCTAATTGAGCAAGTGGCTAAAGAGGAGGGGGAACTTAGAAAGAATGAAAGTGCAGAGGAGTTTAATTAGGATCCCTCCATCGGAAAGAGGAAGCTTCAGTTTTGTGAAGATGAGGAGGAATCACCACTGGATGTAGCAGTAAATCAAAAACCCTTTCCCCTATAGAAATTTTCCTCTGAAATATTGGCAAAGGTTGACAAGATGTGGGACTCTTTGGAGAAAAAATTTCAAAGTATTTTGAAGATCGTAGACGAGTCCCGAGAGCAAGGTAATGATTGTGATCGACGTAGGAAGAAGGATGTTCAATGTGCCCACCATAAGGTTATGGGAAAATTTTCTGTAGTAGAATAGGTTGTAGACTCTGATACAGAGGAAGATAATGAATGTGACATATTCCAATATGAACATCCTAAGGGATGTTGTCCTATGGTGTCACATCTACAAGAGTCTAGGGTGTATGCATTGAATCCTTGTTTAGCAAAGAGGCAAACACCCCGAAGGTTGCCTTATCCACAAGGCAACCCTAGGTAGTTCCACCAATGACAAGGATATTATCCAAGTGGAGTGCCACCACAACCTTATGAATTCTTTTAGCAATGGTAGCATCCACAAGTATGGGGAATTTCACCTCCAAGGTACTAGTACCCTTACCGACAACTAGATTCCTATGCGTACTACGTTCAGCAACCAGTCTCCCCACAGGACTCTTACAGTCACGCAACCTTTTAGAATTACTACCAACCCCTAGAATATTTCTGATCATAGTCTCCATCACCCAAGGAGGAAAGCCCACATCTCTACTATCCTCCATCACCTTCTCCTGCCGTCCCCACTCAACAACATCCCACTCAGCTACCACCTACTCCACCTATGCAAGGGGAAATCCCACCACAGCCACAACAATGCAATGCTATGAGGGCTATCAACTTACAACTGACTCCTCAGCCAAGTGGACTGGAAGTGAAGCCACGGAAACATCCCTTTTTTCTGCCCAATAACCTAAACATGCCCTCACACACACTTGCAACTAGTGCCTCTGAACCTCAAATTTCCTCCACTGTTCCACCCCTTGAGCAGGATTCAAACCAAATGCCCTCAAACATACAAATGGTCATGCTCACATATGCCATGATCAACTGGATAAAGGTAGGTCATCTTCCCTAGAAATTTACTAATTTGGGAAGCCCCGTCATCTCTCTTCAGGTGGTAGGAAATGAGCCATGTAAAGCTCTTCTGGATTCGGGGTCAGGATTCAATTTGATTTCACATGACATGTACAAGAATTGGAACCTACCCCCATTAAAGAAGAGCAACATTTGTCTCAAGCTAGCAGACTAATCCATTAATGTTCCCTTGGGATTGGTGGAAGACATTGTGACCACCATTTGCAGGTTGTCCTATCCTACTAATTTTCCTGTCATCCGTGTGGAGAATTGCAAGGGAAACTTTCCAATCATAATGGGAAGAGCCTGGCTGAGCATAATGGATGCAAGACTAGGACTCCAAGATCTTTCTCTTGAAATTTCAATAGAAAATCCTTTTTGGAAGATCAAGAAGAAGCGTATCCCATGCATCGTGAACAATGACTCTGGGTGCAACTGTGTGCAGCAGCTGTGGTTTGCTAAGCAGACATCTATTCAAGCATGCAATTGGTGTACTAAGGAATTGCTAGTTCAAAAATGCCTGTACGTAGTAGCCATAAATCAAGAAGGCACCTAGTGGCTAACCGCTAATCCTACTAGTAGCACCTTGTGCATGGAACCATTTGAGGGGCTTGTACATGCCTACATAGAAAGCATGGATCATTTAGAAGATGTTCATTAACAAGTATCCACTGTTGATGACCATGATGATTGGGGAAAGTTTCAAATCCCTAAAAGTTTCAAACAAGAGCTCTTGAAACTCAAACCCTTACTAGCCTACCTAGAATATGCATTTTTGCGGAATGGGAAACCAGTGATTATTAATGCCACCCTTACTCCTGAACAAAAGAGAAAGTTTTTGAATGTGGTAAATGAATGGGAAGCAGCTTTTGCATGGTCATATCTTGAATTAACAGGAGTGGATCCTAGGGTTTTCTAACACCAGATTTATATCAATCCCTCCATGAAGCCACAAAGATAACCACAAAGGAGATTGAACCTCAAATTGAAGTAGGTCATCAAAGATGAAATCAAGCAGTTGCTAAAATCAAGGTTCATCTACTCTATTGCCAATAGCAAATGGGTTAGTTCACTCATTATTGTGCCAAAGAAGGGTGGTAAATGGAGGGTCTATATAGATTTCTGATTTCTCAACATGGTTACCTTCAAAGATCACTTCCTGCTCCTATTTGTGGACCAAGTGTTGGATACCATTACGGGGCATCATTATTATAGCTTTTTGGATGGTTATAGTGGATATAACTAAATCCAAATTTCACTAGAAGACAATGCCAAGACAACCTCCACAAGTCCCTAGGGAACTTTTTCATACAAAAAGATGCCTCTTCGCCTGTGTAATGCACCTGGCACTTTCCAATCCCTTGTCCTCAACATCTTCCAGTAGAAAATTGGAAATGGGGTAGAAGTCTTCATGGATGACTTCTCTACCTATGGGGCCATGTTAAATCAAGCCTTGGACTACCTTGAGCAAGTTTTGAAAAGATGTGTGGAAACTAATCTACAGCTCAACTAGTAGAAAAGCCACTTAATGGTCCAAGAGGGCATTGTGCTAGGGCATTGTATTTCACAAACAGGGATTAGCATGGATCCTAACAAAATTATATCCAAGGAATTACAAGGTAACCAAGCACTGTAAAAGATGTTTGGTCATTCCTTGGCCACACTGGTTACTACCAGTGCTTCCTCAAAAATTTCTCAAAGATTTCCAAGTCGATGGTGGAACTCACAAAGAAAGATGCTCCATTCATCTAGACCAGGGAATGTGAATCTGCATTCCAAACGCTTAAACGGAAACTCGTAGAGACTCCAGTTCCATGGACACCTGATTGGTCCAAGACCTTCCACATCATGATGGATGCATCCAATTATGCATTGGGAGCTGTGCTTACATAGTGGGACGATCAAAAATTCCCATACTATATTCACTATGTGAGTTGTAGAATTTTGGGTGCTTAGCTTAACTACACCACCACCAAAAAGGAGTTGATGGTGGTGGTGTTCACCTTGGAAAAATTTTGACACTGTGTGCTTAGGTACAATGTGTTTGTGCATACTGATCATAGTGCCATCTGGTTCCTAATGAACAGACCAACAGTGAGCCCCCATATCATACGGTGGCTAGTGATTCTTCAAGAATTTGACCTCACTATGGTAGATCGAAAGGGAATCAACAATGTGGTCACTAACCACTTGTCTCAGTTATGATGGGATAACACAAAAGAGAAGGAACCACTATTCACCTAATTTCCAGATGAACTTCTATTTGCGGGAGCAGTTGATCTACAGGTACCTAAGGAATCACCTTGGTTTAGCCACATCTTCACCTATCTCATAACTTAGGAATTGCCAAAGGAGTGGGACCATCGATAGAAATAATAGTTTCTCCATAAGGCTAAGTGCTTCATGGAAATCAATGGCCACCTTTATAAGGTGTGTGTAGAAGGCATGGTTTGATGGTGTGTCCTGGATGACGATACACTATGCATCCTCCAAGATGCTCACGAAGGTCCTTGTGGGGGCCACTATGCTAGACAATGCACAACCATTAAGATCCTACTTGTAGGATATTACTGGCCCACAATTTTCAGGGATGCACAATGGTTTGCCCGCTCTTGTGAACGATGCTAGAGAGATGGTGGGATGACTGCATGAATGGAGGAACCTCAATAGTGGATTCAATCGTTGGAACCCTTTAACATTTAGGGCATCGACTTCATGGGTCCCATCACACCCCTGTCCAATGAAAAGGCATACATCATCGTGGTTGTGGACTACTGCACAAAGTGGGCAGAGGCAACAACCATCATTGACTATTCCTCCAACATTGCCACATGATTTGTCCAACAGCAAATTATCAACAGGTTTAGAGTGCCATGTGCACTCATCTCAAACAATGGAATGTATTTCATAGACATCATCTTTCATAAAATCATGCAACACTTGGGGGTTATCCATAAAATTACAATGCATTATCACCCCCAAGCCAATGAGCAGGTCGAAGTTACCAATAGGGAGATCAATAGAATTCTCACTCGAACCATCAGTAATATAGGAGGGATTGGAGCACCAAACTTAATGATACCCTTTGGGCCTATCGCTCCACTTGGAAACTTCCTATAGGTTACTCTCCTTATGAGTTAGTGTACGGTAAGCTACCAAAACTCCCAATCTAGGAAGAACTCCAGACACTATCCATAGCTAGTGACTTAGGTCTTGACCTACCACTAGCATAATGCGAATGACTTATCAACCGAAGTGTGCTAGATGAGAATTGATTAGTGGACCTGTCTTCAAATGAGATCCATAAGGCTTACAATAAAAAACATCATGATCTTAGGATTCAAAAGGTAACATTTAGACGTGGAGATAAGGTGCTTTACTGGAACCCCACACACATACCACAATCGACCAAGTTTGAAACACTGTGGAAGGGACCTTACATTG
The DNA here is from genome assembly GCA_015680685.1 of Gnetum montanum. NCBI lineage: Eukaryota > Viridiplantae > Streptophyta > Gnetopsida > Gnetales > Gnetaceae > Gnetum > Gnetum montanum. Next base: position 23,706 of record MNCI01018351.1, read on the forward strand.
TCTCCGAAACCTTCCCATCTAGGGCCTTGCTTATACAAAAACCTGAGGACTCCACTAGAACACAATTGGTCAATCGAAAATAATTAAAACCTTTCCATGAACACCATCTAACTAGTGCCACCACCTCATCATCACTGGGATAGCCTCATTCCATTTTTTGCATCTCCTCCTTTTCGCCTAGTCATGGGGGAGACCGTCCTCCATGCTAATACATTCTACCAAGCTCCCCATTATTTTTGGAATTCTTTGTTTTACACCTTTTTTTTTCAACATCGTTCGTATGTTTGCCAATTCTTACTAAATTTTCCTTTCTTTAATTACTTTTCCATTTCTTTGTTGCTCATTTATGCATGTGTTTGTTTAATGTCTAATTGGTTGTGAATAAGTCATCTTATTGTCATCAGGTATGGCGCAGATGGTTTACGTTGTGATGGGTCGCGTGAAATGGTCCCCCTAGTTTGTCTCGCTCCCACCCTCACATTGTTGTTCTTGGACTTTATGTCTATTTTCATCTCATAAAATCAGCAGTGAGTCCACGTTATCCACCCATTCATCCACTCCATGGTTTTCCTTCCTTTGGAAACATGTAACCCCTTCACTTATGAACATTTTAATTAATGTGTGACTTGTGTAGTTTCCAGACTCAAGGATAACCCAATGGTTTGAATCGGGTGTGACTTCAAAGGGAATGCAACATTCGTCATCCTCTTCTATCCCCTAGGTTGTTGGTGTCGAATGCATGCAACCAAGCATGGGTCTTTGCATGGTGTGGTTCCCATGAAATAACAAGAAAAACAAAAATAAAAACCTAAGTTTGTAGGAATTCAAAGCATACCACTTAGACTGCCTCTCACGGGTCATAAAAACTAGTTATGGGACTCACTCCATCCCCTCTAACTTAGTCCTATTTCACATCCTTTCTCTCATGCCTGTTGGAGTGGTGGTTCTCTATGGGTTCATTATTGTATACTTGGCAGATGGACGAGGCTTCACATGTTGCTACAATCTCACTGTATGTGGTTGGTTTTGGGTTTGAACTAAGGTAAGGTCCTACTAGATCACTTAATGACAACTTCACACAAGGTTTCATGTGATTGATGATCAAAATTCCAATTCTCTCACCTCTCGCTTCTTTCATTTCTCTTCATAACTCACCTCATTGCCTGTCTTATGTTTTGAAAATCTGTTGTGATTTCCATGAAATTCTCATGGATTGGCAGGTTCTCATGGATGGAAATATTAACTTGCGATCACCATTTCTTGACCCCGAGGGCCCATGGACTCTGGTGTTGAGGATATGCAAGGGCTACTGAGGCTACCACCTGCTATGGGGAGGACCCACTTGAATATTTCTGGTCTCGTTTGTTAGCCTCCCATCCTTTTGATTTCATTTGTTGATTGTTTTCATGATATCCATCGCTCAACTTCTTCCCCGTGGAGTTCTTTTTCACCACATTCTTCTACCTTTGACTCTTTTTCTAGCCCGGTTTACCTTCCTCTTATCCTCAGCTGCGTTCCTGATTTCTCACACTCTTCAACTGCCCCAATTTGGCATTTTAAAATCATTCTTTTTGGGTTTTTTCTAGATTGGTCAACACTGGTCAATGGGTGTGACCCTCTGCATATACAGGGCCCCGTATACGTAACCCCTTGCATATACATGGCCCCGTCGATGCAGCCCTACACCCCTATATATATGTCATTGCACCTTACACTTTTTTTCATTTTGCAAACAACTTGGGGGGAGATTTTGCCATTTTTCTACCTCAATTCTTCCCAAGCACCTATGTTTTCTATCGCGCATCCGCATCAACCTATCCTTCTGCACTTAAGCACTGGGACGTATGCTCTCAGTTGTGGGGGGGTGAGGCCTATTAGAAATTAATTCATTAATTAATTGATTGATTAAGACTTTGCACCTCTTAAGGGAAGAAACAAAGACAATAGTTTAAACTCCAACTTATCCCTTATTATTTTTGGTTTTAACCCATCAACTAATACTTCGAGGGGTTTAATGGGATGCATGTGCCAACATCATAGCTTAATCAAATTGAGAAGGTGTATGAGGGCCATTTTGAGTAGCTTGTGCACAATCTAATTAGTGGTTATGTTCGATTGCAGATGGCACCAAAACCAATGCATCCAAGGGGAGAAGGACCATCATAGCCTAGGGACAAGCATCCATGAATGGGAAGGGGATGAGTCGCGCAGCACCTAGAGCACATGAAGGACTCTCATGCAACCGGCCCCCTTCGTGAAGGACCTAATGTGGAATCTATCCATCAAATTTTTGAACAGGAGATTTCCAATGAGAAATCACAAGGGGATGAAAATCCAAGGATAGCGCCATGGCTTGAGGTCACCCTAACCCAAGCATGTCTTGATGCTATCAATCCATGAGAAGTGTAACAAATGATCCTACAAGAGTTAAACTTTGGACCATTTCTTGAGAATGCACTAGAAGATGTGAAACTTCAATTGCAAAATTCTCCTATGTGGCCAATCATCACAACTAGTGGTGAATGGTACTTAGGAGATACCTATCTCTTTTGGACAAATCAACAATGGGGGTCTAGAGTAAGAATTAAGGACATCTATGTCTCTTACTCTGTAGAAGCAATCACGCAAGCTTTGGGGTTTCCAGAGACTAGAGCAGATGTGGTGGAGATCCTGAAGCAAGTTGACCTCGAGGTAAAAGGGAAGTGGATCAGGTGGTGCTATGGGATGGATTGCAAAGAGTTTGGCACTCTGACCACTGTGAAGAGGGTGTATTCAAAAATTGCATCCTACCACCTGAACCCAACGGTGAGACCTAGCAAAATCACCACCTTCTCTGCTCGTGCATGTGCTGCCTTAAGTGGGAAAATCCCAATGAGCCTTCCATAGTTGTTATTCTTGGAAATTGAAAAAAGGTTCACTGAAAGCTAACGTGGAAGGCGGGATCTCCCCTTTCCCTACCTAATCAAAAATTTATGCAAATAGGTAGAGATAGCACGGTGTGCCAATGATACACTTTGACATGCCCCAATTGCCTCATGGTGGAAAATGATGAAGGATAGGACTCCAACCACCACACAAATGGAGGAGGAGCAACAACCACCTCCACCACCTATGCAAACAACAAGGTTGGGTTCACAAACCATCGTAGAACACATACGTGAAATCTAGCAATCACTCTTGAGCCAACAAGAGCAATCTGGAAGGATAGGTGGAGGAGAAGACCCTTCAGTCTATCACCCTGCAATAAGCCATTTGGAGCAAGTGGCTCAATTAGTAAGTTTGCTAGAAAGAGCAAGGTCGATGTTCTCTGTCATCCAAATGTAGGTACTTGCAAGAATTGATCCTAGTTTCTAGGAGGTAATGGTATCCATGCAACAGTTATTTCCTAAAATTTCAGGAAATGCTACTACTTTCTTAGTATTCTTGGAAGATGGCAACGGGGTGATAGTCTTGGTGATGCAGCACCAAGGATAGGAGGTTGCGGCCGAAGTGGTTGATAACACAATTGCTACAACCCTCAATGCACCGGTGACACCTATACCAGACATAGATGGACTCGAAGATGTATAGGCATCTACCTGGACTTCATGTACTAGGATCGATGTAGCCCAACATGAAAAACTATTGGACTGACTGGTGGGAACCAGACAACCACTTCTTGATGTCTTTGACCATCCAAAAAACATCATTGCAACCCAGTTGGAGTTGCTCTGGACAAGGGGTAAGAGCCTCATCTTGGAAGGGCAACTTGAAGTTGTTTAAGCTAATTGTTAGCACTTGGCAACAAAAGTTGCGCAATTAAGCCTCAACCATGAGCTCACCAAAGATGAAGCTTTTCAACACCTTTAAGTCAAACTTTAGATAGTTGAGGATGAGCAAGAGTTGGCGATCCTTGATAAGTCTTTGGAAAATTCTCATGCATATTATTTAAACAAGGACTTGATGAAGGTTTGCCAGGAGAATGTCAAGTTAACCATGGAAGTTCATCACCTACACAATGTTGGTGCTAAAAACGAACACATGAAAAACTTTATTCACCAACACTAGGAAGAGCTAGCCAGGGTGAATGCTGATGTGAGGAGGTTGGCCGCCAAGAATTGAAATCTGTCTATGGAGAGGGTTTGCACCTTGTGATAGAAATCAGCCATCAAAATCATCGCTTGGAAGAACGAAGCCCTTAAATTTGAGAAATATAAGAATCATTACAGGGACCAAGTGGGATTGCAAAAGGAAGTGAATGAGAAATAGATTCAAGTCATAAAGGCTAAGATGAACCAAGTGCTCCAGTAGCTCCAAGAAGGAGATGAGGTATGGCAACCTATCTTTGATGGGTTGAATGCCTACAACCAAGCTAAGATCCACCTCAAGGAACTGCAGATTGAAGAAATGACAAAATACATGGAGTTGGCCAACCTTCGCTACCAAATCTATCTATACTAACAGTTGGGATACCATGGTTTGAACTAGAAAAGTAAGTGGTTGCCTCATATTCTTTATACGAGGGCAAGTTCCAAGCACACAAGGTGACAAAAAAAATTGGAAATAGCAAATGCGGAACTTGAGGTTCTCCATACACATTTTAAAGGATAACGTGCAATTGCAAAGAACTTGGCCCATCAAATGAATGACTACCAGTAGCTGCAGACATCAATTCGAGCATTCGACATCAAGTGAAAATAATTCATAGCCTTGTTTGTTAATTTGAAAGAACTCTTCCCTGTGCTGTCGTGCCCTTGGGAGGTTCCAGTCCCGGCACACATTGGTAAAGCCACCTAGATAGTGAACAAACCCAAAAGCAAGGAGGAAAAAATGAGTGCCTTCTTGGAGGATTTCTAGTAGCCTCCAGAAGTTGCAGCTACTGCAGAGTAGCCATCATTCATGCCACTGCCACCATGTGGGCTAGAGGTTGGTGAAGATCCATCAGAACCACCGCCTCCAGGGATGGTATGATCTTCTCCAACAATTTTTGCATCTTTCAACATGACAGAGAATCTAGGACCATCAGGGTGTTCAATTTTATCTCTAAGCATCACCATTCTATAATTTTTCCTCCTCTGTACACTTGGGCACTTGGCGCATCAATAAAATTGGTGTTATGTCATGTCTGTGTGTCATGTTTATTATAATAAAAAGTCCATACCTTCCAAATTGTAGAGGAACTCGACGATGAGTTTTTACTCAGTCGTGGGGGTATGATGAAGCACAAAATAGTTGATGGGTCAACTAGGTCATGTATACGGGGCCCTATATACACAGCTGCATCGACGCATCCCTCCATGCATCAACATGGCCCTGTTTACAGGAAGCCTGTTTCAGCCTATAAATAAGTGGGCTCCCGCCACACTTAGGTACCTTTTTGGTAGTTGTAGTGAAGCTCTTGCAGTTTGCTTCCACAAGAGTTAGAATATTTTCCAAGTGCCCATAGTAGGTGTAAGAAAGGTGTCCAGCTCTCTATTCGAGCATTGATGTACCTGAGCCCATCGGCATGAATGGCAATAAAGACAAGCTTTTCAAGAATTCCTTGCAACAATTGGACTTAGTCATTTGATGCATTTAATAGTTTAATATTTCTATGCTTTAATAATATCTTAAGTTTCTGTTTTTATTATTTTAATTGCTATTGTGCTTTTATAGTTCGTAGAAACCATAAGTACAACCATCTCGAACGTGAATCCAACACTTGGCAACCCAGCAATGCTTAACGTCTGGTAACCCAGTAGTGGTTAGGGGATGCTCAGGATGTGCATGGAAGATGGGATCAGATACTTATGCTAGGAGGAATTAAGCTATAGATTAGGATAATTATAGATTATGTAATATTCCATTCCTTACTTTCTAGGCCATGAATTAGATGCTAGAAGATAAAGTGAAAAAGCCATAAAAATCATTTGCCTCAATCTCACTTAACCATCGCAATCAGAACATCACAAGTGAGGTTGGGAAGAAAATGACCATTCTAACAAAAGGTTTTACTAGTTAGGGTCTACTGTATGCAAAGTGCTTATAGTCTACGAATTTTCATTGAGTTGTGTGTGAACACCCGTGATTCGCATGGTTGGGCATAGGGGTACCTAGCCGCTTATCATTGGTGTCATTGTTGGGGATTGTTAGTCTTACATGCACCATTTAACCTTAGCAAAATTATCATTCACATTGTTGGAATAGACCCAGGATAGTAAAATGTACGCATGTTAGGTGGACTAAGTAAAAAGTAAGGTACACCAATTAGTGGATCATCTAATATCCAACATGTCTTCTTCTCATAGGCAAGATGGATCCAACCCACCAATTCCACAAGAATGTTGGGTGGTATACACGCATCTAGATGAATATGTCCCCGACTTCATCTTTTATCCTACATCAGGATGAACATTTGCACTGGCAGGACATGGAAGGCAACATCATACTACCGCCTGACTGATCAGCTCCTAGAATGCTATTCACAATCTTGTTAGACTAGGCATCCAAGACCGCGGTGTAGAGTACGTCATGGAGGGCCATGGCTACTGGGACAATCGTCCCACTAAGGCCCAATAGGTATAAGACCAGCAATAGGCAGAACGGTATGAACACATAAAGGGAAAATAGTTCAGTAATCCCTTATTCTTGCAAGGCCTACAGAATGATGGGGAGCCTCTCTTTCATGATTCCCATTTGGCCGAACTTCCTCTGGGGCATCAGATCATTCAGTCCATCATCCAAAATAAGCAATCAAGTGATCAAACCCTGAGGAGGATGGGGGGTCACATAGGAGAGGTCATGGCACAAGAAAAGATGGACAAGAAGATTGAGGTCACCATCAGAGTAGAGGAGGAGATCGATATTGGGGCGGTGGCGATTCCTCTCCATCTTCTCCATCCTTTCATTTCCCTCTACCTTCATCAAGTTTATACTTTGATTGTAACCATGGTAGAATGGAGCGAGGTCATAGTGGTTGTAAGGATCAAAAGGAACGATGTGAGAAAGTGCATGACCAACCACGCGAGGCTCACCATTATGAAAGGAGAGGTAGTCGAAATTGTCATAGACATCATTGCCTTCAGCAGGACTATGACTCAAATGAACTATTGTTGGCGACTCAAAGCATGCTCCATATCTCCAAGGTAGTTCATATACCCAGCAAGCACTTGAGAGATAGCTGGATCAAATGCATTGACATGAACAACATCCCTAGATTTGAAAGGGGATACAATTGTGATATGCAAACTCACCTATAAGTGTTTCATGATGCTTGCATCTTGTAGAACATTGACAATGATTGGCAAAAGCTTAAGTTATTCCCTCACACACTCATCAAAGAAGCAAAGAGTTGGTACTGGTCTTTGGATCCAGAATCAATCCAAAGATGGAGTACGATGCTAGAGATCTTCAATGACAAGTATCAAACCTACTCCAGAGTGGCGAACCTGAGATGCCAAATCCAAGGGTTGAAGCAAGGTAGTCATGAATCCTTGGATGCAGCCATAAGTAGATACGACTCACTATTTCATTGATGCCTTGATCATGGTTACTCTCAGTGGGCACAGCTTTGCCATATCATTGATGGGCTCCGCTTTGAAACTAGAAAGACCCTTGGCGTGTACGCCCAAGGATGACTATCAAAACTAAGGGTCCATCAACTATAGCACCTAATTGACCAAGTGACTAAAGAAGAGGAGAAACTTAGAAAGAAGGAAAGTGTAGAGGAGTTTAATAGGGATTCCTCCATTAGAAAGAGGGAGGTCTAATTTTGTGAAGATGAGGAGGAATCACCACTGGATGCAGCGGTGAACCGAAAAACCTTACCCCTACAGAAATTTGCCTCTGAAATATCGAAAAACATGGACAAGATGTGGAACTCTTTGGACAAAATTTCAAAGTGTTCTAAACATCACAGAGGAGTCCTAAGAGCAAGGTAATGATCATGATTAGTGTAGAAAGAAGGAAGTTGAACGTGCCCACCATAAGGGTAAGGGAAAAGTTGTTGTAGTCAAACAGGTTGCAGACTCTGATACAGAGGAAGATAATGAATGTGACATGTGCCAATATGAATATCCTAAGGGATGTTGTCCCATGGTGTTACATCTACAAGAGTCTGGGGTGTATGCATTGAATCCTCATTTGGCAAAGAGGAAAACACCCCGAAGGTTGCCTTACCCACAAGGCAACCCCAGGTAGTTCCACCAACAATAAGGATATTATCCAAGTGGAGCGCCACTGCAACCTTATGAATTCTTTCAGTAATGGCAGCACCCACAAGCATGGGGAATGCCACCTCCAAGGTAGCAGTACCCTTACCGACAACCAGATCCCTATGGGTACTACGTTTAGCAACCAGTCTCCTCGTAGGACTCTTACAATCATGCAACCTTTTAGAATTACTACCACCCCTGGAATATTTCTAACCAAAGTCTCCATCACCCAAGGAGGAAAGCCCACATCTCTACTATCCTCAATCACCTTCTCCTATCATCCCCACTCAACAACATCCGACTCAGCTACCACCTACTCCACATATGTAGGGGAAAATCCCACCATAGCCACAGCAATGCAACGCTACGAGGGCTGTCAACCTACAACCAGCTCCTCAGCTGAGTGGACTGGAAGTGAAGCCATGAAAACATCCCCTTTTCATGCCCAATAACCTAAACATACCCTCACACACACCTATGGCTAGTTCCTCTGAACTTCAAATCTCCTCCACTATTCCACCCCTCGAGTAGCCTTCAAACCACAAGCCCTCAAATATACAAATGGTCATGCTCACACACACCGTGATCAACTGGATAAAGATAGGTCATCTTCCCTAGAAATTGACTGATCCAGGGAGCTCCCTCATCTATCTTCAGGCGATAGGAAATGAGCCATGTAAAGCTCTTCTAGATTTGGGGTCAGGAGTCAATTTGATTTCACATGACATGTACAAGAATTGGAACCTACCCCTATTAAAGAAGAGAAACATTTGGCTCTAGCTAGCAGACTAATCCATTACTGTTCCCTTGGGATTGGTGGAAGACATTATGTCCACCATTTTTAGGTGGTCCTATCCTGCTGATTTCCTTTTCATATGTGTGGAGAAACTTTCCAATCATAATGGGAAGAGCCTAGCTGAGCATGGTGGATGCAAGACTAGGACTCCAAGATCTTTCCCTTGAAATTTCAAAGGAAAATCCTTTTGGGAAGATAAAAAAGAAGCACGTCCCATGCATTGCGTACAGTGACTCTAGGTGCAACTATGTGTAGTAGTTGTGGTCTGGTAAGCAGACATCTATTCAAGCATGTAGTCAATGTACTGAGGAATCACCTGTTCAACAATGCCTATATGCAGTAGTCACAAATCAAGAAGCCACCCAGTGGCTGACCGCTGATCCTACTAGTAGCACCTTATGCATGGAACCATCTAAGGGACTTTCACATGCCTACATAGAAAGCATGGATCATTTAGAAGATTTTCATCAACAAGTATCCGCTGTTGATAACCATTATGATTGGGGAAAGTTGCAAATCCCTGAAAGTTTCAAACAAGAGCCCTTGGAACTCAAACCATTACCAGCCCACCTAGAATATGCATTTTTGCAGAATGGGAAATCAGTGATTATCAATGCCACCTTTGTTCCTAAACAAAAGAGAAAGTTGTTGAAGGTGGTGAACAAATGGGAAGCTACTTTTGCATGGTCATATCTTGAATTAATAGGAGTGGATCCTAGAGTTTTCCAACATCAGATTTATATCAATCCCTCCATGAAGCCAAAAAGACAACCACAAAAGTGATTGAACCCCAAATTGAAGTAGGTCATCAAAGATGAAATTGAGTAGTTTCTAAAATCAGGTTCATCTACTCTATTGTCAATAGCGAATGGGTCAGTCCACTCGTTATTGTGCCAAAGAAGGGTGGAAAATGGAGGGTCTATATAGATTTTCGATTGCTCAACATGGCTACCTTCAAACATCACTTCCCACTCCTATTTGTGGACTAAGTATTGGATACCATTGCGGGGCATTGTTATTACAAATTTTTGGATGGTTATAGTGGCTATAACCAAATCCAAATTGCGCTAAAAGATTAGGCCAAGACAACCTTCACAAGTCCCTGGGGGACTTTCGCATACAAAAAGATGCCTTTTGGCCTATGTAATGCACCTGCCACTTTCCAACGCCTTGTCCTAAGCATCTTCCAGTAGCAAATTGGCAATCGGATAGAATTTTTCATGGATGAATTCTCTACCTATGGGGCCATGTTTGATCAAGCCTTGGACTGCCTTGAGCAAGTTCTAAAAAGATGTGTGAAAACTAATCTACGGCTCAACTATCAGAAAAGCCACTTAATGATCCAAGAGGGCATTGTGCTAGGGCACTGTATTTCACAAATAGGGATTAGTGTGGATCCTGAAAAAATCAAGTTCATCCAAGGAATTACTAGGCAACCAAGCACTGTAAAAGATGTTTGGTAATTCCTTAGCCACACTGGTTACTACTGACGCTTCATAAAAAATTTCTCAAGGATCGCCAAGCCGTTGGTGGAACTCACGAAGAAAGATGCTTTGTTTGTCAAGACCATGGAATGTGAATCTGCATTCCAAATGCTTAAACAAAAACTCATAGAGACTCCAGTTCTAGGGGCACCTAATTGGTCCAGGCCCTTCCACATCATGATAGATGCATCCAAGTATGCATTGGAAGCCATGCTTACATAGTGAGACGATCACAAATGCCCATACTATATTCACTGTGCGAGTCGTAGCATTTTGGGTGCTCAGCTTAACTACACCACCATCAAAAAGGAGTTGGTGGTAGTGGTATTTGCCTTGGAAAAATTCTGACACTATGTGCTCAAGTACAAGGTGCTCATGCATACCGATCACAATGCCATCTGGTTCCTGATGAACAAACCAATGGTGAGCCCTCATATCATACGGTGGATGGTGATTCTTAAAGAATTTCACCTCACTATGGTAGATCAGAAGAGAACCAAGAATGTGGCTGGTAACCACTTGTCTCGATTATGATGGGATAACACAGAAGAGGAGGAACCACTCTCTGATCAATTTCTAGATGAACTCTTCACAGGAGTGGTCGATCTGCAAGTACCCAAGGAATCACTTGGTTTAGCCACATCCTCACCTATCTCACAACTCAAGAATTGCCAAAGGAGTGGGACCATCGGTAGAAACAACAATTTCTCCATAAAGCCAAGTGCTTCATGGAAATTAATGGCCATCTTTATAAGGTGTATGCAGATGGCCTGGTTTGATGGTGTATCCCTAATGACGATACGCTGTGCGTCTTTCAAGATACTCATGAAGGCCCTTGTGGGGGCCACTATGCTAGATGACGCACAACCATTAAGATCCTGCTTGCAGGATATTACTGTCCTAGAATTTTTAGGGATGCACAATGGTTTGTCCACTCCTATGAACGATGCCAGAGAGATGGTGGGATGAATGCATGAATGGAGGGACCTCAACAGTGGATCCAACCACTAGACCCTTTGACATTTAGGACATTGACTTCATGGGTCCCATCACACTCCTGTCCAACGAAAAGGCATACATCATCCTGGTTGTGGGGTACTACACAAAGTAGGTAGAGGCAGCAGCCGTCGTTGACTATTCCTCCAACACTACCACACAATTTGTCCAATAGTAAATTATCAATAGGTTTGAAGTGTCACGTGCACTCATCTCAAACAATGGAATGCATTTCATAGGCATCATATTTCATAAACTCATACAACACTTGGGGGTTACCCATAAATTTACAACTCCTTATCACCCCCAAGCCAATGGGTAGGTCAAAGCCACCAATAGTGAGATCACCAGAATCCTCACTCGAACCATCAGTAAATATAGGAGGGACTAGAGCACCAAACTTAATGATGCCCTCTGGGCCTGTCGTTCCACTTGGAAACTTCCTATAGGTTACTCTCCCTATGAGTTAGTGTACAATAAGCTACGAAAACTCCCAACCTAAGCAGAACTCCGAACACTATCCACAACCAGAACTCTTGACCTACCACTAGCACAATGCGAGCGACTTGTCAACCTAAGTGTGCTCGATGAGAATTGATTAGTGACATTATCTTCAAATGAGATCCACAAGGCCTACACTAAAAAACGTCATGATCTTAGGATTTGGAGGGTAACATTTAGACGTGAAGATAAGGTGCTTTACTAGAATCCCAGACATGTACCACAACCGACCAAGTTTCAAACACTATGGGAGGGATCTTACATTGTCTTCGAAACCTTCCCATCTAGGGCCTTGCTTATACACAAACCTGGGGACCCCACTAGAATGCAATTGGTCAATCGGAAACAATTAAAACCTTTCCATGAACTTCACCTAACCAATGCTACAGCCTGATCATCACCGGGATAACCTTGTTTCATTTTTTGCATCTCCTCCTTTCTACCCAGTCGTGGGGGAGACCGTCCTCCATGCTACTCCATTCTACCAAGCTCCCTGTTATTTTTGGAATTTTTTGTTTTACAACTTTTTGTTTTTCAACATCATTTGTACATTTGACAATTCTTACTAAATTTAGCTTTCTTTAATTACTTTTCCATTTCTTTGTTGCTCATTTATGTGTGTGTGTTTTTAATGTCTAATTGGTTGCTAATAAGTCATCTTATTGTCATTAGGTATGGTGCTAATGTTTTTTTGTTGAGATGGGTCATGTGAAATGGTCCACCTAGTTTATCTCACTCCCGCCCTTGCATTGTTGTTCTTGGACTTTACATCTATTTTCATCCCATAAAATTGACAGTGAGTCCATGTCATCCACCCATTCACCCACTTCATGGTTTTCCTTTATTTGGAAACATGCAACCCCTTCACTTACGAACATTTTAATTAATGTGTGACTTGTGTAGTTCCTAGAATCAGGGATGACCTAATGGTTTGAATCAATGTGTGACTTCAAAGGGAATGCAACATTCGTCACCCTCTTCTGTCCCCTGGGTTGTTGGTGTGTCCTTATGGATTTCTTACCACTCCATGTTCTTCTCAATAAGCAAGCTCCTAGGCAATTTGACCTTGCATGATGTGGTCCTCATCACAAAAATCCAAAAATTAAAAAAAAAACAAAAAAAGGAAGAAAGAAAAAAAACATGAGGATTTAAAGCACACCCCTTGGTCAAATGCGTGCATCCAAGCATGGGTCTTTGCATGGTGTGGTTTCCATAAAATAACAAGAAAACAAAAATAAAAACCTAAGTTTGTGGGAATTCAAAGCACACCACTTAGACCGCCTCTCACGGGTCATAAAAACTAGTTATGGGACTCACTCTGTCCCCTCTAACTTAGTCCTATTTCACTTCTTGTCTCTCACGCCTATTGGAGTGCTGGTTCTCTATGGGTGCATTCTTGTATACTTGGTGGATCGACGACACTTCGCATGTTGTTGTGATGTCACTATATGTGGTTGGTTTTGGGTCTGAACTCAGGAAAGGTCCTACTGGGTCACTTAACCACAACTTCACACGGGGTTTCATGTGACATATGATCAGAATTCCAATTCTCTCACCTCTCTCTTCACCAATTTCTCTTCATAACTCACCTCACTACCTGTCTTATGTTTTGAAAGTTTATCATGATTTCCATGAACTTCTCATGGCTTGGCAGGTTCCCATGGATGGGGGTATTAACTTGCGATCACCATTTCTTGACCTCAAGGCCCATGGACTTCAATGTTGAGGATATGCAAGGGCTACTGAGGCTACCACTTGCTAGGGGGAGGACCCACTTGCATATAGCTGGTCCTGTTTGTTAGCCTCACATCCTTTTGATTTCATTGGTTGATTGTTTTCATGATACTGATCGCTCGAATTCTTCGCCACGGAGTTCTTTTTTTGCATGTTCTTCTACCTTTGACTCTTTTTCTAGCCCAGTTTACCTTCCTCTTGTTCTCAGCTGCATTATCGATTTCTCACACTATTCAATTGCCCTAATTTTCCATTTTAAATTCATTCTTTTCAAGTTTTTTCTAGATTGGTCAATGATGGTCAATAGGTGTGACCCCCTACATAGACGGGGCCCTATATACACAGCCCCCTGCATATAAGCGACCTTGTTAATGTAGCCCTGCACCCCTATATATATGCCCATTGCACCTTACTCTTTTGTCATTTTGCAAACAACTTGGGGGAAGATTTTGCCATTTTTCTGCCTCACTTCTTCCCAAGCCCTGAAATTTGAACATGTAAAGAGTCATTCTAGGTACCAGGTTGGCCTTTTTAAAGAGGTAAATGAAAAAGAAATTTAACTAGTGAAGGAAAAAATAAACAAGGTCCTCTAACAAGGAGGTGATGTGTGGCAACCAATCATTGATGGATTAAATGCCTATAATAAAGTAGAGATCTGCCTAAAGGAGTTGTAGATTAAAGAAATGAAAAAATATGAGTTAGCCAACCCTTGCTATGCAAACTTGGAAATGCTAACAACTGAAAGGTTGTGGCTAGAGATAGAGAAACAAGTGGCTAGCTTGTACCTCCTTTATGAGGCCAAGTTTAAGCATCATAAGGACATAAAGCAAAAGCTAGAAATAGAAAATGCAAAGCTTGAAGTTCTCAAGAGATGGTTTATAGACAAACAATTAGTTGCTAAGAACCTAGCTAAGAGGATGAATGATTACCATATGCTACAAAACCTCATCAAGACATTCAATGTTGAATGTAAGCAATGCATAGCATGGTTTGTCAATGTCAGGGAACTATTTCTAACAATGTCTTGTTTGTGGAACATCCCCATACTAGCCCACATTAATGATGCTATGTAGATTATGTACAACCTGCAGAGTAAGAAGGAAAAGATGAAGGCATTGTTGGTTATCTTTCATCTTTCATTGGAAGTAGTAATTATAGCAAGATAGTCACAACCATCGCCTCAGCATTAACCACCACCACCACATGCACTAAAAGTTGAAGAAGGTCCTCTAGCACCCCAAGAGCCTCCACTGCCTCATATTGTTTGATCTTCTCTTCATCTTTGACTATTAGAGGATTCCATGCTATCGAATTTTGTAAGGGTGTTCAATTTTATTCTCCTAAACATCCTTTTTTGTAATTATTGTAATTTTGTACTATCAAACACTTAGAGTTAGTCAGTTGGTCTATGATTTCATACCTTCCTAATTTTGTAAGAAGCTCAGTCTTACATTTTTTCACTTGATAATGACTTTTTAGTCAATCATGGGGGTATGATAAATCATGTGAAGGGCTATGTCGATGGGCATGCATCAATGCACCCTTGTCGATGCATGGGTTAATGCATTGATGCAATGTCTATCTCTACCTATATAAATGTATGTACCCACCATATTTATGACATTGTTGAGGCATAAGAGTAGCTAATTTCTTTCAATTTGTTCCTATGAAAGTTAAAATATTTTCTAAGTTCCTGTAGTAGGTTCAAGGATTGTACGGATCCTTATTCAAGCATCATTGTACCTTAACCCTTTGGTGTGCTGACAATATAGAAGAGATTCTTAAAACTCCTGATAACACCTAGAATACATTCATGTTTACCTTCATGCACTTTATTATTCATGTACTTTACATTCATGTTCTAAGTTAAATAATACAATTAATTATGATACATAAGTATGATCACCTTGAACATACTGCTAACACTTGTTAATCCCAACAATGTTATTGTTTGGTTTTCCTAGTAGCCTAACACTTGGTAATCCAATAGTGTCTTAACTAGTTTAGGATGTGCATGGTAGGTGGGCCTAGCACAATAGCTCTCCAAAGTATTAAATTAAGGTATTAGATAGCTACTTAGATTAATTCACAATTAATTACTTTATTTCACACTTGGATTAATTACAATAAAATATAAAATCAATACAAATCATGTGCCTTGGCTTCTACTTAACCATACACTTATGCTTACACAAGTGAAGCCAAGAAGACAATAATCACATCCTTAAGTTACTATCTTTGCTATTGTGCATTTGGAGAGCTAAAGTCCAAGAATTTTGACCAACTCACTAGTGCAATGCTTGTGATTCATATGGTTGAGTGTACGGACTATATGTTCCTCATCAAGGAGTATTTTTACTAAGGTGTTAGATAATATTCTCAAAAGAAGAATAAGAAAATGGGTAGAAACAAGTAATATTAGGGTAATTTTTCAAGGTTTTAGAAAAAACCATTTTAATGTTAATCATCTTCTCTCAAATAGCCCATGGGTTTACAAGATCATGATTGAACCTCTAATATGATTTCTATGTCAAGACTATTATATGGTCACAATTACTAATTTATATAAATAGAAGTTACACATAATCTTATTTATCACAATTGTGAGTGATTTATATAAATGTAAATTTTATAGTATCCCATAAGAAAATTTTTGTACAAAAAAGTAGAAAATGATTTAGAAAAAAGTTCAATATATTTTCTATATAAAAAATAAGGATCCATACAATGAATTTAATCTTAAAAGGTCCACAGTCTCCCCCTTTTTGTGATGTTCAAAACTTAAGAAAATGGATTAGTGATCATACAAATATAACCATACTACTCTCTACCTTTTTCAATAGTAACAAAAAGGATAAGGTGCACAAACTTGGATAGAGAAGATATAAAAGAACAATATAATATAGAGAGCCAAATATCACTTATAATCCTAAATAGATATAAGAAGTATGTATTTATCAAGTCCATGAATAGGTGCCCCAAAGCTGGTAATAGCAAAATAATTTTTTCAAGTGAAATTCATCCTTTAAGCAAAGAATTAACCAACCTATCTCTAAAAAAATAAGACATTAGTAGTGCAAGGTGCTTAGAATTCAAGTAATCTATACAACATCATAAGGGAAAAGCATTTGATGAAGGGTCTTCAGTTGACTGCATCAACGAGATGCCATCGATGCAGCCCCATCAACAAGATCCCATTGACATAGGGTTTTTCATGTTAATGTGTTCTCATTGATGTGGCACCCTAGTAGGTATATAAATATGACATTCCACCCATGTTAATGAAAGTAAAATTTTCAATTGCTAGCAGAATTCTTACAGTTCATTTCTATAAGAGATACAATAATTTTCTAAGTGCCAGTAGTAGGAGTCAAGGAGTGTATGGTTCTATTCCCAAGATGCTACTCCAAACTCTTACAAGATGGCCATCAAGGAGCTTCATGGAGAGTATGTTGTGGAAGATCATGACTTTGAGGACTACTATCCCACTAAGACACAATGCAAATGAGATCAATAATAGGAAAAGCACTGTGAATCCATAAATAAGAGATAAATAAAAAGGATAATGAGGAACCTCTCTCTAGGGATTTTGAACATGCAAACTCTCCACCTCTTAACTCTGATGAAAAGGAGCCAAACCTAAATCCTAAATCAATGATCAAGAAATCAAGTTTTGGTAATAGTGAGTCCCATGATTGTGGGAGCTCCAAGAAAGGAAGTTGAAGTGGAAACTCATATAATCATAATGACAATCACTCTAAGGATCATGTCCATGAAAAATGGAGAGGAATTGGTAGACACCATAGTTATAGTAGTCCTCCTCACTCTTCATCCTCTTCATTTGGATCAACTTCCTCCTCTAAATTTGAAAAAGAACCATAGGCAGTAGGACAACAATGATAATCACAAAGACCACCATGAATGAAGAAATGACAAAGGACATCATAGGTGTCATCAAGATCATGATGATAAACCTTTGCTGGCCACTTGAAATATGCTCAACATCATAGAGGCTATTAGAATTCCTACCAAGCATGTGAAAGATAGCTAAATCAAGTGACTAGACATGAACAATATCCCCAAATTTGAGGGGGGGACATAACTTAGATCCTCAAACAAATCTACAAGCCTTTTATGATGCCTGTACCTTACAAAATATTGAAAATGATTGGAAAAAGCTCAAGTTATTTTCCAAAACACATCAAGGAAGAAAAAAGCTAGTATTAGTCTCTAGAACTAGAATCAATTTGTCGACTGAGTACAATGCTAGAACTATTTAATGGTAAGTATTAGACATAATTTAGAGTGTCAAACCTAAGAAGAAAAATCCAAGGCTGGAAATAAGAAACACATGAACCCTTGGATGCAGCCATGGATAGATATTATTTATTATTACATTATTGTTCTAGCCATGGTTACTCTCGGTGGGAACAACTTCACCGCATCATAAAGGATCTTTTCTAAGAAACATGAAGGACCCTTGAGGTCTATGCCCAAGGAAGACTATAAAAATTAAGAGTCCATTAGATACAAAGGCTGATTGAGTAGGTAGCAAAAGAAGAAGGAGAGTTGAAAAAATGAGAAAATGTAAAAAAATATAATAGGGATCCTTCCATCAGAAAGAAGGAGGTCCAGTTTTGTGACAATAAGGAGGAGTCACCTCTTGATGAGGTGGTGCAACGAAAGACCTTGCCAATCCAAAATTGTATGTCTGAAATTTTAGCCAAGGTAGATAAAATGTGGGATTTATTGGATGAAAAATTCTAAACTACTCTAAAAATTGCAGAAGAATCAACAAAGTAGAGTAGTGATCATGAACATAGTAGATGAAAAAAAGTTGAATGTGCCTACCAAATGGACAAGGGTAAAGCTACTGTAGTAGAAGAACTTGTGGAGGCTGAATCATATGATTACATTTGGTGTGACATCTGCCACTATGAACATCCTAAGATATTTTACCTTGTTGTGTTACACTTACAAGAATCTAAGATCTATTCTTTCAATTCATGACTACCAAAAAGGAAAACACCTAAAATATTATCTTATTCTCAAGGAAATCCTAGGAAGTTCCACTAGCAATGACCTTATTATCCAAGTGGAAATCCACCACAACCATATGAGTAGTATCAATAATGATAACAATCATAGTCATGGGGGATGCCACCACCATAGTAGCAGTATCATTATAGGTAGCCAAATCTATATGGGTACTATGTTTAGCAACCCCTATCTCCACATGACTCTTCCAATCACGTTTCTCCTTTTCAGTGTCACTACCACTCTCTTGAATATCACTGAACTCATCCTCCAACTCTTAGAGGAGATTCGATATTCCATCCATACCCTCCTCATGTGCATGCACCTATTCCTCCACCCTCAACACAGCCACTACATACTCCATCCATGTAAGATGAACTTCTAGCTCAACCATAATGATGTAATGCTATAAGGGCCATTAATCTATAGCTAGTTAATCAACTAAGTGTTTCGAAACCTACATCTCGGAAACAACCTTTCTTCCAACCAAACAACCCTCCTAAGCCCTCACAAACTCATGTAGTTGGTCATCCTGCTCCTTCCTCATCCTTTGCAAATCATTAAATTAAGAGCCCTTCAAACCAAATGCTTCCAAGATTCACACTGTTATGTTAACTCATGCCATATCTGACTAGATCTAGGTTGGAAACCTTCCGAAAAAATTAGTTGATCTTGCAAGTCCCCTTATCTATTTGCAAATTTCTAGAAATGAACCATGCAAAACTCTTCTTGATTCATGTTCCAGTGCTAATTTGATTTTCCATGAGATGTTGAATTCTTGGAACCTACCACCTCTCAAAAATAGCAATATTAGACTAGATTTGGTAGACTAGTCCATCACTATTCCATTAGGATTGGTAGAAGATATTGTGGCTGCTATTTATGGATGGTCTTATCCTACTAATTTCCTAGTAGTCAAACTTGAGAACTGCAAGGGGGATTTTTCAATCATCATGGGAAGGGTGTGGCTACGAACTGTTGCAAGAATGAACAACAGAGATATTTCCCTTGAAATTTCTAGGGAAAATGCATTCAAAAAGATTGAAAAGAAACAAGTTCCATGCATCGCGTATAGTAATACAGAGTGCAACTGTGTGCAAAAACTCTAGTCCATGAAAAGAGCATCCATTTCCACATACAGGTAGTGTGCACATAAGGCAGATATTCAAAAATGCCTATACACAATAGCCATAAAATAAGAGAACATCTAGTGGTTGATAACTAATTCTTAGAGCTACAAAATTTTCATGAAACCAACTAAGAGCCTGACATGCACCTATGTCATAGGCATGGATTAATTGGGGCAATTAAATTGTCAACTCTTTGATGAGGAAAATGATGATAATCATTGAGGAGAGTTGGAAATTCCTAAAAATTTTAAACAAGAGCCCCTAGAGGTAAAAACTCTAACTACTAACCTAGAATATGCATTTCTAAAAAATGGAAAGCTGGTTATAATCAATGCTAAACTTGCTTCTGAGCAAAAAGAGAAACTATTAAAAGTGGTTAATAGATGGCCAACAACCATTACTTAGTCGTATCCTAAACTCATTGGGATTGATCTATGAATATTCTAGTACCGTACCTATACTAATCTGGCCATGAAGCCAAGGAAGTAGCCATAGTGGTAGTTGAACCCAAAATTAAAGCAAATCATAAAGGAAGAAATAGAACAACCCCTCAAGGCAAGGTTCATATATCCTATTGTAGATAGTGAGTGGATTAGCCAACTCGTGATTATGCCAAAGAAAGATTGCAAGAAGCATGCTTGTATTGATTTCAAGTTGTTGAACATGGCAACATTCAAAGATCATTTTTCATAACAATTTTTCAATCAAGTGTTGGACATCATTTTTGAACATTTCTATTATAGCTTTTTGAAGTGTTATAGTGGTTAAAACCAAATTCAGATTACACTAAAGGACTAGGCCAAAACTACATTCACGAGTCCCTAGGAGACTTTTACATATCAAAAGATGTCCTTTGGTCTATGCAATGCTACTACCACATTCCAATCCTTGGTCTTAAGCATCTTTTAGTAGCAAATTGGTAGCAGGCTAATAGTCTTCATGAATGACTTTTCCACTTATGGTGCTACATTCATGCAAGCCTTGGACTGCCTTGAACAAGTATTAAAAAGATGTGTGGAGACAAACCTATAGCTTAATTAGGAAAAGAACCATCTAATGGTCCAAGACGGCATAGTCTTAGGGCACATAATCTCACAAGCAAGGATCAAGGTAGACACTAAAAAGATATGGTTCATCCACAAAATAACCTATCAATTGGAAATAGTTAAAGATGTTAGATCATTCCTTGGACACACTAGTTACTACTAGTGATTCATAGAGAATTTCTCTAAGATTGCAAAACCATTGTTCAAGCTAACAAAGAAAGTTGCTCCATTTGTTTGGACCAAGAAATGTGAAAATGAATTACAACAGCTAATGGCGAAACACATAGAAACTCCAATTCTACAAGTACTAGACTAGTTCATACAATTTCATATGATGAAAAATGCATCAAATTATTCCTTGGGAGTCATTGTGATGTAGTTGAACCATTAGAAATGTCCATATTACATCAACTACATAAGATGAAGCATTGTGGATGTACAACCCAATTACACCATAATGGAAAAAGAACTGATGGTTGTGGTGTATGTTTTGAAAATGTTTAGGTACTATGTGCTTGGGTATAAATTGTTTGTGCACACTAACCATAGTTCCATTCGCTTCCTAATGAACAAGACAATGGTAAGCCCTTGTGTCAAATGGTGGCTAGTGATCTTGCAGAAGTTGAATCTTACAATGACAGATCAAAAGAGGAGTAAGAACATGATCATCGACCATCTCTCTTGATTAAGATGGGATAACAAAGAGGAGGAGAGCCTACTCTCTAATCAATTTTCTAATGAACTCCTCTTTGTGAAAGTAATTAATGACCAAATACCCATAGAACCAAAATGGTATGATGGCATCCTTACTTATCTTCTCACTTAGGAGATGCCACAAGATTTGGAGCATAGGAAGAAACAACAATTTCTTCATCATGCCAAGCACCTCATAGAAATCAACAGCCACCTTTACAAGATGTGCACTAATGACCTAGTTCATTGGTGTATCCCTAATACTAATCAACTACATGTTCTCTCATACACTCATGAGGGTCCTTACAAAGGCCACCATGCAAGGACATGCATGATTATTAAAATCCTAATGGCAAGGTACTATTGGCCAATAATCTTTACGGATGCCCACAAATTTGTGTAATCTTGTGAATGTTTTCAAAGAGATGGTAGGATAACCACATGAATGGAGGAACCTCAATAGTGCATCCAACCATTGGAACCCTTTGACATATGGGACATAGACTTCATAGGTCCCATTACACCCATGTCTAATAGAAAGGCATACATTATTATCACCATTGAGTATTTTACTAAATGGGTAGAAGTAGCAGTCATCATTCACTGTACATCATTTGTTGCTACTTGTTTTTTTTAACAACATATTGTAAATAGGTTTGGGATGCCACGTGCACTGATTTCTAACAATGGAATGCATTTCACAAGCATCACATTTTACAAGCTCATGCAGCGCATGGGGTTTGAACATAAATTAATAGCACCCTACCACCCCCTAAGCCAATGGTTAAGTAGAGGTTACTAATAGGGAGATTATAAAGATCTTAATGAGAACTCTTAGCAAATATAGAAGAGATTGGAGCACAAAACTCAATGATGCCCTCTAGGCCTACTACTCAACATTGAAACTCCCTATAGGCTACTCTCCCTATGAGCTAGTTTACAACAAACTACTAACACTTCCTATTCAATCCAAAATATGTACAGTATCAATAGCCTATGACCTAGATCTTGACCTAAGTCTAGCACAAAAGGAATGATTGATCAACCTTAATGTACTAGATGAAAACTGATTAGTGGACCTATCCTTGAATGAAGTACACAAAGCATTCAATAAACAACACAATGACCTTAGAATAAGAAAAGTGAAATTTTAACTTGGAGATAAAGTTCTCTACTGAAAACCCACACATGTACCTCAATGAACTAAGTTTCAGTTGTTGTGAGAAGAGACTTACATCATTCATGAAAATTTTCCTTCTTGGGCCATGTTAATTTACAAAATTGAGAGCTTGAACAAAAAATAGTTGGTTAACATTCAATAAATAAAACATTTCCATGAGTCCAAATAAGCTAGTGCAATGAATACCTCATTAAATGAATGACCTCACTCAATCTTTTAGATCTACTCCTTTCAATTTAGTCATGGTGGAGATGGTCATCTGTGCTAACAATTTATGTAGCTCCTTAGTTTCTCTATTTTCTATTTTATACTTTTTCCTATCTTACACCATTTTCTATTTTACACCATCATTGATACATTTGTTTTTTCTTGAATATTTTACACTTTCTTGTATAACTTCCTTTGTTTTGGATGTGATTTTCTAATTTTTTGCTAATAAAGTGCTTTGTGCCAATAGGACACAGTGGTGTTATAGAAATTGTTAATGGTGGTTTGTACTTATTGTTTTTTATTACTAATGTCTAGTTTCTATTTTTGAATTTTGGTACCAATAACTAAGAAAAGGTTTTTTTTTCATGGAATAGGTAGTGAGTCCATGACATCCACCCATCCACAAACTTTATCATTTTTCTTATTTTGGAAGTACGAGGTTCCTTTTCATTAAGTAAAACTTTAATGAACTTGTGAATTTGGTAGTTTCTAGAATTGAAAAGGATTCAAGGATTTTAATAAGATGTGACATTAAGGGGACTCAATACTCTTTTTACCCTTCTACTTAGTTGGGTGCATGAGTATTTTCATGGATTTCTTACCATTCCGTGTTAACCAATAATAGGAAGTTGAATAAGTCTTTGAATGGTATGGTTTCCATCTAGAAAAAACAAAAAAAAATATAGATATATATGATGATAGGAATTCAAAGCATACCCCTTAGACAGGATAATCGGCTACAAGCACTGGTTATCGAACAAGAAAGACATGTTACCCATGCTTGAAGGTCCCCTCTAACTAAGGCCCTTTCTCACTTCTTGCTTCTCTTTTCTTCTATAAGGAATAGTAATCAATCTGTGGGAGCACTCTTATATCTCAAGGGGATGGATAAATCTTAGAGTGTTGATTTGAAGTCATTGAATGTGGTTGATTTTGGTCTAGACTAACGATGGATTTTATCAGGTCATTTAACCACCAAATTCACAAGGGAATTCATGTGACCTTAATCAAAAATTCCATTCCAATTTCTC
Source organism: Gnetum montanum (assembly GCA_015680685.1). NCBI lineage: Eukaryota > Viridiplantae > Streptophyta > Gnetopsida > Gnetales > Gnetaceae > Gnetum > Gnetum montanum. The sequence goes on from MNCI01018351.1 coordinate 47,715, forward strand.
TCTCATCCATCTATGATATCCATGACTCACCTTACTATCGGTGTCCATGTCCTTGTTTAATGACTTGGTTTGACATGCTTGAATTCTTAGGTAGATTCTTCTAGGTTTTGGTCCTCAACTTTCATAACCATTGATCACCTATGGGATCCACGGACTCCTTAGGTTGAGGTTATGCAAATGCAAAAATGACATGCACCTACTATGGGGAGGACCCACTTACATATCTCTTGGTTGGGTTAGTTAAGTACCTCATCCTTAGACATTCCCACAATCCAAACCTTCATGCACCTCATTTGATGCATCCAACTATATGCTCCTTAAGGCAATTTCTTCAATGAACACATTCTCCACCCAATTTTTTAATTTTTGAGCTTTCAACAATCCTCTTTGATGATTCCATAAAATTATTGGCCTTTCTAGGACTCCATGAATTTCACTTTCATCAAAAAATTTCATGTACTTTTTTAGAAATTCAAGTTAAAAAATTTTATTTGCATCCTTCATAAATAGGTACCCATCAATAGGCCCCCCTACATATATGAGACTCTGTTGATGTATCATAAAAATATTATATATATATATACATGCCCACACTTTGAATTTTTCACATTTTCTTTCAAATTCCAAAGGAGTTTTTGCAGTGTTCAAAGCTGAGAACCTTCTAGAAGCGATATCTTCCTAACTGTTTGTCCAAATCACTCCATTCTTCGACACTATAGCTACCAAAGGTAAGCTCTTAGTCATGGGGTTCACAAACCTAAATTTTTTGACATAAATTTTTTTTAAATATTTCTAACTCCCACAAAGGTTTAACAAAGAAACCAACATGAAAAAAAATTACAAAACTTAAACCCTTTTAACTAGCTCTAGTAACACTTTGAACTTTAAAATTAATAAAATAATATTAAAATAACCAATCTACCATGGTCCAACCTTAGCCTAAGTGTAACTAACTAATGAGACAAAGTTTCAAAACATTATAAGTTACACATTATATATACTAATCCTTGCATGTGTTATGATCATAGATGGCACCAAAGGAGAAGCACTCAGGAAGTAGGACCATCACAGCCATGGGACAAATGACCACAAACATGCAGGGGCCAAGAATAGGCCCAAGAACAACAAGCAACAATCCATGCTATGGGACCTCTTAGGTATGAGCTTGAAGTGGAATCTATTCATCAGATTCTAGAACAAGTAGTAGTGATAAAGCAATCCCACTAGGATGAGGTGCTAGCTCCATAAGTAAACCTTGAGGTGACCTTGATAGAAGCCTACCTCAAGTAGATCAAATGAAAAGTGATTTAGAAAAAGATGTTCCAAGAGTTGAATTCTGGCTCTATCTTGGAGCAAGCACCTCAAGAAGTACAAGATCAACTAAAGACCTCTCCCATGTGGCCCATCATCAAATCCAGAGGGAAGTGGTACATGGGAGAGATGTTCTTATTTTGGAATAACAAGCAGGTACATTCAATGGTCAAGGTCAAGAATATTTTAGTTTTCTACTAAATGTAGGTCATTTCAAACGAACTTGGATTATTGAAAACTAGAGAAAATCTCACTGAGATATAGGTAGACCCCCATATCAAGAAGGAATAGATACAATGTTGTTATGGCATCAACTGTAAGGAGTTAGATGCACTCACACTAGTAGAGAGAATTTACTACAAGATTATGGCCTTTTAACTTAATCCAATGGTGAGGCCAAGCAAGATCACTACCTTATCTACTTATGTATGTGGGACTCTAAGTAGCAGATTCCTTGTTAACCTTCCACAACTAATCCATCTTGAGATAGAAAATCACTTGAAGGAGAATGGATGTTGAAGGAAGGTACTCCCCTTTTCATGCCTCATCAGAAAACTATGTTGGAAAGAAGGAATAACCCACTATTCAAATGATGAATTCCAACATGCTCTATTTGCTAACTAGATGGAGATGATGAAGCATAAAGTCTTTATCAAAGTCATCAAAGAAGAGGAGCAGAAACCACCACCTCTACCACCCACTCAGCAAACAGTGTCAAACATCACCGTAACTTCTGAATAGTTGCACAAACTCTGAGAATGACTCTTTGGTGAGCAAGAGCAATAAGTAGAAATGAATGGAGGTGATCCATTTGTGTATCAACCAACAATGAGTTACCTTAATGAAGTGGCCCAAATAGTTATCTAAATGGAGGGAGGTGAACCAATCGTTTTGGCCCAAAGAATGTAGTTACTTACAAGAAAGTATCCTAGTGCTTGAGAGGTAAAAATATCCCTCTTGAAACATCAATAATTTCTAGAAATATTTGGGAATGATGCTACTTTTTCAATGCACTTAGATAAGGGAGAGGAGGCAATAAATTTGGTGATGTAGCACCAAGGGCAGGAGATAGTAACAGAGGTGGTTGCTAATAGAATTGCCAAAATACTAAATACACCTGTAGCATCTGTACTAGACATGTCTATACTTAAGGATGTGTAGACATATGCAAGAATAGTAGGTGGTAAGTTGAATGCAGAATAGCATGAACAATTGTTGAACTAATTGGTGGAAACTGAGCAACTAATTTTGGATGTCTTCAACCTTCCAAACAACATAACTACAACCTAATCAGAGTTGCTAGAAGCAAGGGGCAAGAACATCATTTTGGAGGGGCAACTTGGAATAGCCAAAGAGCTAAATGAACACCAAGCTATGGAGGTTACTAAACTAATACACTAGATTGCTGACATTACATTCCTCAACCAAGCACTAACAAAGGATGAAGCTCCTGAATAGCTTCACATGAGATCAAAAGGGGTTGAGGGTGTGATGGAGACAACGGTATTCTATTGATCCTTGGAAAATCCCATTCTACATAAAATTTAGAAGGTCTTGGATTAGGTCCACCAAGAGAGTTGATGGGAAAAAACATCGAATGGTAAATTTCATCCACCAATAGTAGGAGTAGCTATCTAGAGTGAACACTAAGCTAAGGAGATTGGTAGCAAAAAATAGAAACTTCTCCATGAAGAACATTCATGCTCTTCATCAAAAGACTACAATCAAAGTAGCTACTAGGAAATCAAAGGCTCTCAAATTTAAGAGAGTTAAAAATCACTATAGAGATTTGGTTGATCTATAGAAAGAAGTTAATGAAAAGCACATCTGGTTGGCGAAGGCAAAAGTAAATAAAGCCCTCCAAAAAATCTAGTAAGGAAGACAAGTATGACAACCTATTGTTGATGGGATAGATGCCTACAATAAACTAGAGATCTACATGAAGGAGTTATAGATTGAGGACATGATAGAATACATGGATCTTGCCATTCTCCGATATGCAACTATGACTATGCTGACTACTAGATGGCTATAGTCTAAATTGGAGAAATAAGTGATCAAATCATACTTGTTATATGAGGCAAATTTTAAGCACCACAAGGACACCAAGTAGAAGCTTACAGTGGCAAACAAGAAACTCAAGGTTCTCAAGGTGAAGTTCATTGATCAAAGATCAACTGCCAAGAACCTAGCCATGAGGATGAATGACTATCAAGAATTGTTGAATGCACTTAGAGCATTCGATATCAAATGCAAAAAATTTACTGCTTGGTCTGTCAATGTGAAGGAGTTGTTTCTAGTAATGTCCTGTCCATGGGACATCCTCATTCAAGCCCACATTGGTGATGTCATGTGGACTATGAATGATCCTTGAAGTAAGGAGAAGAAGATGAAGAAATTATTGGATGTCTTTTTCCCTCCACCAGATGTGGTAGCTTTAGCAAAATAATCATAGTTGCCTCAACCACCACATGCACTAAAAGTAGGAGAAGGTCCTTTGGAACCTTAGGAACCTCCACCACCTAGGAGCATCTAATCTTTTTAACTATCTTCATGCCATCATAGGATGTGTTGTTCAGTTTTTTCCAATCATGTTTTGATGTTCAATTTTATGTCATGAACACCACAATTTTGTAATCAATGTCGATCGGTAGACATAAGCACTTAGTTTTCTTGTGTTAGGTTTGTTGTGTTGTGTGTTTATCAATAATCTCATACCTTTCCAATTTTGTAAAGAACCCAAGGACAAGTTTTCATTTAGTTGTGGGGTTATCATAAAGTATATTTGATTGGCTATGGTAATAGGATCTCATCAACATAGGGTTTCCCACATTGATATGTATCCATCGATGTGGCAACCTAGTAAGGCTATAAATACAACACCCCAACTATGTTAATGGAAGTAATATTTTTAGTTGCTAATTGTTTCCGTAAGAGATATAATAATTTTCTAAGTGCCCATAGCAAGAGTCAAGGAGTGTATGGATCTTTATTTAAGCACTGTTGTACCTAAGCACTGTAGTATGTGCGGCAATAAAGATGAGCTTTTTGATAAACCTTGTAGCACTTGGACTAGCTTAATGATTTATTTATGCATTTATTATTTTTATTAATTAAGTAATTAATTAAGCTATAATGATTAGGAATTTAAGTAATTCATTAACTTAAATAGACTAGCACACATAAGTACAACCACTTGGAGCATATATATAACACTTGGTAATCCTAGTAGCACTTAACGCTTGGTCACCCAGCAATGTTATAGATGTTTAGGATGTGTACAGGAAGTGGGACCGAATGCTTATGTTAGGATAGTTAGTTATTAATTAGCAATTAACTTAGTTGAATTAGTTAATCAATTCATTCTCAATCTATTATCAACCTTAGGCAAACAAAATAGAAAATAATAAAAATCATGTGCCTCAATTGCAATTAACCATACAACTAACCTTCAAAAGTGTAATTGGAAAGAAAACAATCATTCCATGTTTAGATTCACCTTCTAGATTAAATCCTATGTATGAGAACACTAGAAATCCATAGCATTCAACTAGATTGCATGTGAATACCTAGTGATTTGTATGGTTGGGCATAGGGATACCTCGCTATTCATTAGCATTGATGTTAAATGAATACATTCTCATAGAGTAATCATGTTATTGTTCAAAATGTAGTGAAAATTAAGAATTGTTCTATTGAGGTCAAAATAAGGAGTTGCAATGAATTCAATAAGAACCATCAACATTCAATTTTAAAGATCAAAGCTATGAGTGAGTCATGCATACTCTAATGTTTGTTCAAGAAAATGCAATATCGAAAACTAATGATAAAAAATAAAAAATGTTGATAAATATACATTCATACACTTCCTAAAATTCTCTCCTAATGTAAATATGATCATGTAAAATAGTTAGTAAATACAAAATATCAATGATAGACCATGTAAAAATAGGTGTTCCATCAAGTATCACACAAATAAAAAAGAAAGAATATTACAAGTGTTTCCACACATATATCAAGAATTGATCAAATTTGTTCAACCAATATTTAAGCTTGATGTGAAGTGTGAACATTGAAGAGCAAGTAATCTATTTTCAAAAATAAATTAGTACTGATCTTTCATCTTGGTAAGTCAGCATATAGCAATATAAAACATGAAACTAGCCATGCCAAATTTCCAAAATCTACATCTCAAAGCAAATCATTTAATGGATAACTCAATTAAAAGCACAAATACTCAAAAATGATCATGGCCTTAGTTATAATATCAACAACTTGTTGTATAGAAATAGAGAATTCATGCTTAAGCTTATGATTGAACATCAGATAGGTGGACTATTAATTCAAAATCCATGAGGAACGACACATAAATTTATACTAAATACCAAAGATAAGAGAAAATTGATAGCATCATGTAATTCTAGATTCAACCAAAAGCATTTATCAAAAGAATATGAAAGTCATGCATGTTTTGATTTTAGTATAAGTCAATACAACAACCACAACAATAGATGTTGATAAAGAACCAAGTATTCATATATAGATATGTATCTCTTAAAGTCCTAATACATGACCATTGAAGACTTTGCCATTCCAATAAATACCTCTTGAAGTTTTTTTCTTGCTCATTGTGCACTTTGGCTAAAGTCTCCATGGACTCCCCCTACATTGATGGCCTTCAAGATGTAGGCTCCCCCTACATATGTGCTACTTATCTTGGGTTTTTAAGATCAAATCACAAACACATTATAACTATAGATTAACATTAAGCTTAATTTGTGGAGATCTAGATCTTCAACTAGCAATATTAATAAAGGCTTGTCTCATCTTATAAATGGAAAAAATAATTCCAAAGACTATGAGCATAAAAATAAATCATTACAAGAATTTCACATTGAGAAAGACAAGAAATCAAACCAAGAGAAATTAGTACAAGGACGATTATAAATCTTTACAAAACCAATCAATATCATGAATGAATGAGAGAAATGCTCTAGAAACTTATTTCACATTTTTGATCTAAGACATGGATAATTTACACTATACTTATTAATTAGGAAGCAAAGCAATAGAGACTTATCTTGACTTCCCTTACTTGTTGATAAATTGAGAAGATTAATGGAGGTTTTGATGAGGTTCCCTATCATGAAGTACCTCCTCATCCTTAGGTTCTCTTTCATTAGATCATATATGTGATGTCTATATTTGTTCANGAGAAGGAGATTAATGAGCATGATAAGGGCAATGAAGATCAAAATAAGATTAATGCTTGATCTTATCAAAAGGGGTTTGGTAAGGAAATTGTCAAATGGAGCTTTGAAAATAATGCAAAATTTGATTTAAATTTTTATCTCAAGGAAAATGAACAAATATAGACATCACATATATGATCTAATGAAAGAGAACCTAAGGATGAGGAGGTACTTCATGATAGGGAACCTCATCAAAACCTCCATTAATCTTCTCAATTTATCAACAAGTAAGGGAAGTCAAGATAAGTCTCTATTGCTTTGCTTCCTAATTCATAAGTATAGTGTAAATTATCCATGTCTTAGATCAAAAATGTGAAATAAGTGTCTAGAGCATTTCTCTCATTCATTCATGATATCGATTGGTTTTGTAAAGATTTATAATCATCCTTGTACTAATTTCTCTTGGTTTGATTTCTTGTCTTTCTCAATNAGATGCCACTGGTACCGTTGATGAGTGGAATGTAGCCTTCCAAGATTGACTCCCAAATTTCAAACTCCATGGATTCAAAGAACCCTTGCATTTTGGATTTCAAATAGGTGAATTAAAATCCATCAAACATGGGTGGATTTGTGTAAGAAGTCCCCTCCATTGTTCATTCTTGAAGTTTATGATGAAACAAAGAGTACCAGGCTTTGATACCACTTGTGGATCATTGAACTTAGAAAAGGGGGAGATGAATGAGTTCCCCAAATCAAAACTTAGATAAACAAAGTGCACACAAATTACAAAAATTAAATAAACTTAAATTGTGTTTGAAGGGATCACATCCTATACAATTGTCAAGCCCACTCCGAAGTGTTGTACTGTAGCACAAATCACTTAGCCCCACAAGGTCCCATCAAGATTGAAAATGTGGTTTCAAGGCTTTCATAACCTTTATAATCTTGATCTCCATACTAGACTGTTGTACCATAGCACTAACCACATAACCCTGCGGGATCCTGACAAGCTCAATCACATCAACCTTATAGGCCAACAAGAACAAAAATTTCAAGGAATAATTGCAACTCAATTTGTTAATCCTTTCATAGTTAGGTACAACACACTTTACAAAGCCAAAATAATTAAAAAATGAGGATCAATAGAGAATTCAATGATTACAAGTGATTGTATAATGAATACAATAATGCTGACCCATTTAAAATGCACACGAAGTCTTCTTATAGCTATCATGTTGCTAAATCCTTCTTGAAACTCATGCAATAGTAAGTTAACAGTCACTAACAATCATGGCAGATGTCTTTCTTGTGCCTAAGATGTCTCTTTGAATTTTGCTTCAAATCTGGAAGGACATCTTTGTTTCCTAAATGAGCATATGAACAATCCTAGAGGATATGAACTAAGTCCTAGATCAAGGAGGGCCTCAAGGCCTAGGACCTCCTCTAAACCCAGAAAAGATAAATCAAGGGACCATGGGGGAAGATATAGAAGCCATGGTTATTCTCCCAATTTCTCATCTTCCTCTTTCTCTTCAACATCTAGTTCTAATGAAGATGCACATAGGTATAGAGATGGAGCTCTACTATGAGATCTAAATGAAAATAGAAATTTTACCCAAGGGCAAGATCAAAGAAATCAAAATGAGCATAGGAAAAATCATCACAATCATATGAATAGAACTATAGATTATCATCATGACATGCCTAGTGTAGATGAACCCTTGTTGGCTACTAGGGACCTGACATAGATTAGGGAGGAAGTTCAAATATCCCAAAGGCATGAAAGGGATAGTTGGATCAAATGGCTTGACATGAACAATGTTTCTAATTTAGGGGAGGCTATAACTCTAATCTAGAACGTCACTTACAAGCCTTTCATGATGCTTATGCCTTGCAAAATATTGAAAGTAACTAGAAAAACCTTAAGCTCTTCCATAGGACACTAACGGACAAAGCTAAAAGTTGGTATCAATCGTTGGAACTATATTCTATCCATCGATAATCCACAATGTTGAAGCTCTTTGACAAAAAATGCCCAACCTATATTAGAGTATCCAACCTAAGAAAATAAATCTAAGGATGGAAGCAAGAAAATCATGAATCCTTGGATGTGGCCTTGGATGGATACTATTCTCTACTACATAAGTGTCCAGGCCATGATTTTTCTCAAAAAGAGCAACTTTTCCACATCATAGATGGGCTTTGTAATTAAACAAGGGAGATCCTTGGGATTTATGCCCAAGGTTAGTTATACAAACTAAAAGCCCATTAGACACAAAGGCTAATCAAGTAGATGGAAAAAGAAGAAGGAGAGCTATGTAAATGAGAGAATGTAGAGGAATATAACTAGGATCCAACTCTTCAAAAGAAGAGTATCCATATCTATGATGAGGAAAAGGACACATCTCTTGATGAGATGTTTTCACAGCAAACCTTGCCAATACAAAAATCTATAAATGAACTTAAAGCAACGATAGATAAGATGTAGGAGTTGATAAATAACAAAGTTACAACTTATGTGAAAACCATAGACAAGAGAGTAATGCAACAAGAATCAACTGATCAAAGTAAGAAAAGGAAAAAGAACCAATAAACAACTAGGAACACTTATTGGTAGAAGGGGAAAATAGTTGTAGAAGAAAAGGCTATAGACTCAACCACAAAAGGGGATGATGGATGTGACATCTACCTATATGATCATCCAAATGGCTATTACCCAATCATGTTACATTTATATGGTTATTGAGCTTTTCATTTGAATCCTAAGTTCATACAAAAGAAAATGCCTAGAAACTACCTTTTTCACAAGGTAATAATAGACAGGCTTACAATTAACTGTGCTATCCAAGTGGGACTTCTTATCGACCTTAAGAGTACTATAAACTGTAGAGGAAAAACCCATAGTCAAGGGGGAGGCCATCATCAAACCAGCACTACAATTATTGCCAGCTAGACCCATGCAATATTACATTCAACAACCTATTTTCCCAACTAGTTATACTTACTCTACCTAAAATCACTACTACCACTCTTTCGAATATCATCAACCCACAATATCTTCTAAAGGATCACCACTTCATGCCTCTCATCCGCTGTCATATCCTTAATATTCTCATACTTCCCTCCACCATATGTTACCACTAATAACATAGGAAGGTTTGGCACCACAAAATCAACAGAAAAATATCACTTATGCTATGAACATACACAAAAATGATAAGGCTAGTAGATCTCCACCACAACCTTGGAAATGTCCTTTCTTTACTTAATTCCCACACATAAGCATAAAACTTGTAGACCTACTAGTACATCAAAACCCATACAAGGTTAATCTAGTGTAACACCCTTCACAAAAATGATGTCTTTTTATCATATGGAAAAGCCAAAAACCATCACCACTCCAACATAGGATGAAAACGATGAACCTATCATTGTGGAGAGATAGAAACCTCATTGCATCACTAATAATGATAAAGGATGTAGTTTTGGGCTAGATGTTTGAAATATTAACAAAACCCCTATATTGACCCACCATAAAGTTTAGGAACAAGTGTGTGAGCAAAAACTAGTTTATGTAGTAGCCACTAAACTAGAAGACACCTAGTGGCTTGAAAATGAGAATATAAAACTATTAAGAAATTGATCCACTTATTAGTTCTAGACTAAAGAAAAAGGACCAAATAGAGGACTTAAACATAGATATCTTACACTTTGAGTATACACCAAAAGAGTATATTAAACAAGAAGACTTGAGAATTAATACAGAAAATCAAGAAGAAGAAGCAAACACATTTGGACCCCCCAAAACAGAAATACCTTCAAGTCCTAATGAAGATATGTCTTCGAATGATCCAAATGATACTATCACCAATGTTAGATATGCTACCACATGATTAATTGAATCAATAATGGTGATGGATGGAAAACTGGTGGTGTATAAGCAAGGGATTGTGTGGTCCATCTCTCAAATGTGTGATCATAATTTTAGTCATGGGGGAGATGCTTCATCCTGGTTCAAGAACTAATAAGTGTTTTCATCTTTTTTTTTTTTTACAATTTTTTATCATTTTATTATTTCTTTCAAATTTTTTCGATTCTTAATATGTTTTCAATTTCTTGTTATTTTCCTTTTATTTATAGTTTTCTCTTTTCTTGAGTCATTTTCTTTATGTTTATGATTGTATTTTATGTTTTTGTTAATAGTATTATGGGTCATGATGTAGAAGTTAACACTAAGTGTTGGGCTCTTATGATATACTATCAAAATGACTAGGTAAGTAATTGTGTAAAGCAATGAGACCACCTCATCCATCCCTCTAGTTCTCTAAATTGAAGTTAAGTAAGGTTGTCTACTTTTTCCAACTCTCTTTAGTATCCTTATTGATGAAATATAGGAATGGTTATGTAACNTTTTTAAAACTATCATCTATCCTACTGTATTATATGGATATATTGTTTGGAACCTTGAACTCAGTGCTAAACTTTAGAAAGATATTGAAAGAGTGAAAAAACCTTTTCTTCTTGATGAGTTAAATGAGAAGATGTAAACACCTTACTCAATGTTATTATGTGAGTATGATTTATTACGTCTAGAAGTAGAAGTCTTATATCAATTCAATTATCTAAAGTAGTTTTTGAGGATTCACGAGAATGTGATTACTATTCTGAGGAGATGCAATGCTTGAGAAAATGGAATATCTCTTGGAAGAATATGTAGCAAAATTCTAAGCATATTCATCAATTAGTCAAGTAGAAGATTTTAACATAGATGTGATCTAATGGGAAGGCGAGGGATAATTTTATTTACACGACATTAGATCTAATAAACTAGATGTAGAAGCTCACTATCTCTCAATTGCTATTTCAATCAAGTATCAAAATGATATGAGCAAGCTTCTCTTAAATTCTCATTATCTCTCATCATCTTAGAATTGAAAATGGAATATAGATTTAACTCCTGAGAGAAGGATGCATTTGTAGATTGTGTAGATTATGAGCCCTTGAAGATAAGTTATATGTATTTATTTTTAATGCCCCCAATGGTGCTTGGTCAATTTGTAGAATCTCTTTATCTTTCATGAAAATGTAATATTTGTCCAATAGATCCTATAGGTCTTTTGGACATAATAAAGCTTCATTTCATTTTGTAAAGATGAACATAAGTTTCCAATCTTAATTTACTAAAGGTGTATAAATAAAATGGTGAAAAAAAATGATGTTAACTAGGAAGGCATGAATTTATAGAAAACCTAAAAGAAAACAAAGACAAAAAAAATCCTATGTAGGAAATGCTATTTTACCCATTTTAAGTCACAGTCAAAGTCTTTAAAAAACCAGCCCTTTTCAACTTGTTTACAATTTTAAATAACAAAAGTTGCACAAATGGGCATTTTCAAAAATTTCCATGCATTATATAAAATTTAGCCTCCCTCTTTGGAAAGCATGGTTAAATTTTAGCCTTGTATTAAAAGCAAAGGGAGACCCTGAACTTTTATCCCTTTAAGCCAGTGACCTGTCCATGCGTAAAAGCAGTACTGACACATGGGGGACGGTCTCATGTCCTCCAACAATAATTGATAATACAGTAAATGAATCTGCGCCTTTTTTACACACTACCCTGCGTTTTGTTTTGTTTTAAATTCTTCCTTTGACTTGGTGTAGAAGCATTAGTTTGAACATCAGGAGAACTTCATCGTAGCTGCCGTGGAGGCGATGTGACCGTGTATGTGTTAAAATGGAAATCTTGCCTTTGAGGGCAACCTTGTCCTATTATATGTTGGTGAGTGAGAATTATGGGAGTATGGTAAGCATGCGTTGCTTATAAGTTCAGATACGTTAGCCACCCACCCTGTAAATATACCTATAAATATGAATTAAATATGAATTTGGAAGCCTGAGCCTGCACACATATCCAGAGTAGCAGCTACAGCTGATCAGTGATCAGTGTTGTGTTTTCTCTCTGAAGATTAGAGTTTGTAAACCGCTGTGCAATGGCAAGAAGAATCATTACCCAGAACAACAGCAGCCAGGTGCATAATAATCTTTGCAGTTATCATGATTGAATTTAAATGTGGTTTACTCATATTCATGCAGATGTCCATATAATTTGAATATTATGATAGACTCGAAAGGTTGGGTTACAACCAAAACCTGAATATTGATTACATAATTGTTAATTGTGTTGTGAAGATGGTGGGTGTGATGCCATGCCCACAAGGATTATGGGGTGGAAAAGGAGGTGGAGCTTTTGATGATGAAGGAAGCCATTACCGAGTTGCAGGAATTACCCTCACCATGGGAGCTTGCATCAACACAATTACCATCACCTATCAAGAACAAGACGGTTCTTTCAAGACCTATCCAACGCGTGGCACTAATAAAGGCTCCAATATTGTGGATGTAAGTTTTAAACGTCACTTCACTTGTTTGGTTAGTTAACATTTCGTCTAACTTATCAAAAAGAAGAAATAGTTAACCAGCAGACCACAGAATTTAGTTTTCAGTTTATCCCTTATTCTAAAAGGTAAATTGGATACAAAATTCATATTTATCCGTTGGATTAAGATCATTCTTCGATCCCTGTATCTTAATACAAAACATTCAACGTCCATGAGCATGTCTTCACGCTTCTTTCTCTGAATATTCTACTGTGTGCACAGGTCCCCATAGGCAAGGATGAAAACATAGTGGGTATTGCTGGGTATTATGGAACATACGCCGACAATTTGGTGGTTACGTCGCTGACTTTTCACACTGACAAGAAAAACAAATATGGACCTTATGGAGCTCAGATAGGGAAAAGCTTTGAATGTCTCCCCATTGGCTCTAAAATCACTGGATTTTACGGTTTTAGTGGGGATCTGCTAGATTGCATGGGATGTTATTTTGATTTATCTATGCAAACCTGTGATCCTGCTGACGCCTCTAAAATGATATCTACCTTTACTTCATCCGTAAGAGATGTTCACAGGACACTAAAGGTCTGTTACATTTCCAACTTGCTTAATCAGGGGCCTCTGAATCCCTTCATTTTACTTTTTTTTCATTTTTTACCGCAATTTAGTTTAGTTTTCTAGTATAAATTTTGATTAATTTGATCCATGGCAAATATTACAGGGTTATGATTGGAAACCGCTGCCTTCTATGTCATGGGAGGGCAAGGTACAGGAAATCCTTGGGATGATGGTACTTTTCAGGATATTAGGGAAATTCAAATAAGTTACGATAAGTTATTCACACCATTGAAACAAAGTATGTTGGGAAAGATGGAGATACTGTGCAAGGCGTGAAACATGGATATGTTGATGGCCAAAAACTTACTGTGGTAAGCTGCTTTATTTTTGCAAATAATTCACCAATTAATATGCCTATGCTATGAATATGTGAAAATATAATAATGCATGCAAGCTTTTGGTATGCTTGCAACAGATTACCCTGAATTACCCGCAGGAGTTCCTTGTATCTGTAAGTGGAACTTTTGGCAGACTTCCTGGTTTTAACATCCAACTGAAAAGCTTGAAGTTCATCAGTAACTTCAAGGAGTATGGACCTTATGGAGACACTTCTGGTGAAGCTTTCTTATCCCCAGAAAGTGGATGCAAGATTGCAGGTGTCTGGGGACGCTCTGGTTGGCTTTTGAATAACTTTGGTGCCCACTTGGTGACCAATCAACCCCTCTCTCTTGAGGATGCTGATGCCGGCTGGAATGAATTCATCCAAAATCCTTGGCAATGTTCTTAATTTCAACGCATGAGCACATGATTGAGCTTCCTCTCTGTCCCTGCCCTGCTTGCATTGCAGAATGTTCCTTAATATTAATATAATAATACTAGCAGCGTTTGTGTGAGCGCATGCTATTTGTGTTTATGTGGTGTGTGTGGTGTGGGTCTTTCTAATGGTCTGAAAAAATAAAGACATTTGCTACGGTAGTCAGAAGTGATCTCTTCTAATACTGTTAATATGTTTTTTTTAATATGTTTTTTTAAATAAGAAACTTCTTATTAATGCGGTAACCTTTCCAGTAATATATTATCATACTTAAACAAACATAAAGGAGAAATCAGTTACCATTGACACAGGTTCTCTATCTCCGCTTTATCCATTCTTGTATGCCAAACATAATGCTTGAAATATTTTCCAAACATATCACTATGGATGTTCTTTTTCTCCTAATGGCAATCATCTCTAATTAATTTTGTAATGAGGTTTACTAATTAGCTAATATTCATAGTTAAAGCATCTAGTAAACTATTTTGTTCTCCATAAAATATAATATTAGAAGCTTAAAACAATTTGTGCAATTTATAAAATAATAATTGTCGTCCTGGGCGTAGCAGCACGGCGAGGATCTGCGTGTTGCAGCTATGGAGGGTCTATGTGGAGTCGGCGCAGGTGCCGGTGAAAAGGGGCCCATCTGTGGAGCGCAGGAACCGAGGGGCAGCCGAGTGGGGCTATGGACGCGGCCGCAGAAAAGAACAGCGGACAAACCTCACCATGCGTGGAGCAGATTGTGCAGGCGCGGGTTGCGGCGATGGCGGAGGCAGGAAGTAGGAAACAACGGCAGTGGAGAGAAAAGCAGCGGCGTCAGACAGCGCAGGGTGATGATGCAGCAGCAGCAGGAGAATCAGAAACGCGGTGGCGCAGCAGCAACGCGGGCGAGGCCAGGGGAGCGCAGAGGGTGGCAGCGAATAACTGCAGCAAACAAGAACAGCAGCGCGGCAGACAGAGTCAGCAGCAGCGCAGCAGACGAACAGGTGGCACTGCGCGGCCGGAATCAGCAACGTGACGGGAGAGGAGTGGCAGGCACGGCGGTGGTAGCAGCTGTGTTCTGCTCGGGAGGCGCGTAGTAGCCAGAAAATGACAACGTGGGAGTGGCAGCAGGGAAGACAGCGCAGCGCAGGTCACGCAGGAGAGACAGACACGGCGGGCAGCAAAACAGCGCAGCAGGCACGACACAACAGCGCGGCAGGCGAAGCCAAAACAGCAACGCGGCGCGGCAGAAACAGGAGGCACTGCGGGCGGCAGCGGCGGAACAGAAACGGCAGCGGCGGAACAGAAACGGCAGCGGACAGCAGGAGAATCAGGCGGCGCAGCAGGATAATCAGGCGGCACAGCAGCAGAATCAAGCGGCGCAGCAGCAACGGGAGTGAGTGAGCGAAAATCAGCGACGGCGGGGTGGCGAAAATCAGCAATCGCAGGGTGGCGAAAATCAGCGATGGCGGGGTTAGAACAGAAGGTGGGGTTAGAACAGAAGGTGCTGTAGGTGGCGGCCGAACAGATCCCTGTAGGAGAAGCCCCCCTTCCTTCTTCCTTCTAACGTGCTCCTCCCTCTCTGTTTTATAGCGGCTCCCGAGGAGAAACCTAACCCTAATTGCTGCCACCTAAAAATAAAAAGAACATACACAAAAACCTTAAGTTTATGTTTTATTTTTAAAAGGCACGCAGTCTGTCCTTATTTTTTTTTATTTTAATTTTAGAATTTTATATTTTATTGTTTTAAATTAAACTCGTATCAATAAGGCCCCATGCTTAGCGTGGGTGAAAGTTGGCCTCAACACATATCACTGTGGATGTTCTTTTTCTCCTAATGGCAATCATCTCTAATTAATTTTGTAATGAGGTTTACTAATTAGCTAATATTCATAGTTAAACTCAATCCAGTAGCATCTAGTAAACTATTTTGTTCTCCATAAAATATATCAAAGGGCCACCCACCTTGTATTAGTATTCTTCTTTGAAGTATCTTAGCTTATTATAATTTGGACATCATTTTAAGAAGAGTGAAATCAGGATGATAGATGTACAAGTTTTTTTAAAAGTGAACTAAAACATTATGTGATGCTACTTGATCAGGTGGTTAGCCTAAATGTGATTGATGCAACCAATGATAGGTTCAAATCCTTCTTGACATCATTTGGAATTTATATTTATTTTACAAATTAGTATATAGTTTAATAAAAATTTAAAAATAATAATAAAGTATAAGATAAGTAGAAGGAAATAGTACAACATCATTGGAGCTTGTGAAAACATAGTAAACAATTGGAAAAAATATTAGTAGCTATATAGCTTAATAATGCGCATAATCATGAAGCTCATAATAATTGGTGGCATAATAATTGTGTCCAAGCTAGAAAAGATGAAAAAAAATGCTAGGAGTGAACTTAAAAAGTTTTTAAAAAATGTTTTATAGAGTACAATTGGAATAGTTTGTTGTATGATAAAAAAATAGTATGAGAATTTCTAGAAGCCTTTCCAATGTGAAATTTCTACACAACTAAAGTATTAAATTAATTATGTTTATGCATTTTATAATAATCTTTCTTTTGGAGAAGATATTTATTATCACAATTTTTATGAAGTTCCTTTGCATTTTACCCTAGAAGAAGTTATAGATGGCATTTAACATATTAGCATGTGGAAAGGTATAAATTCAAATGGTTTATATGTTTAATTACTTAATGGTCGGACAATATATTAACATAGAAATTTAGAAAAGATTAAATATTGTTATTATTAATGGCCTTGTTAAGTAATGCTTCTTTCTAACAAATGTGATAGAAATAATTTTAAAAACTATTATGTGATAGTGGTAGGGAGTGATAAATTATGCGAAGGGCTATGTTGACGAGCATGCATTGATGCATCCCTATCAATGCATGGGTTGATGTGTCGATGCAATGTCTATCTTTGCCTATATAAATGCACATACCCACTGCATTTATGGCACCATTGAGTCAATAAAGTAGCTAAGTTCTTGTAGTTTGTTCCTGTGAAAGTTAGAATAGTTTCTAAGTGCCCACAGTAGGACTTCAAGGATTGTATGGATCCTCACTTGAGCATCATTGAACCTTAACACTTTGGTGTTTTGGCAATAAAGACAAGATTCTTGAAACTCTTTACAGCACTTAGAATAGATTAATGTTTACTTTCATGTAGTTTATTATTCATGCACTTTACATTCATGTTCTTAGTTAAATAATACACTTAATTAATATACATAAGTACAACTACCTCAAAAATATCATTAATGCTTAGTAATCCTGGCAATGCTATCACTTGGTTCACCCAGTAGCCCAATAGTTGGTAACCCAGTAGCATCTTAATGAGTTCAGGATGTGCATAGCAGGTGGGCCTAGATACTTAAGTTAGGAAATAGATTAAGGTATTACAGAGTTACTTAGATTAAATCATAATTAATTATTTTATTTCACACTTATATTTATTAAAATAAAAAATAAAATCAATACAAATCACGTGCCTTAGATTACACTTAACCATACACTTGCACTTACACAAGTGAAGCCAAGAAGACAACGATCACATCCTTAAGTCACTATCTTTACTATTGTGCATTTGAAGAGCTAAAGTCCATGAAATTTAACTAGATCACTAGCACAACACTTGTGATTTGTATGGCTGGGCATAGGGACTACTTGCCACTCATCCTTGATGTGATTGTTGGGGAACTTTTAGTTAGCTAAGTGCACTACATAGGAAATATAGTGAAACCATATAATGATGTTGTAAAGGACCTAACATTAAAATTGTTAAGATAAATAATAATAACAAATGCACACTATTTTTTCACAATCATTGATATGACTTCTTCTCATAGGGAAGACTCTCCACCACCAGTCCTAAGCGAATCCAATCAAAGGCACGAAGGCCAAAAGATACTCATGCTCCAACAATTCAAAGTGGTCTATACTCATCTAGATGCTTACACTCCAGATTTCACATTCATCCTACACTAGGAAAAGCAACTGTGATGGAGTGACATGGAAGGCAACATTGTATTGCCTCCCAACCGATCTATTCCTACAATGCTACCAAACAATCTCATCAACTTGGACATTGTAGTACTCAATGTAGAGTACAAGGATTGTAACCACGCTTATCAAGATTATCATCCCAATAAAGCACAATGAAAGAAAGATTGACAAATGGAAGGTAGATATGAGGCTTCGAAAGGCAAAAGGTTTCCTAACCACTTATTCCTACAAACACACAAAGAAGATGAGGACTTCTTTTTAGGTGCCTTCCAAAATACATATTTTCCTTCTCTCTTTGATGACAAGATCCTTAACCAATAGTTGCAATCAACTAGGGACAACCTTGGTTATAGGAAGAATGAATCACAAGATTAGGGGACCTCAAAAAGGGGTAGCCAAGTTAAGAACGATGACAAGCACTAGGAGAAGGACAAACATGGTGATTGGGATAGGGATCAAAGAAGAGGGAGCATTAGGAATCACTTTGGTGCTTGTTCTCCTTCCTCTTTTCCTTCATCATCCTCACCATATTCCTCCTCCAATTTCGATGGGAGAAGTACAGGCAACAGAAATCATGATGAATATGAATAGTGGAATAGGGATGGTCATTGAATTCATTGAGACAACAAAGATTGTGGGCATGAGCAATGTGGGGGTGGCCATCACAAAGAACGAAGGGATAGTAAGACTCATCATAGGTACCATTGCCATGATAGGGACCATAGATAGCATTATGACTATGATAAGCCCCTAATGGCTACTAGAAATATGTTAAACATTTTAGAAGCTATTAGGATACCAACTAGGCATGTGAAGGATAGCCAAATAAAATGGTTGGATATGAATAATATGCCCAAGTTCAAAGGAGGATACAATTCAGATCCGCAAAATCATCTACAAGCCTTTCATGATGCCTGTGCCTTGCAGAATGTGGAAAACGAATAACAAAAGTTGAAACTATTCCCAGGGACACTCATCAAAGAAGCAGAAAGCTAGTAGTAGTCCTTGGAATCGAAATTTATTAAATGATAAAGTACAATGCTAGAGCTATCCAATGATAAGTGCTAGATGTACTCTAGAGTATCCAATTTAAAGAGGAAAATCCAAGGATGGAAACAAGGCACTCATAAGTCCTTGGATGTAGCTATAGATAGGTACTACTCTTTGTCGCACCAATGTTCAATCTGTGGATACTTCCAATAGGATTAGCTATGCCATATCATAGATGGACTCAAAACTGAAACAAAGATAACCCTCAGGGTCTATGCCCAAGGAAGACTTTATGAGCTAAGGGTCCATCAAATTCAAAGGCTCATTGAGCAAGTGATCAAACAAGAAGAAGAGTTGAAAAAATGGAAAAGTGTAGAGGAATACAACAAGGACCCCTCCATCTATAAGAGGGAGGTCCATTTCTGTGAAAATGAGGAGGAGGCACCACTTGATGAAGTGGTATAAAGGAAAACCTTACCAATCCAAAAATCTAGTACTGAAATATCGGCTAAGGTTGATAAAATGTGGGACTCCTTGGATGAAAAATTTCAAACTGCTCTAAAGATTGTAAAGAAAAGAATAGATCAATAATGTATTCAATATGATAGAAGGAAAAAGAAGGAGAATGAACTTTAACATTATAAAGCTAAGGGAAAAGCTGAAATAGTAGAGGAGGTTACAGATTCTGAGACCGATGATGACAGTTGTAACATATGCCAATATGAACATCCCAAGGGATGTTACCTTGTTATTTCACACTTATAGGAATCTAGGGTATATGCTTTAAATCCTATATTAACAAAACAACAAGTACCTAGGCAATTGCCTTATCCTCAAGACAACTATCAACGATAGTTCCACTAGCAAACTTACTATCTAGGTGAAGTGCCACCTGAACCTCAAAAGTAGTACCAACAATGGAAACACCCATAACCATGGGGGATGCGACTTCCAATGTAGCATTTGTCTTATCATTAACCTAATCCATATGGGTACTACATTCAACAACCCATCTCTCCATGTAATTCTTCCAATCATGCTTTCTTTTCACATCACTATTACCCTCTAAAATACTATAGAGCACCATCATCAAGTGTAGATTCCCCATTTCTCTACTATCCTCCTCCATAGTTTTCCACTCCTACACATCCACCTTAAAATCCTTTGCCACCTACTCCATCTATGTAGGGTGAGATACCTACCACACCACAATATAGAAATGCTACAAGGGTCATAAACTTATAGTGAGCTCCTTAGTTAAGTGGCTCTAAATCTAAGCCTAACCAATAGCCCCATAAAGCCCTCACAAATACCTTTTACTATTAACCCTACTGCTACCTCCTCTAAAATGTCTATTGAGTAACCTTCAAACCAATGCACCCCCTAGTTACACACCATCATGTTGACCAATGTGGTCAAAGATTGAATTAAGACTAGACATTCTCCCAGGAGGACATATGATCATGAGAGTCCTCTTATCTATTTGTAGATTGCCAAAAATGAACCACATAAGGCTCTTCTAGACTCAAGTTCTAGAGTTAACTTGATTTTGCAAGAAATGTACAAAGCCTAGAACCTGCCTCCCTTGAAAAAGAGCAACATCAAATTAGATCTAGTAGACTAATCCATCATTATTCCTTTGTAATTGGTGGAAGACATCATGAGCACTATTTGTGAGTGGTCATATCCTACAAATTTCTTGGTAATCCATGTGGAGAATAGTACATGGAACTTTTCTATCACCATGGGAAGATCATGGTTAAGCACTATAGATGCACAACTGGGGATTAGAGACCTATCCTTGGAAATTTCAAAGAAGAATGAATTTGGCAAACTTGAGAAGAAGAGAGTTTTATGCATTGTGTATAGTGACACAAGGTGCCACTGTGTGCAAAAACTATGAATCGTAAAGAGCACATTACTTCAAGCATACAATCAATGTATGGATATCACAGAAATATAAATGTGCCTATACATAGAAACCAGTAAACAAGAGGACACTTAGTGGCTGACAACTAAAAATGAGGCTAAATCAACAATGTGCATGGAACTAGTTGAGAGCATCACAAGTTCATATGTAGAAAGCATGGATCAATTGGAGTAGATCCATCATCAACTCTTTGATGAACAAGAAAAAATCAATTAGGTATAGTTGAAGATCCCTAAAAATTTCAAGCAAGAGCCCCTTGAGTTAAAAACTCTATCAGCAAAAATGGAGTATGCCTTTCTAAATAATGGCAAGTTAGTCATTATCAATACCACACTTGGTCGTGACAAAAAGAAGAAATTATTGGAATTATTAAGAAATGACCAACATTCTTTACTTGGTCATATCATGAGCTAGCAAAGTTAATCCAAGGATATGCTAACATAGAATATATACAAATTCCTCCATCAAACCAAAGAGGTAGCTACAAACATGCTTGAATCTAAAGCTTAAGTAAATTGTGAAGGAGGAAACTAAATAACTCCTCAAGGCTAGGTTTATTTACCCATTGCAGATAGTGAGTGGGTTAACTCACTTTTATTATGCCAAATAAAAGAGAAAAGTGGAGGATCTATATAGACTCTAGGCTATTAAATATGGCCACTTACAAAGATCATTTTCCATTGCCATTTGTGGACCAAGTGCTAGATACAATCGTGGGGCATTGTTACTATAGCTTTCTAGATGGTTATAGTGGCTATAACCAAATATATATTGCACCAAAGAACTAGGCCAAAACAACATTCATGAGTTCCTAGGGGACTTTTACATATAGAAAGATGCCCATTAGCCTATGCAATGCTTCTATCACATTCCAACATTTGGTTCTTAGCATCTTCTAATAACAAACTAGTAGTAAGGTAGAAGTCTTCATGGATGACTTATCTACCTACAAGGCTACCTTTGAGAAATCCTTGGACTACCTTACTAAGTAATTTAATGATGTGTAGACACTAACTTAAGTTTCAATTGGCAAAAGATCCATTTGATGATCCAAGATGGCATTGTCTTAGGGCATTGAATTTTTAACTGAAGGGATCAAGGTAAACCCCAAACAAATAAGGGTCATCCAAGGAATAACTAGATAACTAGAGATCATAAAATATATGAGGCCATTCATTGGTCACACTAATTACTATAGGTGCTTCGTCAAGAACTTCTCAAAGATTTCCAAGCCATTGGTAGAGCTTACAAAGAAAGATGCATCATTCGTCTAGAGCAAGGAATGTGAGCATGCATTCCAACAACTCAAAAAAAAGGTTGTAGAAACTCAAATTCTACAAGCATCAGATTGGTCTAGACCATTTCACATCATAACATATGCATCAAACTATGCCTTAGGAGTTGTGCTTACACAGATGGATGATCAGAAACATCCATACTACATTCACTATGCAAGAAGAAGCATTGTGGATGCATAACTTAACTACACTACCATTGAAAAAGGGCCTATGGTACTTGTTTATGCATTAGAGAAATGTAGGTACTATGTGCTTGGATACAAAATTTTTGTGCACACGGATCACAATGCCATCTAGTTTTTGATATATAAGTCAATGGTGAGCCCCCTTGTTACATGATGGCTAGTGATCCTTCAAGAGTTTGATCTAACAATGGTAGCTTGAAAGGAGACCAAGAATGTGNTCTATCGCAGAAGTAAAAGAAGTGATGGGCATCCTTGAAGATTATAGGTCAATAATGTCCTACCATGAGGATCTTAATGACTATTCTCCTTCTAGCATAGTGGTCCCCATAAGGACTTTCATGTGCATCCTTAAGGACTTGAAGTTGATTTGCATTAGGGGCANAGAGTGGGACCACATGAAGAAATAATAGTTTCTTCACCAAGCCAAACACTTTATAGAAATCAATGGAAGCCTCTACAAGGTTTGCATAGATAGCTTGGTATGATGGTGTGCCCCTAATGCAAATCAACTTCAAGTCCTTAAGGATGCACATGAAGGTCCTTATGGGGACCACTATGCTAGAAGGAGAATAGTCATTAAGATCCTCATGGTAGGACATTATTGACCTATAATCTTCAAGGATGCCCATCACTTCCTTTACTTCTGCGATAGATGCCAACGTGATGGAGTGATGAACACATGTATGAAAAGGCCTCAATAGTGGATCCAACCACTAAAGCCTTTCAATCTTTGGAGGATTGATTTCAAGGAACCCATCACCACCATGTTAAATAGAAAGTCCTACATTATTATGGCTATTGACTACTACACTAACTTACCTAAATTTGGGGCTATAATCGACTATTCATCATCTATAGTAGCCCAATTTGTACAACAAAATGTGTAAATAGGATTCGTGTCCCATAGGCATTAATTTCAGATAATGGAACACATTTCATAGGTGCCACTTTTTGAAAGATCATGCAATGCTTAGGGGTTGAATGTAAACTAACAACTCCATCCAACCCTAATCCAATAGTCAAGCCAAGGTTACCAATAGGGAAATTACCAAGATACTAACTCATAGTGTTAGTAAATATAGGAAGAACTAGAGCAACAAACTCAACAATGTCCTTTGGGCTTATTGTTCAACATGGAAAATTCCTATTGGGTCCTCTCCTTATAAGTTAGTGTATGGAAAACTACCAACACTTTCCATCCAAGCTAAACTTCATACACTTTCAATAGCTTATGAGTTTGACTTGCACTTGAGTCTAGCCCAAAAAGAAAGAGTAATGAATCTCAACATGCTAAAAGAGAACAGACTAGTGGCCTTATCATCAAATAAAGTGCACAAGGCACATAATAAATAACAACATGATATCAAGATTAGGAGGGTAAAGTTTCACCCAAGAGATAAGATGCTCTACTAGAACCCCATACACATGCCTCAATGAACAAAGCTTCAAAATGTTATGGAAGGGCCCTAACATTATCTATGAAACCTTTCCATCTAAGACCATGATGATCTAACATTCTTATAGCTTGAGTAAAAGGTTTTTGATCAATAACTAACAACTAAAGCATTTCCTTGAACCAAAAACAACTAGTAGAGATAATGCCTTAATCGATCGCCAAGCACACTCAATCTTTCAAATCTCCCACTTCCAAATTAGTTGTGGGGGATATGGCTATCCATGTTAATATCATATAAGTGGCTTCTCAATTTTTTAACTTTATTTTACATCATTTTTAATAAATATTTCATTTTCTTGAGTATTTTACAATTTTTTTGAGATTTTCTTACATTTGTTTCTTTTTCTTTATTGCCATCAAGACTTTGGTCCCAACTATAGCTACTAATTGATAATGATTTGTAACTTCATTATTTACTTAATTGGAAATGATTAGATTTCATCTTGAAATTTTGACATTAATTAATAAAACATGGATTCTTTTCATACTAATAGGTAGTGAGTCCATCTCATCCACCACTCCACACAACTCTATAGTGTTTCCTCATTTTGGAAATATGAGGTTCCTCTTAATAATAACTTATAATGATATGGTGACCTTGGTACTTTCCAAACTTGGGATAGATTAAGTGGATGAATAAGGGTGTGCCTTCAAGGAAATTTATCACATTTTATACCTACCTACCATCTCAAGTGGCATGAGTATTTCTATGGATTTCTCTCCATTCTACTATCAACAAATTAACAGGAAGTAATGTCTTTGCATGGTGTGGTTCCCATTGAAAAATAATAATGGAAATTCAAAGCACATCCCTTAGACACAATAATAGGCTACAAAAACTAGTTATGTGGTTGAAAAGACATGTTACCCATGCCTAAAGGCATCCCTCTAACTAAGGCCCTTTCACTTCCTACTTCTATAACTATGACATGATAACTTCCATCCTTAGTCACTAGAAGTGTATGGTCTTGATTTGGACTATGAATGGAAGTTATCAGGTCATATTAATTACATCCTTCGTAAGGGTCTTCATGTGACCACAATGTGGGACTCCATTCCATACACACACTCTCTCATTCACCTATTATTTCCATGTACCACCTCACTACCTCTTCTCACGATTGTATCAATGGGTTCATTTTGAGAAGGTTTTCATTCTTTGATGGTTTTTTTTGGTGATTTAGTTTTTAACAATCCAAAACCATTAATTATCCTTAGGGTCCACAGAATCCTTGGTTTGAGGATATGCAAGGGTATTAAGGGCATAAGCTTGCTATAGGAAGTATACACTTGCATACTCCTTGGTTCGAATGGTTAGTTTTCTTATTTCTTAGCCATTTTGCTTTCAAAACCTATGTTTTCCACCATGATACATTTAGTTCTTGCATTCCTAGCACAAAAATCTCCTACTTAATCCCTATTCAAAACATATTCCTAGCCCTCTTTAATCATTCATCATTATTCTTGGCTTTTTTGGCTTCCTCTAGACTCTAATTTCATTTAAAAAATCCTTTTTCTTACTTAGTTTTTAATTTGGAAAATTTTGGTTTTTGGCTACATTGACGCATCTCCATTGACACAGCTCAAAAATAGTATAAATAGTAATGAACATTTTCACATTCGCTTTAAAACACTAATGGAATTTTTGCAATTTTTAAAAACAAGAACCTTCCCAAGCCCATAACTTCCTAATGACTTGTCCAAATCAACCCATGAATCAACCTTGCAATTATTAAAGATGAGCTTTACATCGTGGGGGCCATAAACTTATGGTTTTTGATAGAAAATTTTTCCAACTCCCACATGGTTTAACTAATAAAATGATATTAAATATCACTAATTCACCAATGTTAAACCTCATGATCAAACTCGGGTAGCCATTACAATAAAATAATATTAAAATATTTAATCTACCATAATCAAAAATTAGCCTACGTGTAACTACCCAAAGGGGACAAGGTATCTAAAAATTATAAGTTACACATAAAATGCTAATCTTAGGCTATGTTTGTAACCATAGATGGTGCCAAAGAGAATACTAGAAGGAGGACCACCTTGACCATAGGAGAAGTGGCCATGAGGGAGAAGGGGCTAGCAACCGCAACAACCCCAAGAAGGAGAAGAAGAAATGAATGCCATGGACCTTTGTGGGAGGAGCTTAAAGTGGAATCTATTCATTATATTCCCATAGCAAAAATAGGCTAGTTTAGATGAGATGAGGTGTCAAGCTAGACCAAATTTGAAGATCACCTTGACTAAGCCCTACTTAAAACAAATTCATTCTAAGGAGGTCCAAAGTGTGATTCTTCAAGAACTTAACTTTGGTCCCTTCTTGGACTTAGCACCAAAAGAGGAAAAAACATAACTACAACCCTCTCCCATGTGTCCTATCCTCACTTCCGATGGGGAGTGTTACATGGAAGAGACTTATCTGTTTAGGAGCAACCAACAGAAGGATGCCATGGTGAAGATTAAGGACATCAACATGTCGTATCTATTTTAGGCCATTGCAGAGGCACTTAGGTTGCCTGACAATGGAGCAACCTTGGTGGAGATCTCCATGAAAGTGGACCCTAGTGTCAAAAACAAATAGGTCTAATAATGCTATGGAGTGGCTCGTAAGGAGTACATTGCACTCACCAAGGTAGAGATGGCCTACTTCATGATTTCAACCTATCACCTAAACCCAACAATGAGGCCAAGTAAGATCATTACCTTTTCTACCCATGTGTGTGTCACTCTAAATGGAAAATTCCCTATCAACCCCCCATAGCTCATCTTCCTAGACATGGAGAAACAATTCAAAGCGAATGAGCATGGAAGGAAGACACTTCCCTTTCCTTGCCTCATTAAAAAACTTTGCAAAAGAGGAGGAATAGCCTGTTATGCTAACAAATCACTTAGGCATGCTCCTATTGCATCTTGTTAGGAGATGATGAAAGATAAAACTCCTACCAAGTTACTTTACGAGAAGGGAACACCATCACCACCACTTGCTTAAGAAACAATGTCAAAGGCTTGTGCTACAATTGAGTGCATGCAGAAGCTAAGCTCCATGAGAAACAATAGCAAGAAGGACCAAGAGGTTGAGAACCTTCAATCTACTGACCAATGTTAAGGCATCTCAAAGAAGTCATCCAAACCATAAACTAGTTGAAAGATGCTACATTGCTTTTTTCTACAAAAAGGATGCAGGCACCTGCGAGATTGAATCCAAGTCCAAGAAGTAACAATGTCCATCCTTGGACGACAATAATTACCAAAGATCTTTGGAAATGCTGCCACTTTTTTAGTATGCCTAGAGGAGGGTGAGGGGTCACTGTCTTAATGATGCAACACCATGGATAGGAAACAGTGGTAGAGGTGATGGCCGATCAAGTCACAGAGACCTTGAATGCTTCTGTGTTCACTGTGTTAGACGTTGTTGTACTCAAAGACGTGGAAGCATTTGTAGGAGGGGGAAGTGAGAGGCTAAGTGTAGCCCAACATGAGGAAATATTAGACCAAGTGGTGGAAACTAGACAACAACTTCCAGAGATCTTCAATCTCTTGGAAAACATCATTACTACCTAGTCAAAGTTTCTAGAGACGAAGGACAAGCTAGTTATTACAAACACCCAACTTGAGACAACCATGACTAAAAATTGATGAATGGCTACCAAAATTTTGGAATTCAAAGCCTATTTGACTGATCTCATCATTCTCAGTGAAGTAGTTACATTAGATGAAGCTTTCTTGTAGCTTCAGAATAAACTAAAAGAGGCTAAGAATGTGAAGGAGATGGTGGTCTTTGATGTATCCTTATCAGAGGCCCTAGTCTTCAACACCAATAAGGACTTGTTGTAGGTCCATAAAAAGAACCTTACTCTAACCAAAGACATTCACCACATATGCAATGTCAAAGCATAAAAGGATCGAATGGTTGAATTTGTGCAACAATAGCAGGAGTAGCTTGCCAAGGTAAACATGGACCTAAGAATGTTGGTAGCCAAAAATCACAATCTCTCAATATAGGAAGTATGTGCCCTTCACTAGAAAATAGCCATTGAGGTAGCTACTTGGAAGAATGAAGCCTTGAAATTTGAACATGCAAAGAATCACTATAGGTACTAGGTTGGCCTCTTTAAAGAGGTAAAGGAAAAAGAAATCTAACTGGCGAAGGAAAAAATAAGAAAGATCCTCTAACAAGGAGGTGATGTGTGGCACCTAATCATTGATGGATTAAATGCTTATAATAAAGTAGAGCTCTACCTAAAGGAGTTGAAGATTGAAGAAATGAAAAAATATGAGTTAGCCAACCCTTGCTATGCAAACTTGGTAATGCTAACAACTGAAAGGTCATAGCCAAAGATAGAGAAACAAGGGGCCAGCTTGTACCTTCTTTATGAGGCCAAGTTTAAGCATCATAAGGACATAAAGAAAAAGTTGGAAATAGAAAATGCAAAGCTTGAAGTTCTCAAGAGCTAGTTTACAGACCAACAATTAGTTGCTGAGAACCTAGCTAAGAGGATGAATGATTACCATATGCTATAGAACCTCATCAAGACATTCAATGTTGAATGTAAGCAATGCATAGCATGGGTTGTCAATGTCAAGGAATTTTTTCTAACATTGTCTTGTTTGTGGGACATCCCCATACTAGCCCACATTAGTGATGCTATGTGGATTATGTACAACCTACAGAGTAAGAAGGAGAACATGAAGGCATTGATGGTTATCTTTCATCTTTCATTGGAAGTAGTAACTATAGCAAGACATTCGCAACCATTGCCTCAGCATTACCCACCACCACCACATGCACTAAAAGTTGGAGAATGTCCTTTAGCACCCCAAGAGCCTCCACCTCCTTGTACTATTTTATCTTCTCTTCATCTTTCCATGCTATCGAATTTTGTAAGGGTGTTCAATTTTGTTCTCCTAAACATCCCTTTTTGTAATTATTGTAATTTTGTACAATCAGGCACTTAGAGTCATTCAGTTGATCTATGATTTCATACCTTCCTAATTTTGTAAGAAGCTCAATCTTACATTTTTTCACTTGAGAATGACTTTTTAGTCAATCGTGGGGGTATGATAAATCATGTGAAGGGCTATGTCGATGGGCATGCATCAATGCACACTTGTCGATGCATGGGTTAATGCATTGATGCAATGTCTATCTCTACCTATATAAATGTGTGTACCCACCATATTTATGACACTATTGAGTCATAAGAGTAGCTAAGTTCTTGCAATTTATTCCCATGAAAGTTAAAATATTTTCTAAGTGCCCGTAGTAGGTTCAAGGATTGTACAGATCCTTATTCGAGCATCATTGTACCTTAACCCTTTGGTGTGCTAACAATATAGATGAGATTCTTGAAACTCCTTACAACACGTAGAATACATTCATGTTTGCTTTCATGCACTTTATTATTCATGTACTTTACATTCATGTTCTAAGTTAAATAATACAATTAGTTAATATACATAAATATGACTACCTTGAACATACTATTAACACTTGTTAATCCCAAAAATGTTATTGTTTGGTTTTCCTAGTAGCCTAACACTTGGTAATCCAATAGTGTCTTAACGAGTTTAGGATGTGCATGGTAGGTGGGCCTAGCACAATATCTCTCCAAATGCTCTCAAAAGTATTAGATTAAGGTATTAGATAGCTACTTAGATTAATTCATAATTAATTACTTTATTTCACACTTGGATTAATTGCAATAAAATATAAAATCAATACAAATCATGTGCCTTGGCTTATACTTAACCATACACTTATGCTTACACAAGTGAAGCCAAAAAGACAATAATCAGATCCTTAAGTCACTATCTTTGCTATTGTGCATTTGGAGAGCTAAAGTCCATGAAATTTGACCAGATCACTAGTGCAATGCTTGTGATTCATATGGTTGAGTATAGGGACTATCTGTTGTTCATCAAGGAGTATTTTTACTAAGGTGTTAGGTAATATTATCAAAAGAAGAATAAGCAATTGGGTAGAAACAAATAATATTAGGGTAATTTGTCAAGGTTTTAGACAAAACCATTTTAATGTTAATCATCTTGTCTCAAATAGACCATGGGTTTACAAGATCATAATTGAACCTCTAATATGATTTCTATGTCAAGACTATTATAGCTAAGCTAACACCTCATTATTTGTCACAATTAGTAATTTATATAAATAGAAGTTACACATAATCTTATTTATCACAGTTGTGAGTAATTTATATAAATGTGAATTGTATAGTCTCCTATAAGAAAATTCTTACAATGATGAAAGAATTATTTGAGATACTCCAAGTACTTTGTATCATTAGGGGCCACCATTATGCAACTATAGGTTTGACACCAAATGTTTGTAATTGTCTTTTAAAAACAATGAGATATTAGCCTAATTTTAAAATTCCTAATTTAGAAACTCCAAGTTATGAATTCCACTTTGGTGGGCAATCTTATTATATCTTAAGGGAGAAAATTTGTTTCAATTCCAACACCCTAAAATCAATACTGCTAGATGAAACCATTTTTTTGCGAAGGTAAAAATTTGTTCCAACAAGCAAAAATTAGTATTGCTTAAACCCATTAATTTTTACTAGGGATACAAATTTATTCAAAAACCCGAAAATCAATGATGCTTCATTCCAACCATTTTTAAATAAGGCAAAATTTATTTTTGCTATTCATTATTTACTATAAATTCTAACAACTGAAATTAGAGAAAAGACTGTAATTATTATCCTATCACATTCTGTTCGTTACAATCTGAAAAATTTATCTTTTATCATATTTTTTCTCAATTCCATATGATAAAAAGATATGATATCATACCACATCAAAACGTATTATTTATGAAGCAACGAACATTTATACTATCAAATCATACTGCATAAATGATCACATTAATGACATGTACATGAATGCAGTGCAGTGATGATGTCATCGTGAAAATTTCAGCATCTTCGAACAACTATATCAATACCATATTAATATCAGTGATGCATCAATGTACTACAACTACCCCATTCGTATCACGTTCTTGAACTTAATAAGGTATTTAAAAATTTTAAAATTTATATCGATAAGATAAGACATTAAACGTAACTTCATTATTCATGCGACTTCACGCCATTTTCAAAAGCAACTTGGAAGGTTTGCCCTTTATAATGAAGGTTTAAAATAAGTTAAAAGACATGGTCAAGAAGGACACGGCTAATTTCCGGGTAAAATGAAAATGTGGGGTAGGTTGCACGCGTTGGAAACTTGGGGTGAGTTAGATGATGATTTGCCGCCGTATTCATTCGAGTCCTTTTGAGTGGACAACGTGTTTCATGGCCTCTACCATTGTTTCCTTTAACGTGCAAAAGGCTTGCTTTTGCTCCCTTTTAACTTCTTTGGATTTGTGCAATGCATGGCTTAATTAACGCACGTTTTTCGGAACTTCTTAATACGTGAACGAATGTTCATGAATTATAAAATTATTCCAAACAAACTTCCTGATGAGGTTAATCACAATACAAAAATTGAGAATTGATAATTTAAAGTTATGGAAAAATGGTAAAGGGAAGATTTGGAGTGGTTTGTAGAGGATTTCTGTTTTAGATAAGTTACAACAATGGCATCTTCTATAGTTTAAGCATGTGCAGGACTCCATTTTATTGATATAAGACCAGGATAGTGAAGATTTAAAGTCACGTCAAAAGATATTGGTTTAAAAAATGTAGGTTTAAAGATAAAGATAATCACCGAAAAAGGTTAAGTTTTTACTCTTCTCTCAACCTACCTTAAGGACCATTGGATAAGCATTAAAGCTGCAGGTGAATGATCCGTTGCAACATAAAAATTTTCCATTATTTGAAATCTGCTGACATATAAACAAGCATCATGGAAAAGATCTACAAACTGAACGCCAATACATTCATACGCTATACAAACTAATCAATCCAAAACCCACCCCCAACCCACAACCACAGAGAGACGAAATTTCTGACGATGCTTACAACATTATCCTAAGTTCCTAACAGGCCACCAGTGGTGGCCGTCAAACACATAAAGCAGCCCTGTTTACCACTCCTACATTTTCTACATAAACACAAAAAACACATCCTAAAAGCATCGGACTAAGGTGCAAAATAATAAGTATAACGCTACGACATTCCATATTATTCTTCAGCCGAAAAAACGAGCATAAAAACCATATTCCCTCCACAAAGCAGCAGCACCTACGGTTTCTTCACGTCTGCAACAGCGGTTTTCTTGGAATCCACAGGAGCGGTTTTCTCTGTATCCTCAACAGCGGTTTTGGAAACATCCGCAGGAACTGCTCCACCACTGCAGGTGCATCCGATTCCTCCTCCAGTGCCACCACCAAGGCTGGATCCACCACCAAGGCCTGATCCACCACCAAGGCCGGATCCACCACCAAGGCCCGATCCACCTCCAATAG
Source organism: Gnetum montanum (assembly GCA_015680685.1). Taxonomy (NCBI): domain Eukaryota; kingdom Viridiplantae; phylum Streptophyta; class Gnetopsida; order Gnetales; family Gnetaceae; genus Gnetum; species Gnetum montanum. The sequence goes on from MNCI01018351.1 coordinate 80,291, forward strand.
GTGGACTAAAAAAGGGAAATCCGAACCCAAAGCTGCCTCCGGTGCCGGAACCAATACCGCCTCCGAAACTGCTTCCCGGACCCAGAAAACTGTTGGGTTTTACCACCTTATCAACTTTTCCATTCACACCTCTGCCTGCTGCATCGGCTGATACGATCAATACCAACAGCAGAACCACCACCTTCACTGCCTCCATTTTTTCTGCAGAAGATTACTGATGTTTCTCGCAGAAGCTCCAGTCCTGGCATCGTCATTTATAGTATTCCGGGAATGCAGGATTGCCTGTGTCTCGCGTTAGAATTCGACAGGTGTCTGTGTTGCAGATGACAAGCCAGTACACGAAACAGGGTTAAAGTTTATGAAGTTTTGAGAGCGAATTCAATTCAAGGGAATTGTTCAGTTGATGTAAAAACAAATTCAAATGTTACATCGATTTAATGGTTGAAATGAGATTAAAGTTTTCTTTCTGGAAAGCTTTATAAATGTCGGTGGAGAGTGTAAACTGTAAACTACCTGCATTACATGTGAATTTCGAAGTCGCAGGCTCACAGCTTTTTGCAGGTGCATTCTTTTCGGTCTTCATTGTATAACTGATGGGAAAATTGCAGTCACTGGCAGGAATTTAAAATGGTGATTATAACTAGGCATGGTCAGTACTCAGTCCTCTCGATTGCAGGAAAATGAAGTAACAAGGGAAGAATGATTGGAAGATAATTTGAGGTTTCACCTATTTGCGTGTAAGTTACCGCTTTTTTAAAAAATATTAATTTACACTTGTGAAATCATATTATTAACCTCTTAGGTAAACAATCATATCTGGAAAACCCGGTATCTTATTGCCAATATGCCTACTATGATGGTAAATTTGTAACCAAGTTTCCCTGTGGCAGAAAATGATTTATGGCGAAGTGCAATCAGTGGGCTTCGCCACCCCCTTATCTTATTTCATGAAATTTCTCAACTCGCAATATATATCATCTGATTGCAATCTTAATGTGTTCCCATTTAAATCATTTAAAATTCTCAACTTAATCAAATAAGATTTTAATATAATTGATCGGGTACACTTTACGCTTTACCTGAAGTTTTGAAAAAGTTTCCAAAGTTTACGAAATTTAAAGTCAATATCATATGAAGTCCAGTTAAAATCCAGCCCCACGCCCCGGCTTTTAATGAGTTCAACGAATCCTGCATGTGATCTGTGAACGCAGTTAAGATGACGTCTGGCTAGGCAGTTGGGGAATTCATGAGCCTGGCAGAAGTTGCCGAAGGAGAGGCCAGGCGGTACAGGAAGTTCTGCCTCTAAAATCTGAATCGTCTGGTTCGAGTCTACAAAGCTTTCATAAGGCTGGTACCACATTGGCTCATCTGTCAGCGACACTGTCATAATGGCAATTTGGCATCTTCCACTGGGTCTGGCTAAAGATACAAAGCTATGCACATCCATGGCCATGACCACGATGGCAATAAAAATAAAACAAGTTCTTAATAAAGTAGCAACCAAGTCAATAACAAGATAAAGCATGTGACTTCTTACAGGTCACAAGTTTAACATAAATATAATACTAAAAGACATATTATGTGAAAAACGGGTAAATTTAAATTGCAATATATAATTAAAATAAATTTAGTTTCAACATATTAAAACTCAATTCTATACAATACTTTTGTTAAAAGCTAATATATTGTAGCTTGGGAGCCAAGGCAATTTACAAGAGATTATCTAAAACCTCAACTAATAATCTTAAGAAAGAAAATGTGATCACCAAATTGAGATATTAAAAATTTTGATGCAATGGTAAATTCAAAATAGGCTATAAATATTGGTAAATAAAAGGTTCGTGAGAAATAGCAAAATGAAGTATAAAAACAAAAAATCTTGCATTTTTTATTTTATTTTTTTGAAAACATTTGAGGTTGCATGCATGATAAAGTAAAATATCTACATGAACTATTTCTATATCCATGCAAATACTAATTAGTATGGTAAGATGACCACTTCACCTTTAAATTAATACTAAAAGTTGAAATAATGTGTACGATAGGGATAAATTTACCCATTGTGCCTACTACATGTAGTAAAAGATGAGCAACATTTATTATTAGAATGTTGTACAAAAGACTCAAAGGAAAATAATAAATCTCAAGGCAAACTTTATGAAATTAAAGTTAAACTTTATATGAGTTGTTCAAGCTAATAGTGTTATTTTGAGGTCATTATGTAGAAGCGTTCAAGTTACATAAATATTGGATACATTTGTGATATTGATATTGTATTCTATACAAACTAATGTGTATGACATGATTTTTAGGGTCAATGTAATGTATTCTATAGAAAGTAATTTGTCTAAAAAATCTTTTAAGTTCTATACAAATATAATGAAATTCCAATTTCAATTTCAACTTCAAAAAATCCAAATGTAATAACAAATTAAAAAAAAGCTTAAATTTGGTTTAAATTAAGGTTTTAAAGAGATAAAAAAATGCAATATAAAACCAAATAAAAGGAGGGTGTCAGAACCTAGAACTTTTTTAGCTATATATATCCCAAAAACATAGGGACCATCATTTGGAGTGATGGTAAGGTACTTTTTTTCTCTAGTTCAAAGGTGTGGGTTCAAACGTAGGCATGACCACTTGAAGAGGTTAAGATTTTGCTCATCCACCAATCCTCCTAGAATCCTAATTGACAAAATGAGCATTGAGGGTTCAAGTGATGATCCTTGTATCCTAAACACTTAAAGTTGACATGATATTTTGGTAGAACTTAGATAGAAGGTAAGGATGCTTCAAGTATGACTCAAAGCTGAAAAAACATTAGAGATGCCTTTTTTCTTGAGAAAAATTCTGGTCATTTATATAACAAGGGCGATGAATCTCAAATTAGCAATTACAACAATAGTATCATCATGGACGGATGAAGATCCTCTAATAAAATAAATCAACACCTAGACTATGAATCTAACCAGGAACCAAACCATTAGTAGGATCATGTGTTAGCAAAATGTTAGAGATGACTTTGATCCCAAGGCCAAAATATATATATTCTTACCATGATGTCAAATACCCAACTATAAAAAATAATCCTTAAATCTTTGGACTACTTTAATTTTGAAAAACATAACCTAATTTGATAGAAAATGTGGTTTGTCATATTGTAAGTCATAGGTTCAAATCCCATGGTCTAAGTGCATATCATTAGAGTAAAGGCATGATGATGATGATGGCATGCACAAGTAAAATATTCACATACGTTTATTTCCATATCCATGAAAAAAACAAATTAGAAGAGCAAACTTGGATGACATGACCTTCATTGTAAAATTGTAAAATGAAATAATATACAACATACATCAAATATGTACATTGTATCTACTACAAGTGTTAAAATATGAAAAACATATATTATTAAGATGTTACTAATTATATTTCTTCAATGAAAATGACAAATATTAAAGTAAATCTTTGTATTTGATATTTATATTATTGGTTTAAAGTCATTACATAAAAGTACTTAAATGCTATATTATTGTATAGAAGTATTTAATTAAATAATTCTATTATGTAAATAATTGTACAAAATTATTATTAAATAATTAGGTGTTAGCCTAGTGGTAAGACTCTTAATTTGGAAGCTCTAAGTCATAGGTTTGATTCTATTGATTTATAAAGTTCCATTTGGGTTATATAACTTAAAGGTGTCCCTATGTTTCAATTATGTCAAGTTCTAGCACTCCTTATATAGAAGGATTATTTTATTAGGTAATGGCTAGAATAATGGTGATGATAAGATTTCTTAAATTAATTTATCTTAAAGATGAGTTATTACTCCTCTAAGGTATCTTTCATAAACTATATATTCTACCAAACCACTTGGTTCAAGCTTATTTAATATGACAAATCTTATTAAGTATATTCAACCTCTATAATATGTAATTTAAATGTACCACCAATTGGATACCGTTAATTAATGTCAACTAAAACGATATTTCATTAATTGAATTTATGGCAAGTACTTTATGCTATTAAATTTAACTTACCACATTTTATTGAAACAAGGGTAAGACCCAACAAAGCTAATTAAGTTATAGTTGTTAAATTGAAGAAAAGGAGTACACTTTGTCAAATAAGCTACATCAATAATGCATTAATGAATGCATTTAATAAAATGCATGTGGAGTATTAAATGGATGAAAAGTAACTAAAGTTATCATAAGCAAAATGCCCAAATCTATTCCGTGCTAATCAGCCAACCAAACTAAACTAGGCAAAGTTGACTTAGAAACACAAACAAGCAAACAAAATCGAAGTACATAAAGCAAATAATCCAAGAACCACAAACAAAAACACATGATATTCTTGCCATTACTAAAAATAGGCTAGGCAAAGGCTCTAAAACTCATGTACAAGCCATGCTACAAAAACATTCCACATTTTCTCCATAGATTTACCCACATATATAAGTTGTTACATAATAATAACAAATCCTAAAACATCTACCCAATAATATAATACGGATAATACCACTGGATTCCCTATTGTTCATAGAAAACAACATAAATACTTCATTTTAATTCTATTGATGCATAAATTTTTGACACCTCAACACCCAAAAAACATGTTTAGGGATACTATTGCCTAGGCCATCTCCTATTTGGATACAAGAACCCGGAAATAGTCTAAGCTAGTAGGGCAATGTGACATATAAAGATGCTGATAAGTTAAACAATTTTAACAAAAAAAAAAGAATATAAAATGCAGTTTAAGATAATTTTGATCAAAAGACAATCATTTACTTTTAAAATTTTCAACAATAAAACTTGTGTATCAATAAAACATAAAATTAAAGTAGGAAATAGCTGATAGATAGCTTGGATAGGATTAATCTAAGTTCTTAAGTAAAATAGGTTTTGTGTTTAATCCACAACACAAAGATCATAGTTCAATTGTAGAAATATAAAATGTCATAACGAAATGATGACTTAGTTCAAAACGAGTACAGATGAAATAATTTTTGGTGTAGCCTTACCTATCAATGCCTGCAAGAAGCACACCTCTTTTAACAAGCCTATAACCTCTAATTGTTGAATCTATCCACTACTTTGCCCCGAACTACCTCTAGGAGAGCCACTAAATAGGCAACAAAAGTAAGATAAAACCCTAAGATTTTCCACCATGACTCCACTTGAAGAAAACCCCACCACTGTAACTAGCTTTCTTCTTCTTCTTCCCTCCTTCCTTGCCAAGGAATTTCTAAAGATTGGTCTAGCACATCAAGAGCCACCACCCATGCATAACAACCATGGCTATTACCACCTACATGTAACATCCATTGTAATGTCCACCACCACCAAATTTTAGAAAGGGTTCTTGGGATTTCCCCCTCTTGCTTCTCCCTTCTATTGTTTCTTCAACTTCTCCCCCCATTCTCCTTACCATAGAATTTGCTAGAAAAAGAGAAAGTTGAATAGACAAGGAACTCTAAACATTTATTTTACCTTAATTTATTTAATGAATTTCAAAGAAACGTGGCTTTTATTATTAAGGTCCTGTATTATCATTATGATAAAATGGATAATAATTCTGTGATTAGAGAGACAGTATTAAAACTTATAAAGTTAATCCTAAAAAGGTGATATGCAGAATGAGAACTAGAAAATGAAACTAACCAAACCAAAAGAATTTAAAATGCAAAAACATAAAAGAAAGAATAAACCACCCAATGTTTGTGAGATTGTTGTCCCTCTGTCCTACATGCATGCTGTCTTTTATGCATGCTGTCTTTTTTGCTGGAGTTGCAAAGGTTTACCCCATACTTCTGTTTTATTCCTGGTCTTCCGGACAATGAATCTGGCAAATCAAATCACCATAGAAATGGTAGGTAATGGCCAACATCCAACTCACGTAGCAGCCACTTAGAACAAGCTCCTCCGCCTAAACATTACCATGAAAACATACCAATCCACATTCTCCAACGTTACTTCCATTGTTTTCATGGCAGTTACTATTGTATTTTTGGAAGATTCTTAATAAACGGCAGCAGAATGGCATGGCATGAGACGTTGAAAATGGTACTTTATTATTTATATTTTGATTTATCCAAGATTTCTTAATCTATGGTTGTAATCTATCTTTATTACTTGTAAAATTCAAAATCAAATTCTCTTGGCCTTCACGGTATGAACATTGAGCCAATTTACCCAATCCCATCCGATTTTTCAAACTATGATTACAACAGCATACATACACAGAGCTTTGGAATGCAAACGTCAGTTTTAATTTTAGCAATTGTTTGAGTATTGTTTTTGAATTTGTTTTAATATAGATTACAACAACCTATACATAGCTCTGCAAGCAAAATCAATTCGAAAACAATACTGAAATAACGGTCAGAAATGAAATTGAAAATTTCCCTCCAGAGCTCTGTGTAACCTATTTGTATTAGCTATGAAATTCAGTGTACCAGTTTTCTTCATGTGCATCATCTTAATGATAAAAGTGACACGGCAAAATGCAGTCGCTGGCCAGCGAACGCTACCACAGAATGAGGACAAAAGGAGGAAAAAGAATGATTGAAGGATGGTAACAGGAATTAACCATTTATCAATACGGTTTTTTAAAGCAAATGCAAAGGCCGGCGTTTTTAAAATCTGATACGGTTTTTTTAAAGGAAATATTAAATCTGGTAAGGCCGCGTTTTATTGCCGCTATAGCCACTACGTTGGTCAATTTGTAACCTACATTAATGCAACAGGAAAAAAATGATTTATGGGTACGCTTAATCACTGGCCCTCGTTAGCATCAATTACCAGCAATCATCTATCTATCTGAGATTGTGGCTTGCTGCTGCATTCCTACTGACCGCCGTATCTTATTTATGCATTGATTTCCTCAATTGCCTATATTGTCCGATTGCAATCTTAATAACGTGTTCTATGTGTAAATCAGTTAAATACCCAGCTTAAACTGAAGTTTAATATAATTTATGAGATATTTATGATGTTCACTTAAATTTTAGCTCCACGGCCTTATTTTAATGAGCTCGACCAACTTCGATAGGGCCTGCGAATCCGTCTGATAACGCAGTAATGGTGAGATTGGCTATACAATGAGAGAATTCATGAGCTTAGCAGAAGTTGCACATGCAAAGACCTGTGCTTCTGAATTCAGTACTGCTGTCTGGAGTCTATCAGTTTAATGTTCTTCTGAAATCCTGCTCTGGAAGCAGTAAAGGACCATTCAATGCCTGCAACGTTTGTGTGGGGAGTGCTAATTTCCAAGTGGGCAAGGCACTAGTGGCTGGATGGTTTGTGGTGGTTGCAAGGCACTGGTGGCCATCTTATTTAAACGCCAGGACCTCAGCATTCATTTTTGGCAATGGGATTGTAGAACTATTTTGGTAGGGCTTTGTTTATATGTTGTAGTACCAATTGTCCTTTGCAGAAAGATATAATTTCGGTGCTTGGATGCAAAAAATGGTATGTATTCATATGGTAAAAAGTAGAATCTTAGATGCAAGGTGAATGGCTAAAAAGAACTTTCTCTAACTTTATTTTGTTGTAGGGTATGATGATAATGATGATGTAAAACATAGCATATCCAAAATTAAAGAATTTAAAGACTTCTATAAATACTATTACTACTAATTTAGAAGTTGGGGAGGTTAGGATAATGAAATGAAATGAAGCTTTATTACATCCAAAGATCCATAGGATCTATTGGATAGATATTACATTTTTATGAAAAATAAAGCTAAACTCTACAAATTGGCCAAGCACTAATGGATGCATCAAAAATAAATCATACTAGCTTTTTGTTGTAACATTATAACATTGTCTCAAATGGGTAGTCATGGTACAAGAAAGAAACACATGTAACTTATCTTTAAAGGCTCCAGATCGACACAATCTACAACTGTACTCTTCTCTAGAGAGTTGAATCTATCTTCAATTCTCAATTCTAAGATGATGAAAACTACAGCGAAGTTTGTTGATGACATTCTAATACTTGATGGGAATAGTAGCTAAGAGATAGTGAGCTTCTACATCTAGTTTATTAGATCTAATTTGGTATAAATAAAATTGCCTCTTACCTTTTACATTAGCCCACATCTGTGTTAAAACCTTTTATTTGACTAATTAGTAAATATGCTTTGGATTTTACAACACATCCTCCCAAGAGATATTCCATTTTCTCAACCATTACATCCCTTGAAAATACTAACCATAGTCTTGTGAATGCTTAAGAACTGCTTTATAGAATTTGTCTTGCTTTAGAGATATGTAAGCTATGAGTGTATGTAATGAATTGGCACAAGGCTTCTACTTCTAAAGTAATAAATTACATTCACATAATAACATCGAGTAAGGTATTTATATCTTCACCTTCAACTCACTGAGAGGAAAAGTTTTTTGTGCTCTTTGAATATCTTTCCAAAGTTTAGCACTTAGTCCAAGTCCCCAAATAATGTATCCATATAATACAATAGGATAGATAATAGTCTAAAAAATTTGTTTTCTAACCTTCCAAACCTAGAAGTCTAAATCCTTGCACTTGTCTTTGAAAGCATATAGAGCCTTGAAACGTCTTATTATTTTTTCTTTGATGCCCTTCCTCCATATGTAATTTTTCATATAAATGAGATCCAAATATTTAAAAGAATATACTATTTGCACATTGGTACCTTCAAAATAGAAGTTATAATAGTTATTTCTTGTACCACAAATCATTAATTTGGGTTTATCTACATTCACTTGAAGACTAAATGAATGACAATAATTTTCTAGACTTTGCAACATATTTTGCATACCTTCTACAATAGTGGAGATCAAGCAACATTATCTATATATAAAAGAAGATTTACTAATTGTAATCTAATTTTGATAGCATGACTATCTTGCCTTTTACATAACTATTCCTACATTTCATCAATAAAGATATTAAAGAGAGTTGGAGAAAGTAGACAACCTTGCTTAACTTCAATTTTTNCAAAGAGAGTTGGAGAAAGTAGACAACCTTGCTTAACTTCAATTTTTTTTAGAATTGAAATTTTTTCTCTAAATTGTTGCTATAATCTCAATAATCACTTCCTCATACAATCTTTAAGTTGCTACAATCAAATTTGAGGGAGGCTAATTTTACGCAAGCACAACCATAGTTTTTGATGAGACTTGATATATTAGGTAATTGAGTCATGGGGAGATGATGAAGCATTATTTTATCAAGTATATCAATTGGCTAAGATATCGTAGATGCTATATCATAAATACTACATCATAAATGCCACATCACATCTACATTGTAGCATCTCTGTCTATGCATCTTAATTAGTTGCTACATCATAGATGTTATATCACATATGGTATATCATAGATACAATATCACATCTACTATAACTTAGTTGCATCAATGCATCTTCGTTGATGTAGCCAAATGCATTAACGTATCCTTGTCGATGCAATGCTTGTATTTGCTTATAAATATGCAAGCACTCACTATGTATTTGGTACCATTTGGTTAATAGTGTAGCTAAACTCTTACAGTTTGTTTATGTAATCTTAGCAAATATTCAATGAGTGCCCACAACATATATTTAAGTTAAATTTATCATGTCTTATTCAAGTGGCATTGTACCTAGACACATTCCATGAACAACAATAAGAATGAGATTAATTCATATTCATTACAATACTTTGACTTAGAATAGATTTATTTTCAATGCAATTTACATGTACTTAGTTAATATTTATATTTCCATGCATGTTAATCAATTGGCAAAATGAGCACAACCAATTTCAAGTGTAGACACATATTCAGTTGATAATCCCAGTAGTGTTATTGCTTTGTTTACTAGTAGCATAACACTTGGTAATCCTAGTAGTGGGTACATGAGTCCAAGATGTGTACAGAAAGTTGGGAATAAATATGCATCACCTTTAAGATAGTTTTAGATTTAATTTTATTATTAATTAGATTAAATAATTAATTTCTATGTTATGATTCAATTAGTTTAAGGTCCCTAGAATACCAATAATCATATGCCTCACTTTAGGCTAAACCATACCTAATAAAGCTACCACTAGTACAAGTGAGAAGACAATGACCTACAATTAATGTTTATCATTCTAGATACCACACTAGTTCTATATATGAATTTTGACTAAATTGCACATAAATGCTTGTAATTTATATGGTTGGGCATAGGGGATACTCATTGCTCATCATTGGTGTCGTTGCTAAGGATGGTGCTAGTGATCCAAATTATTTATATTATAAATTATCATTGTAAAAGCATTAATGATTTATCTTTTAGGAAATATCAATATTTAAAGTCACATATATATATTATTAACTAAGAACACATCTCCTTCACATAGGGTTGATAATCCATCACATGATGAGAATACTAGTAGAAAAAATGATAGGATCTATATTAAAGAGAATTTGGAGAAAGACATTACAAGCAAGGATCTGATATGTCCATTTTGACCCTTACTAAATTCAAGGACTATGTTTAACTATTGCAGATAATACTAAAGGGCATGAAACAAATCCTAGAACAAGGAGGACCTTAAGGCTTATATCCTCCTCTAAACCTAGAAGAGAGGAATTAAGGGATCATAGGGGAAGATATCAAAGTTATGGAAATTCTCCTTATTCTTTACGTCTAGTTCTAAAAAAGGTGAACATAGTTATGGAGATAGAGATACACTAAGGGGTCGAGATGAAGATAGACATGGAAATTAAACATAAGATACAAGTTATCAAATGGAGCATAGACAATATCATCATAATTAAACAAGTAGAAATAGAGATTATCACCATGACATGTATGATAATGATGAACCCTTGTTGGCTACTAGAAGCATGATACAAATCATGGAGGTAGTTAGGATACCCCATAGGCATCAAGGGGAAGGCTATATCAAATAATTTAATATGAATAACATTTATAAATTTGAGGGAGGCTATAATTATGATCCACAACATCATTTACAAGCCTTCTATGATGCCTACACCTTGCAAAATATCAAAAGGAAGTGGCAAAAGCTTAGGCTATTCCCTAGAACACTAATAGAAGAAGCTAAAAATTGGTATAGATCATTAGGATCAAATTAAATCTACTGGTGATTGAAAATACTTGAGCTCTTCAACAAGAAATATCAAACCTATATAAAAGTATCTAATCTAAGAAAGAAAATCCAAGGGTGGAAGCAAGAGAGCCATGAAGCCTTTGGTGCAGCCTTGGATACATATTATTCTCTACTACATAGATGTCCATGCCATGGGTATTCTCAAGTCATAGATGGGATTTGTAATAAGACAAGGGAGACCCTTGGGATCTATGCCCAAGGAAAGTTATTAAGTTAACAGCCCATTAGATGCAAAGGCTATTTGAACAAGTGGCAAAATATGAAGAAGAGCTGTGTAAGAGGAATATAACTAGGATCTAACTCTTTACAAAAATAAGGTTTGTATTTATGATTAGAAAAAAGATGTAGCTCTTGATGAGTTAATTTAATTCAAAACCTTATCCACACAAAATTCTATCACTGAGATTAACGCAAGGGTAAATAAGGTGTGGGAGTTGAAATATGGAAAAGTTACAACCAACTTAAAAATCATAGAGTAGAAGGCAAAACAAATAAGATCAAGTGATCAAAATAAGAGGAAAAAGAACATGAAAATAGGTAAGAACACTTATTTTAAAAAAGGGAAATAGCCACAATAGAAGAGATTGTAGACTCGGTACAGAGTAGGAGGATGGATGTGACATTTGTCAATACAAACATCCAAAGGATTGTTGCCTAGTTATGTTACATCTACAAGAGTCTAGAACTTTTGCTTTGAGTCCCAGGTTCATGGAAAAGCAAATGCTTAGGAGATTGCCTTACCCACAAGGCAATTATGGACAATCATATAACCAATAGTACTATCCTAGTGGGACTTCTTATCAACATCAAGAGTACTATCAACCATAGTGGAAAAACCCACAATCGTGGAGGATGCCATCAATAAACCAATAATACCCCTATCACCAACTAGATTCTTATGGATATTATGTTTAATAACTTATTTCTCCTAATGGTTCTACTTCCCATATCTTAACTTATTACTACTACTCTTCTAAATACCATCAACCCACAACATCTCTTGTGCGATCACCATCCCATGTCTCTTATCATCTATTGCATCCTCAATACTCTCATACTTTTCTCCAACATATATCACCACTAATAATGCAAGAAGGATTGACATCATAATCCCAACAGAAGAATGTCACTTACACCATGAACATACAAGTAAATGATAATGTTAGTAGATCTGAGCATAAGTTTTGGAAAGATCCTTTCTTTAGGATAGTTTCCACATAGATAAATAAGACTAGTAGATCTACTAGCTCATTAATACTAGCGTAAGGCCAATGTCATTGCTCATAAAAACAATGTCTTCTAATCCTACACAAAAGCCAATAATCATTATCACTCCAACACAAAACATGAAAGATGAACCTATCACTATGGAGAGATAAAAAATTCCATTACTAATAATAATAAAGGATGTGTTTGTGGACCAAAAGTTCAAAGTATTAATATAATATCTATACCAAACCACAACAAATTTGAGTAACTAATGTGTATGCAAAACCATGTCTACACAATAGCCACTAAACGAAAAGATACCTAGTGGCTAGAAAGTGAGAATACCAAATCATCCTAAAGATGCATGAAAACAATATGATTCAACATATAGGCCAATTACACCCTGTGGCTATATGTTTAATCCTTATCATGTGCTTTCAATATGATTGAGTTCACTTCTTCACTTCTTTCTTGAGGCCTATGACTTCTCATGAAATGTATCATTACTCCTACTATTAACCATAAAGGAAGCCTATCCTTGTAAGGTGTGATTCAAAAAATAAAAATAAAAAAAATAGCAAAATAAAAAAAGAAGAAGAAAAAGAAAAAAAGAGAAAATTGGAATTCAAAGCATACCTCTGTGAAGAACTCTTCGAATACAAGCACTGGTTATGGGGTTGGAAAGATATATTACCCATGCTTGACAATACCCCTCTAACTAAGCCCCAAAACTCTTTCTCAATAATATTTAAAACTACTTCATTCTTCTCTTTTATTCTATTTTTGAGGTGATGCTCATTCTTTGCAATTGTTATAGACTCATGATGCTAGAAAAGAAGGTGCACATTAATGTGAGGCCACTATTAATCGTATGAAATTGGTCTGAGACTTGGACAGATAGGTATGATGGTAATCTTAATCATAATTAATATAAGAACCTACTATAGATATGGTTAGGTATCTCACATCATAATTTCTACAATTCCTACTCATCTCGTTATTCACCTCACTTCTGCATGCAATTATGAGCCTAATAGTTTTGTATAGTATAGTGCAAGATTCTAACCAAGGTGGTTGTGTGTTGTTTGAGAAAAAAGTCATGATCTACATTTAACTTCTAAGGTATCCACGAAGATCTATAGAGGTGGTTATGTGAGGACATTATGGTAGGAGCATTCTTTGGGAAGGATCTACTTGCATAACTTTGTTGATCATGGCTCTAAACTGAAACTTCCATAACATCATGGGAAACTTCTCAAACTTTATGCATAATTTTGGGACTATTTCTCATCAATTTTGATTAATTTTACTATTATATTAAACTATCCACCAAATTTAATATTTCTTGGCCATCTTATGAACTAGATCTTTGGTTTTGTTGTTCAAAAACTTGTAAGCTTCCAATGTTGAGCTCATTTATCATGGGGGCTAAGAAAATAATTTTTGAAATTTTTATGACAACACAATTTCAAACATTATGGTAACTAATAGTAAAAATAATCAAAATGAATTGAACAACTTGATGATTTTAGTTACCTTAGAGCCTTAGGAAACATTATTATGAAATCACCTTAATTCTAAATGCTAAACGTTTTTTTGAATTTTGAGCTAACTAAGGATTTAGAAAAGGTTAATCATTAAGAAAATATTATCAAAACTAACGTTTATCCTTTGGTGATTTTAGATTATGACAAACAAAATACCTAAGATTAAAGGTCTTTTCAAGGCAATGAAAAGAGACCATGAGGAGGATAAAGGAGGATATGTCCATGAACAAATAGTCACACAAACAAGGATTAAAGCTCAAACATCATATGTTTGCTAGATCCATGGGATGATGAGGAGAAATTTGGTCCATTGTTGATGAGTGGTGAGGTACCCCTACACTCAACCATACAAATACGAGTGTTTCACACACTATCTAGTCGAACTCCAAGGACTAGGTGCTTATGTGCTTTAATGGAACACTCATGGTTTAATCAATCATCATCTTCCCAAACTTACTTGTATTGTCATGGTTGTATGGTTAAGTAAGCTTGATGTATATGATTTTTTAATAGCTTTTGTATTTTTTGTGTCTTCTGCTAATAAAGGAGAGGGAGAGAGAACTAAGTGGATAACTTACATTAGCTATTCATTAACTAGTTTCTAAATGTTTCTAACACTAATATCCATTCCCACCTACCATACACATCCTGAACCAATGCAACACTATTGGGATTACCAAATACTAATTGTTACTGGGTTACCAAGCACTACACACATGCTCGAAGCGGTCGTACTGAGTGTATTTTACTAAGGGGATTGAAGGTTGAGAGAGATATTAATTAACTAGGAAAGCATTAAATAATAATTAATTACTAATTAGCTTAATCTGTATGCTGCAAGGTTTATCATAAAGTTCTTCTTTATTTTCGTACACAAAATTGTGCCCAGGTACAAATTGCTCAAATAAAGATCCGTTCACTCTATGGCTCCTACTATGGGCACACAAAAATAATTCTAACTCTAGAATGACAAAACTAGAAGAATCTAGCTAAGGGTCTAAATCTAATGTATGGGAACCAAGGGTGTCACCTCTTATTTATAGAAGATGAGGCAGGATGTGATATCGCGTACGCGAAATTGCGTGGTGGATGTGATATTGTGTACATGATATCGCGTACGTGATATCGCTGTTCATCATACCCCCATGATTGAATAAAAACTCATCCTCGAGTTCCTTACAAAATATTGGGAAGGTATGGGATTATTGACTTGAATGACAACTAATGATGAATGGGATGACATGTGAATGGATCAACATTACAATACATGGCAACATTAGTGTTCATGACTACAAAAGTGAACATTATACACAATTGATATCCAGCCTTATTTGGTAGCTGAGAAAGAAGAGAGAGAGAGAAAAGGAGAAGATGTTTTGTTGCCGACACCAAGATTGCACCTTCTGTTATCCATCCATAGCTACGCTATCAATCTTGTTCCATGCACAATCATTCCAGTAGTAGTCCATCCTAAGTGTTTCCTCCAGGTCTAGTCCATTGTTATATGATTGCCATCTGCACACACAACGCAGTCACATATGAGCAAGGACAAGTAAATCACAATATAGTTGATACCTTGCATCGGTGTAAGGTCCATTGGCTGAGTTGTGATATGGCCAATACGGATTCTAGAGATATAGCATTGGTGACTACCCAAGGTGTAGGGGTTAGGAAAAATTGAAAAAATTGGACTAGGGCCCCCATGAGTAAGAGCGATTCTCTTATAGCGATAGAATGGAAAAAGATAAGGAATAAGAAAGATGGAGAAAAAGAAACAACGACAACACCAATAAAATGGATGTCAGATATGGGAATGAAACAAAAAAAAATGTTGATTGTAGAAATGTTCAAGGGAAAGAAGTTGACTAGTGCACCAAATAGGAATGTTAGTGGGTCCTCCCCAAAGTAGGCTCATGCCCTTTATGCCTTGACAAACCCACATTCAAAGAGTTCGTAGGCTCTAGAAATGTAATTTGAGAGCAAGAGTTAAAGAATTAACCACAAGAATTCACCAAAGAGAAAATAATGCATCAACCAAAATATAAACTACTAATACAACTGGAAATAAAGTGGAAAATGGAGAAAGAATGATGAGGAGAAAACAATGTAAGGGAGTCCCAAGAACAAGGTGGTGTACAACCCCTTGTGTATTTATGGTTAATGTGACTAAGTAGATCTCATTCCAAATCTAGCCTCAAACAATCCACATCCAGTGACTTCGCATTAATACATTTGGACAATCCATCCACTTAAAGTAACAAGAATGCTTCCACCAAAGAGTCACCACCATTACGAGGAAAATGAGAAAGGGAGAAGCAGGAAGTGAGAAAGGGCCTTATTTAGAGGAAACATGTCTATTTAGTTCCATAACCAGTGCTTGTAGCCCAAATGATTATTTTGTCTAAGGGGTGTGCTTTGAATTCTCACTATTTTTTTTTGTGAGAAACACACCATTCAA
The DNA here is from genome assembly GCA_015680685.1 of Gnetum montanum. NCBI lineage: Eukaryota > Viridiplantae > Streptophyta > Gnetopsida > Gnetales > Gnetaceae > Gnetum > Gnetum montanum. The sequence continues at coordinate 96,658 of MNCI01018351.1, forward strand.
AGACTTATTTTTATTGGCTCAACTTCCTTATAATAGAGCAATGTTGGAATGGTAAGAAAACTCAAGAAGAAAACATCCAAGAACCCAAGAGAATAGCCAGCACAAATGCATCAAATCTCTTTAAATTCACACCCTTTTCAGTCCTTGAGTCCTTCCGTAGTTTGAGAAATGCCCAATTAGCAATTCATTAATAGTTTTATTATTAAAGAAGGGGACTGTATAGTTCCAAGCCAAGAGAGACCATAGAAATTCATGGATGCATGGATGACATGGACTCATTACCTGTTATATCAAAAGAACCATACCTTAGTATCAACATTATAACTCAAAGGTAAAAACAAAACATTAGCAATCAATAGAATACAGTTCATACCACTATCATGAGCACTTATTAGGTGAAAAATCTAACAAAACAAAAATAACAAACAAAAACAAAAAACAAAAGAAACAGTCACACAAAGAAATGAGAAAGTGTAAATGATGGTGCAAAACAAAAACAAGAAAAATTAAAGAAATTTGTAAAACAAAAATGTGTAAAACAAAAACTTAAAAAGGAACTAAGGGCCTCAAATGGTTAGCAGAGGTGGCCATCTCCCCCATGATTGAGTTGGAAGGAGGAGATTCAAAATAGTGAGCAGGGTCATCCCTTCTCAGAGGTATTATGTGCACTAGCCATTCTAAATTAATGGAAGGGTTTGGTCTGTTGCACAATGACTAACAATCTCTTATCAGGGCTCTCAAGTTTGTATATGGTCATGGCCCCTAATGGAAAGGTTGCATGAATAATGTAAGGTCCTTCCCATAGTGTTTGAAATTTTGTGCATTGTGGCACATGTGTGGGGTTCTAGTAAAGAACCTTATCTCCTAGTTGATACTTAACCTTTCGAATCTTCAAGTCATGACATTACTTGTTATATGCCTTGTGCAACTCATTTGATGATAGCTATAGGGAGTAGTTTTTTTCTACCATGTTTAAAGTTGCCAACCTTTATTTCTGTGCTAGATCAAGGTCAAGGTGGAGGTCACCATCCATTGATAGTGTATGGAGCTTGTTTTGAATTGGAAGCTTTTCGTACACTAACTCATAGGGAGAGTAGCCTATAGGGAGTTTCTAGGTGGAGCGGTATGCCCAAAGAGCATCATTCAGTTTAGTGCTCCAATCTCGCCTATACTTGATAATTATCCTAGTCAATATTATAATGATCTCCCTATTGGTGACCTTAGCTTATCTGTTAGCTTAGGGGTGATAAGGTGTAGTCAATTTTTGTTCAACCCCCAAGTATTGCATTAACTTTCGAAAAGTTGTACCTGTGAAGTGTGTTCCATTATCCGAAATAAGTGCACGTGGCACACAAAACCTATTTATGATTTGTTGTTGCACAAATCATGTAGCTGTAGATGATGTGCAATCTTTAATAGCCCATTTTGTTAAATAGTCTACGGTAACTACAATGTAAGCTTTTCCATTGGACATTGGTGTAATGGGCCCCATAAAGTCTATTTACCAAATGTCGAAGGGTTCTAACAGTTGAATCTATTTTTGAGGATCCTCCATTTTAGCAGTCATTCCCCCATCACGTTGATAGCACTCACAAGATCAGAAAAATTAATGGGCATCCCGAAATAATGTTGAACAATAATATCTTACAAGAAAGATCTTAATAGTCATTCATCTCCCTGCATAGTGACCCCCACAAGGGCCATCATGAGTATCTTGGAGAACTCTCAGTTGGTCTACATCAGGAACACACCATTGAACCAAGCCATTAGGACACCCTTTGTAAAGTTGTCCATTGATCTCCATGAAGTACTTGGATCTATGAAGAAACTGTTGTTTCTTCCTAAGGTCCAACTCCTATGGTGTTTGTTGAGTAAGGAGATAGGTGAGAATGCTACTATACTAGTTCATCTCTATGGATAGTTTTTTATTCACTACATCAGCAAAGAGGGCTTCATCAAGAAAATTATTAGACATTACATATTCATCCTCTTTGCTATCCTAGCACAACTGAGATAAATGATCTACAACTACATTCTTAGTGCCATTCCGATCGATCATCGTTAGATTGAAATCCTGTAGGATTACCAACCATTGTACAATATGAGGGCTAACCATTGGCTTATTCATGAGGAACCAGATTGCACTATGATCTGTGTGGATGAACACTTTGTAACCTAACATATAGTGCCTAAAATTATCTAGTGCAAACACTACAGCTATTAATTCTTTCACTGTAGTTGAGTAGTTAAGTTGTGCACCGACGATACTTCTGCTTGCATAGTGGATGTAGTAAGGGTGTTTTTCATCATATAACTATGTAAGTACAGCTCCTAAGGCATAATTGGATGCGTTTGTCATGATGTGGAATGGTCTAGACCAGTCAAGAGCTTGTAGAATGGGAGTTTCTACTAGCTTTCATTTCAGGGTTTGGAATGCTCATTCACATTCCTTGGTCCACTCAAAAGGTATGTCCTTCTTTGTTAGCTCTACCAATAATTTGGCAATCTTGGAGAAGTTTTTAATGAATCTCCTATAGTAGCCAGTGTGTCCAAGGAATGACTAAATGTCTTTGATAGTTTTTGGTTGATAGGTGATTCCTTGGATGACCCTAATTTTATCTGGATCTACCTCTATTCTTGCATGTGAAACCTTATGCCCAAGTACTATGCCTTCTTAGACCATTAAATGGCTTTTCTACCAGTTGAGCCTTAGATTGATTTCTACGCATCTTTTCAACACTTGCTCTAACCGGTCCAAGGCTTGATCACAATTTGTTCCATAGGTGGAGAAGTCATCCATAAAGACTTCCACTCTATTTCCTATCTACTGTTGGAATATGCTTAGAACTAGGTGTTGAAACATGGTAGGAGCATTACACAAGCCAAACAAAATTTGTTTATATGCAAATGTTCCCCAAGGACTGGTGAACATTGTCTTAGCTTGGTCTTCTAGGGCTATTTGTATTTGGTTGTATCCACTATAGCCATCCAGAAAATTGTAATAGCGATTCCCTACTATGATGTCTAAGACTTGGTCAACAAATGGCAATAGAAAGTAATCCTTAAATGTCACCATGTTTAGCAACCTAAAATATATGCATGCCCTCCATTTTTCTCCCTTTTTAGGCATGATTACCAGAGGGCTAACCCATTTGCTATCAACAATGGGATATATGAACCCAGCCTTAAGAAGCTGTTCTATTTCTTCTTTTACTACTTGCTTCAATTTTGGGTTCAATCACCTCTGCGGTTGTTTTCAAGGTTTCATGGAGGGGTTAGTGTAAATCCTATGTTGGCATATCCTAGGATCTATTCCAGTTAATTTAGGATATGACTAGGTAAAGGTTTTTGACAACTTGTTTATTACTTTTAGCAGTATTTCTTTTTTTTTGGAAACAAGTCTTGCATTGATGATTATCAGTTTTCCATTTTCAAGGATCATATATTCCAAACTGGTGGGCAATGGTTTTAATTCTAGGGGCTCTTGTTTGAATTTTTTAGGAATTTCCAACTTCCCCCAATTGATGTTTTCAATGTTAAGGCCTGGAAGTTGGTAGTGGACTTGCTCTAGTGTGTCTATGCTTTCTATGTAAGCGCAAGTTATTTCCTCAGTTAGTTCCATGCACATGAGTGAGTTGCTCTCTTGATCAACCATTAGCCACTGGGTGTCTTGTTGTTATGTGGTTGCTGCATACAAGCACTTTGTATGTTAATTTCTTGTGCATACCACTTGCATGCAGGCAATACTAAACTTTGCACAACCCATGATCTCTACACGTAATTGCACCTTGTATCACTGTATGCGATGCATGAAATCTTCTTCTTCTTGATCTTTCCAAAAGTGTTCTTCTTAGATATTTCTAGGGAAAGATTGCAGATTGCTAGGAATGCATCTATAGTACTTAGCCATGCCCTTCCCATTATGATTGGGAAGTCCCCTTTACCATTATTCACTTGTATCACTAGGAAATTAGCTGGGTATGACCACCCACACAAAGTGGTGACGATGTCCTCCACCAATCTCAAGGGAATAGTGATGGATTGGTTGGCTAGCTCTAGGTGAATATTGCTCTTCTTCAATGAAGAAAGGCTCCAGGCATTGTATATTTCTTGTTATATTAAGTTGAATTCAGAACCTGAATCCAAAAGAGCTTTGCATGGCTCATTCCCAGTGATTTGCAGATAGATTAGAGGGCTTCCAAGATCAGAGAATTTCTTGGGAAGTTGGCCAGCCTTGATCCAGTCAATAACGGCATGTGTTAACATGACCATATGCATTGAGCTCGGTGTTTGGTTCGAAGAGAGTTCTAAAGCCTTATTTGATGGGGAGGTATTTAGAGGTTTAACCGCTTATGCTTGTAAGGGCTTAGTTAGACTTTTGGTTTTGAAGAAATGTCTTTTCTTCATATGGTTGTCAGAACTAATAGTGGGTTGAGAATTTATAGCCCTTGTAACATTGCATTGCTGTAGTTGAGTAGGGAGTTCCCCTTGCATTGCTGGAGTGGGTGGAAATGGAGCTATTGGTGTGAGAGCTATGGATGGATTTGAAGGATGGTATATTTGTGGGTTATATCTCCTAGGAGAAGGAGTACTATAATACTCATGGGCTTGGTAGTGATATTTTGGTGTAATGTGACCAACAGAGTCTTGTGGAGAGATTGGATGCTACATGTAGTAGCCATATGGGTTAGGTTGCTGGTATGGGTATTGTTGCCTTGGTGGTGGCATCCCCCATGACTATGGGTATTACCACTGTTGATGTTGCTCAATAGGTTGTGGTGGAGTTCCACTTGGATAATATGTTAAAGGTTGGTGGAACTACCTTGGATTACCTTAGGGATCAAGTAATCATTAGGGTATTTGCCATTTATTTAGTCATGGGTTGAGCGCATACACCCCAGACTCTTGTAGATGTGAGATCACTAGGCAACATCCTTTAGGATGGTCGTATTGGCATATCTTGCATCCACTATCATTTTCTGTGTNGGAGTTCCACATTTTTTCTACCTTTGTTGATACTTCTGATGTTAACTTTTGGAGAGGCAAATTTTTCCTATTCACCATCTCTTTGAGTAGTGACTCTTCTTCCTCCTCACAAAATCTCACTTCCCTTTTTCAAAGGGAAGGATCTCGGTTGTATTCTTCTACACTTTCTCTCTTTTGTAGCTCACATTCTTCTTTGGAAACTTGCTCTAGCAATCTATGAATTTGATGAGACCTAAGCACCGATAATCTTCCTTGGGCATATGTCCCAAGGGTTCTTCTAGTTTCATGCCTAAGTCCATCCATGAGATGGCATAGTTAATCCTGCTACAAATAACCATGGTCAGGGCAACAATGTAACAGTGCATAATAGCGGCCCATGGCAGCATCCAAGGGTTCATGATTTCCTTGCTTCCATCCTTGGATTTGCTTCCGCAGGTTAGACACTTGGGAGTATGTTTGGTACTTATCATTGAACAGTTCTAACATTATAATTCACCTCCGAATGGATTCCAGTTCTAAGGACTGGTACTAGCTTTCAGCTTCTTTCACTAGTGTCCTTGGGAACAACTTTAGTTTTTGCCATTTGTTTTCTATGTTTTTCAAGGTACATGCATCGTGGGATGCTTGTAAATGATTTTGAGGATTAGCGTTGTATCCTCCTTCAAATCGTGGGATGTTGTTCATGTCTAACCTCTTGATCCTACTATCCTTTTGGTGCCTTGCTGGAACTTTTACAGCCTCCATTATATCTAGCATGCTTCTAGTTACGAGTAGGGGTTCTTCATGATCATCTCATTCATAGTATCTATGGTGTCTATGTGGTTCCCTACTCTCCCTTCTTCTATGCCTTGATTCTTTAGAGTGCCCTCATCCTCATTCTCGACTATCTCGTCGATGACTTTCACTTTGTTTTCCATTATCCTCATGATTGGTTTCCCTATGACTGTGTCTAGACACTGAAGAAGAGGGTGAAGATGATGATGAAGGTGAAAAAGAAGAAGAACCATCGCCATAATGATTTTTTCTACCTTCTCTTCGGTGGTCTCGGCCTCGATCATGATCATGATCAGAACATCCACCCTTATCGTGTGTTCGTGTTCCTTTGTTAAACACTTCGTGTTCGTGGGTATCAAAACCAGGGTTGTGAATAGTGAAGTGAAGGTTCTAATACATCATCCCCTGACCAATGTTAGGAGGAGGAACATCATTTCGTGGAGAACTTGTTGAGGCAGGTTTACCATTCTCAATTTTTCTTAAAACATGCAGAGCACCATGGTGCCATTTACCCTTCAAAGATGTATGGTATCTCTCCTATTGCAAGTTCCTTTGACGTTGCGCTTCTGTGGGATGATAGTTTCTTGAGTCATGATCACATGTAATATATTCTGTGTATAAAAGCAACATGCCTATTTGTGTGAGAGCACAAAGGAGCATGTTGGGAACTGATCAGTCTAGAGGCAACACTATGTTACCCTCCAAGTCTTTCCAACGCAGTTGTTCATCTTGGTGGAGAATAAAGGTGAAATCGGGCACATAGTCATCAAGATGAGTATATACCACATGAAATAATTGAGGAACTAGCAGATCCTGGTTATGTGTATTATGCCACCAACTACCTCTTGCGTTAGTCCTAGGCGGTGAAGTGCTCTTATGCAAAGAAGAAGACATCTTGTCTTGTTCAGTGTGTAATGTATTATTGTCTTGTCTTTCTTTGATTAACCCTAAGGGTTCAATCTAACATTCCAATGATATGAATGATTTCCTATGTTCTATGTAGCGCAAAAACAACTAAGTCCCCGGCAATGGTGCCAATGATGGGTGGCAATGTACCCCTACATTCAACCATACGAATACGAGCGTTTCACGCATGATCTAGTCGAACTCCAAGGACCAAGTGCTTATGCGCCTTAATGGAACACTCAGGGTTTAATCAATCATCATCTTTCCAAACTTACTTGTATTTTCATGGTTGTATGGTTAAGTAAGCTTGAGGTATATGATTTTTTTATAGCTTTTGTATTTTTTGTGTCTTTTGCTAATAAAGGAGAGGGAGAGAGAACTAAGTTCCTAACTTACATTAACTAGTTTCTAAATGTTCCTAACACCATTATATGTTCCCACTTGCCATACACATCCTAAACTAGTGTAACGCTACTGGGATTACCAAACACTAATCGTTACTAGGTTACCAAGCGCTACATGCATGCTTGAAGTTGTCATATTGAGTGTATTTAACTAAGAGGGTTGAAAGTTGAGAGAGATATTAATTAACTAGGAAAGAATTAAACAATAATTAATTACTAATTAGCTTAATTTGTATGCTTCAAGGTTTATCATAAAGTTTGTCTTTATTTTCGTACACGAAATTGTGCTCAGGTACAAATTGCTCAAATAAAGATCCGTTCACTCTATGACTCCTACTGTGGGCACACAGAAATAATTCTAACTCTAGAATGACAAAACTGCAAGAATCTGGCTAAGGGTCTAAATCTAATGTATGGGAACCAAGGGCATCGCCTCTTATTTATAGAAGATGAGGCAAGATGTGATATCATGTATGCGATATTGCATGGTGGATGTGATATCATGTACACAATATCACGGTTCATAAATCATTTAAAATTTTTTTCCATAAAAGAGAAGCATCAATATAACAATCAAGGTTGGAAAGTCTATAACCACTAGCAATAATGAGAAGATTCGTCTTTGATGGATTTTTAAAGTCTTTTGTAATTTTGTAAACTTTAATATCCATCTAGTATTTTGTCATTGTGCAATGCATCCACTTGAATACAGTTTTGTAATGAGATATTCTGGTTTTGTAATGGTAGCTAATCTAGTCTTGATCACCCCAAAATTTTTGTAATGGAACTTTGTCCATTTATATTTAACTCAAGGATGAGATTTTAGTCAATTGTGAAAGTATGATGAGATTTGATATGTTAGGTAGTTGAGTTATGAGGATATGATGAAGCATCATTTATCAAGTGTATTACTTGGTTGAGATATTGTAGATGCTATATCACAAATGTTAAATCATGGATGTTATGTCACATCTGTGTTATAGCATTCTCGTTGGTGCATCTTAATTGGTTGCTACATCGTAGATGCTATATCACATCTGGTATATCATAGATGCAATATTGCATCTACTATAACTTAGTTGCATTAATGCATCATTGTCAATGCATCTCGTCAATGTAGCCAAATGCATTGATGCATCCTCATCAATGTAATACTTGTATTTTCCTATAAAATATGCAAGCATCCATAGTGTATTTGGCACCATTTGGTCAATAGTGTAGCTAAACTCTTGTAGTTTGTTTTTGTAATCTTAACAAATAGTCAACAAGTACCTGCAATATGTGTTTGAGCCAATTGTACAATATCTTATTTGAGTGACATTATACTTAGACACATTCCATGAGTGATAATAAGATCAAAATTGATTCATATTCATTGCAACACTTTGACTTAAAATAGAATTATTTTCAATGCAATTTATTTTCCATGTAGTTAGTTAATATTTATATTTCCATGCACGTTAATTAATCAATGGAATAAGAACTACTAGTTTCGAGTGTAAACATGTATTTTCTTGGTAATCCTAGAAATGTTCTTACTTGGTTTATCTGGTAGCATAACACATGAAAATTCTAACAGTGGGTATGTAAGTTCAAGACATGTATGATAAGCTGGGAATGAACACCCATCACCCTTAGGATAGTTTTAGATTTAATTTTATTATTAATTAGATTAAATAATTAATTTCTATGTCATTATTCAGTTAGTTTAAGACCCCAGTAATACCAATAATAATATGCCTCACGTTGGGATAAATCATACGTGATAATTCTACTACTAGTCCAAGTGAGAAGACAACAACCTATGAGCAATGCTTAACAATCTATATACCACACTAGATCCATCCATGGAATTTAACTAGATAGCATGTAAATGTTTGTGATTCGTATAGCTGGACACAGAGGATACCTACCACTCATCTGCTTTATCTAGATCACTAAATCATATGTTTTTGCAAAATTAATAAAACAAATAAAAATTTTTTTATTAGGCATTTTTACAACTTCTATGTAGTGTTTAGAAGTAACTAAGTGATTAATAGTAGAGTGATTTTGTCTAAAACATACTTAACATTTATCCTAACTTGGTTACCTTTAGCCTAAGAACTAATTCTTTTTCTAGTACAATGCTTAATAACTTAGAAAAAATATTACTCATAACAATCATTCTATCAAAAAGAAAAGGATCATCACCACGAGCGACAGTGCTCATTCGACTAAGTCAAGTCCTAGGAGGACTGGTAGGTGAGTAAAAGCCTAACCTCTTTTATTGGCTATGCCTAAGCTCGAACCTAGGTCTTTGACTTAAGAAATGATCATTTGATAATTGTTCAAATTATTTTTATCCATCTTTTTATATAACAAGATAGCTTTATTAGTTTTCCAATGTTGATTTAATCCTTGCTCCGTTGTTAACTTTAATTTGTAGCAATTTTCTCTAAGAATAGAAAATCCTACCTACTTTAATAATTCTACATATAAATTATCTGAATCTACAAATTTACCAAATGCTAGATTTTTAATACCCTATGTGACTTCCTCAAGAGTAAATCAAAGAGGTTCTTGTTGTACAATAGTATTAGAATTATCCTCTTGTTCTATAAATAGCCTACTATGAAATGAGCAAATATCTTAAAAAGAAAATTAAATGATGAAAATGCTTTATGATAAAAACATTGTCAAAACTATTTAGGTTCCTTTTTAATGATGTAATCAAAATAGCAGGTAAGATGAACATTTAGGGAAGAACATGTGAGCAAGCAAGCACAAGCCAATACACACTAATGAGATCACCTTGACAAGAGGTAATATCATAAGACAGGGTAAGAGTATCTTTGAATTAATAGAAAAATACACATACCACTACCACTAGTAAGCCATATGACCATTAGATAGTAAAATAGATCCTTCAATCATGCAAATGTCTATCTTCCAACATCATGAGTGTTAGCCCAGCTTGTCCTAGCAAATGGTCCATAACTATTTCTAGCTAAGCATCATCCCAAGGAGCTAATTCATCCAAACACACTTAGCCAATAACCAAACACCATCAACCACCTCACATGACTTATATAAATAAGAAAATTGGGAAAAGGGGTAGCTACTACTTATAGTGGGTAGAATTGGAAATCAAGACTCCTAGAGAATAAATTGGCTTATAGTAATGACTCTTATCTTATAGTTGCAAAAAAAGAGTAGAAAAATTCAATCCAATTTATCAAAATAGATTTGTTAACATGGTTTTTAACTATATTATTAAACATGAAAAATCCCTAGGAAGGTTCTTTGCTTTTCATTAAATTAAACTATATGCTCCATCACTTATGTGAGCCCTTGTTAATTCCTTTGAGTTTCATTCTTGTGAACCTACTCCCTAGGTGGGATACTTAATGTGTTAGTTACAACATTGCATGGGTCAATAAATTTCATTCTTTTTTTTTTAATCAAGCACATATATTCCTTAAATAAACTTTGTCTATGACTCTTATTTTCATTCTTAATGTTCTACCTATCCTGCATACAATCCTCATTAAACCAAGTATTCCAAGCACCTTATTGTTGTGAATGCATAACTTGCTTAGCTATAGTAAGTAAAATTTATTCAAGATCCTTATGTCTTCTTTCAATATCCTATTTATTATTTGTTACATTCATATATTTTCCTTGACTATTAGGGTGAGTTTGTATTTAAATTATTTTCTATTCTTATTTTTTCATCTAAGAAATGATTGGAATTTGCAAAAAAACAAAAAAAAAAACTCAATATGATGATGGCAAAACTCCACTAAATCTTCTCCAACTTTCAACTCCTTAATAAAATCAATATCTTCATAAAAGGTAAATGAGGTATTAGCCTAGTGGTATTGGTCTTAGCTTGGTATCCCTAGATCACATGTTTGATTCTGTTAGGTAGCATTGAGTTATAAACTTTTATAAATCTTGGTGTGTACCAATGTTTCAATTATTTCAAGTTCCAACATCCCCCATGACAACCCCCCAATACCCACTCTCTCCCCCTGGCCCACCACACCCGACTCCCTCTAATATCTTCATAAAAATTAAATTAACCAGAATAAAGCAAGAAATTTTATAATAACAAGGCTATGAGTTAATATTGCATTTTGTTACATATAATTTATACATTTTTTATATATTGTAATCTAGGAGGCAGCAATACATTACAACTATTATTTTATTAAAATGCACATGTTACAACTTCTAAGTCTTATTATAAATTGATTTGTACATGGTTCTACTAATAATAAGATATGTATAACCAATTTAACTTTTGAGTCACACCTTGATTATAAATAATGAGTTGTTAGCCTATGATAAGACTTTTGATTTAAAAGCTCTAAGTTATGGGTTTAATTCTAGTAGGAGATAATAAGTTATGTCTTAGGAATAAATATTATTTAAAAGAAATTTGGGTTTTGACAACCCCACAACTTGATAATAATATTTGGTAAATTTACTATTTATAAACATATTATCTAAGTTACATTTATATATTACTTTTCTATTGGATCTTTATCTTATATAAAAATTGGTATTTCATAAAAGCTTTATATTGCTACTTTGAATTAATTTTTTTAAGTTCAAGCATAAATTTTAAAAGTGATATAAATATTTTTAGGACTAGGATCATTCTCCTTACTAACAATTAATTTTCCTCTCTTTATTTTTCAAAGCAGTATTCTAATTGTAAGTTTATACACCTAAGTAGATATCCCTAAAATTGGAAAGTGGTTTAATTTCCATGTTGTTTTTTTATTAGCTACTTAGTGTTAGCTTAGTATAAGAGTCTTGGCTAAATAACTTCAAGTTATAGGTTTGATTTCACTAGGTAGCATTTAGTAATAAATTTTTAAAAAAAATTCATAAAAGGAATTTTGATTAGATAGATCCAACGAATCTTAGTGCATGTAAGAAAAAACTTTTAGTGTCATTTTTAGGAGAAAATGACAAGCATTAAATAAACCTTCTTTCCAATAGAAAATTTGTAAAAATTGGGAATATTCTTATATGTAATTAGCTGAATATAAGTCTCTCCTTGTAATATCAATTCTTTTTTATAGTTAAGAAGATTGATTTCAATAAAAAAATATCTAAGAAAACTAAATGTTATATAAATAGATTGCATATGCTTAATGAGACCAATTTTTTCCTACTCAACTTTTTAAACAATCAATAAAATATTAAATAACCAAAAAAACATGGAATTTTAGAAAATTCCTTAGATTAAACATCAAAATCTAAAGTCCATTTATGAATGATCAACACTACATGATTATGTACAAATGATCCTATAAATAGGACATGTTCCACTATTGAAGCATTACTTAACTTAATAAGAAAAAATAAAATAACATAAAAATAATACTTAGCTTAAAGGACTTGAATGTGATGTTTTTTAATTACATCATTTAACTATGAAGCAAAACTTTGATTACAAGATAGGTAATTTAAAATTTGAATAAATACATATCATGATGTAAGATCAACAATTAGGGACTCATATACATCATTAGGAAGAACAAAATCAAGTATTTAGTTGCATCAACATCACTAGAAGAAGGCATTACAAATCTTTTCTCATCATTTTGTAAAGCTTTATTTTGAGAATCAACAAGAAAGTTTTGATTCAATACAAGTAGATATTTTATCATCAATTAAAGAAGTTGAAACTAATTTAGAATTTCCATAGAGAAACCAAATTCATGAAATAAAAATCAAATCAACTAGAGAAACATCAAATCCCCTCCTAGAAGATTCTAAGCTAAACTTGTGTTTCCTTCTTAGATCCTTTTGATAGTAATAACTTCATTGTAAACATGTGCTCTTTTGGTTAATGTCTAATCCAAAGCCTATATATGAAAATGGATAATAAGAAACGGTAGATTACAAGTTTTTTCATTGAAAATAGTCTCTTAAAAAGACAAGCATTTACATAACCATCTAGAACATATTAGAAGGAGCCAACAAATGTTATCAAATTTAGGGTAGTTGTGGCTATATTAAATGCCTTCACAAGGATTTGTAAGACTTAACATATGCAGTTATCATTCATGCCAACGTATGAAGTTATGAATAAAGTAGTTTTCTTTCAATCCTAGATTGACTTGCTTCCAAGATAAGATCAAATTATGGACTACATTGTTCAAGTAAAAAAAAAGCTAGGAAAACTACTTGTGAGGCTATTGTTTACTGAAAATAGAGGGTGAATAATATATAGGTTTAAGAATGGAAGGGCATATAGTGGGGTTTTTAATACTAATAAGGACATTAGTTTTTTGAATTCATATTATGTTAAAGCTTATAAAATAATTAAATAGAATTTCATTATTTCTTATTTTTATAAATTGAAATTTGGTGATGATTTTATTCATCTTTTCCATACCTCACTCACTATGCCAATGCATAACTTACTACAAATATTGCATTGAGTTCCTCCTTTTTTCTTAAGTGGTAAATTTATGAAGGTTGTTCTTTAGCTCCTTGTATTTTTGTTATTGTTGTAACCTTTCTTTCATGTAATTTGTATTATGGTCTACAAAGAGATATCTTAAAGGAAATTTCAATTGATGATAAGGTATGCAATTGCTTAACATACATGTTGCAAATAATTCTTTTTTTATGATTAATAATTCTCTACAACATATTAATATTTTATTAGCTAGAGTGGAAGATTATTTCATGTTATCTAGCTTTCATATTAATTAGCAAAAATATGTTGATTATTGTAATGATAATATTAATGAGTGCATTAATCTCAAGTTCTGGAAAATCTTGAAAAAAGATTCTTTCTTGAAAATTTAGGAATGCCTTTCTATTGTTTGTCTAATCTTACTATTTTTTGAAATTATGAGATTGGTAAAATTGAAAAGAAGCTTGATAAATGGAAAGAAAAAAAATATTACCCTTATTAGAAAATTTTAGTTATTAAGTAGATACTTTGATAAACTCATGTTTCTTACCTCAATTATTGAGATCCTTCCAAAACTTCTTCTAACAAATTTGATTGTATTATGCATCGGTTTCTTTGGTCTACTAAGCAATATAGAAAAGGAATTTCTAGAGTTATTAGGGATATTTGCACTAGTAGTAAGAAAGATGAAGGAATTGGCCTCATTAATTGTTATAACTAGGGTATTTCTCTTCCAGAAACATGAATTGCAAAATGCATTGGTGGAAATGATGTTTAGATGATCCTTTTAAGAAATAAAATTATGTAAGAAAAACCTAAAAATGATAACAATTGGTCTTGTAATAACTTTCCTCACTATCTTATTTTCTCTAAGGTCATTTTTATCCCTTACTCTCTAGTTCTTAAATAAATTTGAAATACATGATGCAAGCTTAGTAAGTATTGGAATTACAATCAAATTATAGTTTTAGAAGATATACTTAAGCAAATTAGCCCATGGTGGATTCCTTGTAATGAAGGATCTTGGACTACTAACTCATCTAAATTGTGTAATACTCAAAGAAAGTTTGGTATCATGCCTATCTATATATGCATGATAGATGAATTACATGAAAGGAGGCTTATAGCCTCTATGGTTTGAATAGAAAGAGGAAAAAAGATTTTGAAAATTTAATTTATGATTTTGAGAATTTATTTAAAGTTAATAATAGTTTACATTAGGTTTTTCCAAATATTTCTTAGAAGGATACTAAATCTATTTTTTTCTTTTAACTCCAAAGTTTCATACGAGATTATTACTAAGAATGATTTTATTTATAAAAAATTTAATAAGGCCTAGAATATCTAATTATCACCACACTTTTGGATGAAGAAAATGAAAGATTTTTATAAAGCTCTTCCTTTTTCAAAAATTCATATTTTTTGTAGTATCTTATAAATCAAGGTCTTCCTATTGATACTCATCTTAAATATATGAGAATTGTTTTTTCATAATGTTTTCTTTATGGAAGTAAAGATTATTTTTTCTTTTTTATGTTTTTAAAAGTATCCTATTGCATAGCTACCCAGAAATGAATATGTAGAATTTGTAACTTTCAACCAAGAATGAATGAAATCATTCTTAGTGATCAACCTAATTTGTCTACTTTCATTCTTTGCATTTAGAAGTGTCTTCAACTACTTGGTCTATACTCTATTTGGAAGCTTTATTATATAGCTATTTTCCAACAATAAGAGCATAACTAATGAAATTACTTATCATGTGTAAATGATATCTTACCTCTGATATTGCATCAACGATCTCATAGTTATAATATTGTATCTCTCCTTGCAATGTTATTTATGTGATATATCTATGCTTGGTCATGTCTATAAATACTAACCACCTATTATACCAAAGAATAACTTTCAGTTTGCCCTTACCAAAGCTCTTGCAATTTGGTTTTTTCAAGACATAGTTAGTTGTGTGTGCCCATAGTGATGTTAAGTAGCTGTATGATATCTTTATTTGAGTAAAATATACTTGGACATGTTTCATGGACAACAATAAGGATCAAGATTTTTTATAATCATTGTAGCATCTTACAGAACATAGATTTACTTTCCATATGCCCTTTACATTACATTTATAATTTACATTTTAACTATCATTTACATATGTAGCATTTGGTGGAATAAGTACAACTAATCTCGAGTGTTAAGTATAGTTATTTGCTAATCTAGTAGTAATATTATTGGTTCATCTAATAATAATTTACTTGGTAATCCTAGTAATATCTGTATGAACCCATGATGCGAATGGAAGATTAGGAATGAATGCTTATCATCATTAGGCTAGACTAGATTTACTTTCATCATATTCTAATTAATTAGAATCTTTACAATGTTCTATTACTACTACTTTAGAGCCAAATAACATCAATACATCTTATGTCTTCCTACAAGTTAAACCATACATTTTAATTGCCAATAACTCCAATAAGAATACAATGTTCAATGAGCCTCATATTAACTAGTTATTGTTCATATTGTTGCATCCTTGGATTATAAGTTGATTGTATGTGTACACTTGTGACTTGTATGATTAAGCATTAGAATCTCTTGTTTTTCATCATTGGTATCATTGTCGAGGATGGTATCAATATTATAGTTAGTTGATATCATATAAATTCCTTGTATTAGCATTTCATGATCTATCGTTTAAGAGATATAATATTTTCAAATATACACTTAACTATTAACTAATTAAATATGGCTTTAACACAGACTTTTTCACCTACTGAAGATATTAATAAAAGTACTCATAGAATTTTTGGTGAAGAAAACTAAAATGAGCCAGTGAAAACAAGGATTTCCTATGCTCATACTAATTCATATTATCTACATTTTACTTTCATTTTTCATTAGGATGAACAATTTTGATCAAGATATTTTTAAGGCAACA
The DNA here is from genome assembly GCA_015680685.1 of Gnetum montanum. Lineage (NCBI taxonomy): Eukaryota > Viridiplantae > Streptophyta > Gnetopsida > Gnetales > Gnetaceae > Gnetum > Gnetum montanum. The sequence goes on from MNCI01018351.1 coordinate 113,099, forward strand.
TTGTATTACCACTAGACTAGTTAGCCCCATCAATGCGTTAAGTTGTTCTACTAAGAGATAGTCTTGGTCATGCACATAGAGGGTATCAAGTCACCAAAAACATTACTAGACTTTATAAGTCAACTAAAGTTCAAGCTAGAAGAGATGTCATTATAGAAGATAAGAATAAATAAGAAAAGAATAAACATGCATCCCAGGTAATACTACCCTTAGAAATAGATTATGTAAAATATCAAGCTAAAAATTTTTATAATTAGTGATTCAATTTTTGACCATATGTCCTATACATTGAAGATCTTATACAATAGATTCTACATTTACCCTTAGCAAAAAATTCTAGAAGGGATAGGACAAATTCTAAAGTAAGGAGGGATCAAAGGCCTAGAATCTCTAGTAGAATCACAATGAAATCATTAAGGGACTATAGAAGAAAAGCAAGTTAGCATCACTTTCGAAGTCCTCCATTGTGTTTAGCATCCTCATTGATAGATTCTAAGGAAGATGAATGCTAACATGGAAATAAAACTCCACGAAGGCATCAAAATTGGATGCTTGATAAGAACAAAAGAAGAGATTAAGATAGATATAAGGGAAAAGATAGACATCATGATAATAATTAAGAGGAAGATAGAGAAAGAGAAAGAAGGCATAGGAAAAGGAATGATGAAGAACATCAAAGGTTCCATTACTACTATAATAGATACTATGATGAATCTAAGGATCATGATGAATCCCTACTAGTTACTAGAAGCATGATCAACATCAAAAAGATTGTCTACATTCTAGCACGATATTAGAGGAATAAATACATTAAGCAAATTGATAAGAAAAACATTCTGAAATTTGAAAGAGGTTACACTGCTAACCCATATCATTATCTTCATGCCTTTCATGGTGCCTATGTACTAAAAAACATTGAGAATGAATGACAAAAGATTAAGTTATTTCTAAGGACACTAATCAAAGAAGCAAAAATCTTGTATCAACCTTTAGGACCAAATTATTTTTACCAATGTAGCATAATGTTATAACTTTCTAATAACAAGTACCAAAATTATTTCAAAGAGTTAAATCTAAAAAAAATCCAAGGATGGAAAAAATGAAGTCATGAATTTAATCATGGTCAGATATTACATACTCTTGCATAGATGTCCAATGCAGGGTTTTTCCGAGAAGAAAAAACTTTGATATATAATTAATGGATTAAGAAACAAAATAAGAGAGATCCTTGGAATATATGCCCAAGGTAGATTTTTTGAAATGCAAATCCAAAAAATATAAAAATTAATTGACCAAATGGCCAAGGAAGAAGGAGGATTAAATGAGAGAAAATCTATGGAAGAATATAATAGAAATCCATGTCTTTATAAAAGATAGACTTAGATCCATGAGATACAAGAGAAAAAAATCTATGGAAGAGGTGATTCAAAGAAAGATATTGTTAATCCAAAAGTCTATATCTAACATTACAATAAAGGCCAAAAAATATGAAACTTTATTGATGATAAGTTTGAAATAGGAGTAAAGATAGTAAAAGAAAATATAGAGCAAGTCTTGAGCAAAGGAAAAAGAAAAAAGAAAAAAGAAAAAACTAGACATGACATGTGCAAGGAAAAATATATTATTGTGGAAGAAGTTATTGATTCTAGTTTAAAAGGAAAAGATTGGTATGAATTATGGCAATATGAACATTCTAAGAAATGTTGTCTAACCATGGCTCACTTATAGGAATTACAAACACGTGTATTAAATCTATTATTTGTTAGAAAAAAAATGCTCACAAGGTTATGTAACACCCTTCTTCCTACCTTAGGATGAAGAGCATTACGTGGAGAAAGAATGGGTAACAAGGATTGATCATGACAAAGTAATGAAATTGATTCATTCTGACATAGCGAAAAGAAGTATGGTTAAGCCAAGACCAAAAGGGTTAAGAAGAGATTAAATGATGAAATGCCAATGTGCATCATATTGTTTACTATTAACATGAATATATGAACATGTAATAAAGATTTAAATTATAAGAAATCACTAAAAGAAATTTGAATTCTATAACATTATAAATTTCATAATTATCTTATCTCAAACATCTTACATAAGAAAATATGATAAGTTCTTAGTGTTACTACATAATTCAAAATCCATACAAATTCTTCAATAAAACACTAAGCACATGAATCAAATGAATATACACCTACTTATCAAGTAGTAAATATAGTTCCAAATAGCATATAGTTTCATAATCTGTTATGAAAATCACCAAACTACCACATATACTCCATGCTATTCCTAGCCTAAAATACTTATACATAAAACAAAAATATCAACTATTGCTACATGAGTAACCTTGGCACTCACTTTTGGCTAAATCAAGGACAAGTCTCATGGGGGCTAGGTAGGGCATGGCAACATGTAAGACAATCAATGCAAAGCATATCCAAGCATACAACCACTACAACATAGAAGATCATCCATCAACATGGAACTATGAATCCACAAACATTCTAAAAACCTAATGTCATATAATTATCAATGCAAAGCATATCCAAACACACAACCACCATGAACAACCAAGATCATCCATCAATATGGAACTAAGAATCCACAAGCATGCCAAAAATCCTATGTTATTCATTTATCCAACAAACATGGGATCAACCAAATTCACAATTGCAATGGCCCAATACCAACATCCATTCACTCCACCCATGAACCAAACAACGAAGGAGGCTAACACTCACCACACTCAGTGTCAATGTATATCAAGCTATCATAGATACTTTCAAGTTTCCAAATCAATGCTTCCAACCAAATATAAAATTACCATGCACATGGATTTATTATTAGTCTTAATGTACCAAGGTTTCCTAGTGGATACCCCCCAAGGTTCCCATACATGCTGGTGCTAGAGGTGTTTCAATGGATACCCACCTCTATGACCTTTTGGTATGTAAACACCTTAAGAAAAATCGAGAACAAGGATGTCTATATGGTTTCTATATTTAGGACAAGAACATGGACTACAAAAGAGAAAAAGTGATGACAACTACAAAGTGATTTCAAAGTGAAGACTACAAAGACTTACGTAGGAGAAAGGATGAAGATGAAGACTACAACAAAATAAAGAAGTTCTCAAGATCGGGGATGAGCCAAATCAATGAAATGAAGCCCTAGGAAGCAAAGCCTAAGAGCTAAGAAGACATCTGCTAGAAGTAAAAGATGTCTTGTCCTAAGTGAAAAAGAACTAGAGAAGATGTCTTGTTGAAATTGTAGACATCTCCTATCTAGAGAAGATTTCTACATGTAGATTTCTTCTCATTAGAGATATCTCCTTTGGTGGAGAGATGTATACCCTAAATGGAAGTTTTTGCAATGAGATGTCCCAATCTCAAAGAAGTCACCTTTCCTAATGATTAGATAGTCATTTCATGAATTCCAAGGTGCTTTTAGAAACATCAAGGGTATAATAAGACTTCATTGTCTTGGGGAATTCACATGTTTGTGTGAAAGCAAGTGTTAATATCAAGAAATCATTATGTACTTTGTTCTAGTGTATTTATGTACTTCATTGTACTATCTATTGTACTTTTGTAAGTGATCAATTGTGTTATACCTTAATGTATAAGGACTAGCAAATCAGTTGCATCCTTTTCTTATAATTTTTTTTCTCTTTTGTTGTCCTACTAGGGTTGATGTGTGATGAGCAGTGAGGTGCCCCTATGCCCAACCATACGAATCACAAAGTATTCACATGGGATGTGGTCGAATTCTATGGACTTTATAGTTTCCAGTGCATTATTCTTTTAGGAACTAAACCTTGCCCTAAGGTTGTTGTCTTCCTAATTACACTTGTGACATACACTAGTATGATTACGTGTAATTGAGGCATATGATTTTGTCATTTTATATTTTATGATTTTGGTAGTTAAAGAGAGAAAAGGTAATTGGATTAACTAACTTAATTTAACTAATTAACTAATATCTAGCTAGCCCTAACATACACATCCAATCCCACTCTCCACACATGTCCTAAACCCATGTATCCATTGCTAGGTTACCAAGCACTATGTTACTGGGTGCACCAAGCAATTATACTACTAGGATTATTAAGTGAATACGTGTTACACTCGAAGCAGGTGTACTTATGTCTTTAATCTATCTAGCTTATCTTTCTTAATTACCAAAAAACATTGAATAAATAATTGGAAACATTAAATACATAAATGAAACATTTAAACTATCCAAAATGTTGTAAGGTTTATCAAGAAGTTGATCTTTACTACTACACACATTGTCGTACTCAAGTATAACAATGCTCGAATAAAGATCCATACACTCGATGACTCCTACTACAAGCACTTTGGAAAAATATTCTAACTTTCAAATAGAAAAACTACAAGAGCTCTACTACTATTATGAAAATTGATGCTAAAAATGCGGTAGCTGAGCTCATATTTATAGACTAGGATAAACCCCTACATTGACAAGGCTGCATCGACACAATTGACTACATCAACAGGGCCTAGTCGATGGGGCCTCATCAATGCAACAAACTACATCAACAATGCCTTATCAACGGGACTCAGTTAACGCAACAAAAAAAAACTCATCATACCCCCATGACTGAATGAAAACTTGTCCTCCAATTCTTTCCAAAATTGGGAAGGTATGAAATTATTGATGAACTTTGACATAACAAAAAAAGACAAAATAGACATAACAAAACTAAGTGCATGGTGTACAGACCAACACATTACAAAAATTATGGTGTTCATGATACAAAATTGAATACCATGACATGATTCTTCAAAACTAGATAGCATGTTATTTGATGGCATGAAGTTGATGAAGAAGGTTAGATAGTCCTAGGCAATGGTGGCTTCTATGATCCTGAGGAACCTTCACCGACTTCAAGCATGTGTGGTGACCAAGGTGGCTATGACTATCCTACTACTATTGCTAATTTAGGAAAAAGGCAAAAATCATCTAGCAATGCCTTCATTTTCTCTTCTTTACTCCTAGGATCATTCATGGTTCACATAGCTTCATCAATGTGGGCTGGGGTTAGAACATCCCAAGGACAAGGTAATACTAGAAATAGCTCCTTAACATTGACAAACTAGGTTACAAATTGCTTACACTCAATGTTGAATTCTCAGAGTGTGTCTTATAGCACTTGGTAGTCATTCATTATTTTGGTCAGGTTCTCTACAATTGATCTTTGGTTGGTGAATTTTTCCTTAAGAACCTTGAGTTTAGCATTTGCCAATGCAAGCTTTTTCTTGGTGTCTTTATGAGTCATGAACTTAGCCTCATACAACAAGTACAAGTTGGCCACTTGCTTCTCAAGCTCAAACTATAGTCATTTGATAGTTAGCATCACTAGGTTTGCATAGTGGAGATTGGACAGCTTCATGTTTTCTCTCATCTCTTCAATCTACGACTCCTTCATGCAAATTTCTGCCCTATTGTAGGCATCAATCCCATCGATGATGGATTGCCACAATTCTCTACCTTTTTAGAGTTGATGGAGGGCCTCATTAACCTTTTCCTTCACTAGTTGGATATGTTTTTCATTCATCTCCTTCTATAGGCCAACCTAGTCTCTGTAATTATTTTTAACTTTTTTGAATTTCAAAGCCTTATTTTTCTAGATGGCAATTTCAATAGCTAATTTCTGGTGTAAGACGTACACCTCCTTCATGGAGAGATTATGATTTTTCACTACAATATTCTTAGTTAGGTGTTTACCCTGATGAGTTTCTCCTACTATTGATGTATAAATTCTTCTAACTATTTTTTTTGTGCATCAACATTCTATAGGTGATGGTTCTCTATGGTCAAGGTCTCATTTTCTAGGCACATTTGCATCAAGTCCCTCCATACTAAATTAGTTGCAACTTCTACTATGGACTGATTAAAGGCCATCATTACTATTTCTCCCTTAACTTGTTTAAGCTATTCTTGAAGCTGTTGAAAAGCTTTGTTTCATATTAATGCAAGGCTGATAAAAGCAAGGTTGGTAATTCAGGCATGTAATTCAACAACTTCTATGGCCAAGCTTTGATTATGTGCTTGAGCTATTTTAAGTTTCCCTTCTAAGATGAGAAACTTGCCCTTTTCCTCCAACAACTCCAACTAGGTTGTAGTGATGGTATCCAAAACATCAAACATAGCTAGAATCGGTTGCCTAATTCCCACCAATCGGTCTAGTAGTTCTTCATCCTAGGCTGCACTCAATCTCTCATTGATTGTCTTTACAAATTCTTGCACATCTCTTAGTGTAGAAACATCTAGTTTAGTATCCATAGGTGCATTTAACACTTTAGTGACTTGATCAGTAACAATCTCTACAATTGTCTCCTACCCCTAATGTTGCATCACCAATATGGTTGCCTCCTCACCCTCATCCAAGTACATACAAAAGGAAGTGGCATTCTCAGAGATTTTTGGAAATAGATGATGTTGTAAGAGAGACACCGTCACTTTTCAAGCACTTGGATTTAACCTTGTAAGCTATTGGGTAGATAGCTCCCTCCATTTGGCTGATTGTACAAGCTACTTCTCTAAGGTGACTCATGGCCAATCTGCACATAGATGGATCTCCATCACTGGTTTCTACCTACTATTCTCATTGTTGCAAGAGCTACTCTTAGAAATTCTGCATGTGCTCAACCATAGTGTGGGTATCTAATGTTTGCTCATGAGTAGGTGGTAGAGGTGGACGTTGTTTCTCCTCGTCTATGATCATGGCAGGTGTCTTATCCTTCATCATCTTGGCCCACAAAGCATTAGGAGCATGCTTGAGTGTATCATTTGTGTAGTGGACTATCCTTGCCCTTTTGCATGATTTTCTAATCTAGCAAGGAAAAAGCAAGGTCTTTCTTCCATATTCATTCTCCTTGAAGCACTTTTCTATCTCTAGATAGATTAGTTATGGAAGATTTGCTAGAAATTTTTCACTTAGAGTAGTGCATGCTCAAGTAGAGAAGGTTGTCACGTTATTGGGCCTTACTATTGGATTGAAGTGGTAGGCCACTATCTTGAAATAGGTCCTCTTTGCCAATGTGAGTGTGCCAAAATCTTTATGGTAAACCCCATAACACCACTGAGTCCACTCCTTTACTTCAGGATTACCTTGTGTTGACAACTCTGCCAACTGTGCTCCTGTGTCTAGTAGCCCAAGGACCTATGCAATGGCTTCTACTAAGTAGGACACCTAGATGTCCTTAATTTTCATAGTGGCTCCTACTTTTCTATCATTCTAGAAGAGATACATTTCTTCCATGTGTCAATCCCCACTAGAAGTGATGATTGGCAACATCGAAGAGGCTTACAATTGAGCTTTGACATCTTCTGGAGCTCATTCAAGGAATGGCCCAAAATTTAGTTCTTGGAGAACTAAGCATTAGACCTCATAGTTTCCAATTATTTCAAGGTAGGTCTATGTGAGTGTGACTTCCAGTCTAGGTACAGGGCTTGGCACTTTGCCTCACAATGAGTGTTCTGATGTAGCTGCCTCTTCGAGAATCTATCAAACAAATTCCACCTTGACATTGTCTCTAAGATGTCTTGTTGCATGAGTTACCTTAGCCTATTCTTAGCCATGTTCTTGTTGGCCTCTTCCTTCTCTAGGTCACTTCTTCCATGGTTGTGATGGTCCTTCCTCCTATGGTCTCTCAATCTCGGTGCCATCTGTAATCACACATAATAATGGATTAGTGATTATTATGTAACTCAGAATGATTAGAATACCTTGTCTCATGAGGAGGTTACATTTGGCTAAGGTGTGATTATGGCTAGATGGATTAGATATTTAATTATTATTTTAATATTTGGTTTACCAAAGTTGTTAAAAGGGTTAAATTCTTAAAAATTAATGTTTTAATAGCATTTTATATCTTAAACCTTTGGGGGAGTTAGGAAAAATTTCAAAAAATTATTGCTAAAACCTTAGGGTTTGCTACTCCCACAACCAAGAGCTTACCTCTAGTAACTACAGGATCAAAGAATGGGATGATTTGGATAAATATTGCATGAGTTAGAGGCTCAAGAAGGTTTTAGGCTCTAAAAATTACAAAAAACTCCTTAGGAATTATGGACTAAATGTGAAAAAATTTTGTGTTCAGTCGTATTTATACTATTTTTGCACTACATTGATGGGGCCTCATCAATGGGGCCTAGTCAATGCGGTCCACTATGTCGATAGGGCCTCGTCGATGTAGCTATTTACCACCATTGATTTTCATTGACTTGGTCAAAACTTGAATTTTACAAAGAGATTTTGAATAAAATTAGCATCGAATGGAAGCCTAAATAATCATGAAGATGATAAAAATGGAAGAAGATGGTGTTGAAGTTCCAAAAATTTAGAAAATTAAGAAAAATGGTAAAAATGGAGAATGAGAGTTCAAAGAGCACAAAGTAGTTGGCACAATGGAATATGTGAAAGAGAGGATTGAAACAATGTTGAAGGTAAGGGACTTAACTAACCAAACTAGAAGATATGTAAGTGGGTCCTTCCCATAGCAAGCACATTCCCTTATTTCCCTTGCATAAACCTAGGTAAGGAATCTGTGGGCCCTGCAGTTGATTAATGATTATGAAAAGTTAAGGACCAACCAAAAAGAATCAATCCAAGAATTCCAACATGTCAAACTAAGACATCAAGCATAACATAGAAACTAGTAGCGAGGTAAGTTATGGTAGCATAGATGTATGACTAAGAAGATGGAATGGAATCCCAAATTGAGATTATAAGTCTCCTATGTGGTATGTGTTTAAAATGACCTGAGAAGATCCATCCTTAGTCTAGACAAAAACCAGCCTCTTTAAGTGACTTTGCATTGCCACTCCAAGACTGATCCACCAACTCAAGACATGAGAGTGCTCCCACAAAATAACCATCATTCCATAAAGAGAAGAAAAGAAAAGTAGAAAGTGAGAGAAAGGGCCTTAGTTAGAGGGGACCTTTAGGCATGGGTGCATGTCTTTATAGTCCCATAACTAGTGCTTGTAGATTGTTAATTTGTCTAAGGGACGAGCTTTGAATTCCCATCATGTTTTTTTTATTTTTTCTTTTTTTTTATTTTTGTTTTTTTCCTTATATATATATATATATATATATTTGATGGGAACCACACCATGCAAAGACTTTATTTGACTTCCTATTAGTGGTTGAAATCGAACAGTAAGAAGTTCATGAAGAACACCCAAGCACTCAAGTAAGTAGAAGAGTACAAGGAGTATTGAGTTCCCTTGAAGTCACACCATCTACAAACCTTGAATCTTTCCTAATTTTAGAACTACTAAGGTCATCAATTGATTAAAATCTTCTTTAATAGAAGGGACCTCAGACTCTACGAATAAGAAAAACCATAGAGTTTAATGAATGAGTACATGACATGGACTCACTGCATATTCCATGCAAAAAAAAAAACCATGTCATTGACATGAAACATCAAAATTCAAAAATAGAAACTAGATATTAACAATCACAACATTAAGCACAAACCATTATCAATAAACCGCAATAGTGGCACAGTGGCATGTGGCAATAAAGCACTTTGATTAGTAGAAATAATTAAAATTCATACTTCAAACAAAAAAAATAAAACAAAGTAAAATATATAAGAAAATTGTAAAATAATAAAGAAAATTTCAAATGTACTAACAATGATGAAAAACAAAAATATGGTGTACAATGGAAAAATTTTGAAAATAAAAAATTTGTAAAATAAACAACTTGTAAAATCAAAAACATGGAAAACAAAAAGTAGAAAAATTGAGAAGTCATATGGATTGTTAGCATGGATGACCCTCTCCCCCCACAACTAAGTTGGAAAGAGGAGATTTGAAAAATAGAATGTGGTTGTCCATTCGTTAAGGTGGTAGTTGCATTGCCATGTCTTGGTTCTAGGAAAGGTTTCATTGGTTGGATGTTGACCAAATGCTTTTTATCTGGGCTTGCCAGATTATAGATTAACATGGCTCTAAAGGAAAAGGTTTGATCAATTATATAAGGTCCCTTCCATAATGTTTAGAATTTTGTCTTTTAGGATACATTTGTGAGGTTCCAATAGAGAACCTTTTCTCCTAATTGAAAATTTACTTTCTATATTTTGAGGTCATGACCTTGCTTGTTAAATGCCTTATGAACCTCATTCAAAGATAGGACCACTAACTTATTTTCATCTAACACATTTAGGTTGATCAAGCTTTCTTTCTATGCTAGACTTAGGTTAAGATTTAGATCATAGGCTATTGAGAGTGTACAAAGCTCAAATTGAATCAGGAGCATTGGAAGTTTCTATACACTAACTCATAGGGAGAGTGGCCAATACGGAGTTTTCGTGTTGAGAAATAGGCCTAGAGGGCATCATTAAGTTTGGTGTTCTAGTCTCTCCTATATTTACTTATGGTTCTTATTAAGATCTTTGTGATCTTTTGGTTAGTTACCTTTACTTGACCATTGGCTTTGGGGTGATAGGGTGTTGTTAATTTATGTTCAACCACTAAGCATTGCATCAACTTTCTAAAAGTGGCACTTGTGAAATGAGCTCCATTATCAGAAATTAGTGTACGTGGCATCCCAAACTTGTTTACAACATTTTGTTATATAAATCTTGCAGTAGTGGATGATGTAAAATCTATAATGGCTACTACTTCTTCCCATTTAGTATAGTAGTCTATTGCTATGATGATATATGTCTTTCCATTGGACATGGGTGTGATGGAACCCATAAAGTCAACACCCAATATGTCAAAGGGCTTCAGTGGTTGAATTTCCTATTGAGGATCCTCCATTCATGTGTTAATCCCACCATCTCATTGACAACATTCACAAGATTAGAAAAACAAATGGGCATTCCTAAAAATTGTAGGCCAATATCTACCATTAGGATTTTTATGGCCATGCATCTCCTTGTATAGTTGCCTTCACAAGGCTGTTCGTAAGCATTTTGAAGAATGTGAAATTGATCTTTATTAGGGACATACTAATGAATCAGGCCATCGATGCACACCTTGTAGAGGTATCCATTGATTTCCATGAAGTATTTGGTCCAATGAAGAAATTTTTGCTTCTTTCTAAAGTAAAGATCTTATGGCATCTTTTGAGTGATAATATGGATGAGGATGTCATTGTACCATGTTGTTTCTATAGGCATTTGGTTATTTAGTACTCCTATAAAGAGGAGTTCATCTAGAAATTGATCAAAGAATGGGCTCTCTCCTATTTATTATCCCATCTTAAGCAAGAGAGGTGGTTAGCAACCAAATTATTTATTCCTTTTTTATCTACCATTGTGAGATCAAATTCCTACAAGATCACAAGCCACTGTATGATAGGATGCCTCACCGTTGGCTTGTTCATGAGGAAGCAAATTGCACTATGATCTATGTGGATAAATACTTTGTAGCTAAGCACATAGTGCTTGAACATCTCAAGGGTATACACCACTGCCATTAGTTCTTTCTCCATGGTGGTGTAATTTAATTGTGCTCCCATAATTATTTGACTCACATAGTGGATGTAGTATGGATGTTTTTTATCATCCAACTATGTAATCATGGCTCCCATGGTGTAGTTAGATACATCCATCATGATGTGGAATGGTCTAGACTAATCTAGTGCTCATAGAATTCATGTTTCTATGAGTCTCTTCTTTAACTATTGGAATATATGTTTGCATTCCTTGGTCTAGATGAAAGGTGCATATTTCTTTGTAAGATCTACCAATGGTTTTGCAATCTTAGAGAAATTCTCTTGAATCACCAGTAGTAGCCAGTATGTCAAAGAAATGACCAAACATCTTTAATAGTTTTTGGTTGGTAGGTTATTTCTTGGATGATCCTTATTTTCTCAAGGTCTACCTCAATTCCTTCTTTAGTAATTCTATGCCCCAACACAATGCCTTCTTGGACAATGAGATGGCTCTTTTCCTAATTGAGTCACAAATTGTTTTCGCACATCTTTTCAATACTTGCTCAAGGTGGTCCAAGGCTTGCTCAAACATAGCTCCATAGGTGGAGAAGTCATCCATGAATACTTCCACACCACTATTGATCTATTGCTAAAAGATGCTAAGGATCAGGCATTAAAATGTTGGAGGGACATTGCACAAACCAAATGGAATCTTACAATATGCAAAAGTCCCCCATGGACTTGTGAATGTTGTCTTGGCTTGATCTTCTAGTGCAATTTGGATTTGGTTATAGTCACTATAACCATCCAAGAAGCTATAATAGCAATGCCTGGGAAATAGTATCCAACACTTGGTCCACAAATGGCAATGGAAAATGATTTTTGAATATTACTATGTTCAACATCTTGAAGTCGATGCAAAACTACTACTTGTCATCTTTCTTTGGCACAATTATGAGTGGGCTAACCAACTCACTATTTGCAATGGGATAGATAAACCTTGCCTTGAGGAGTTGCTCTATTTCCTCCTTGATGATCTACTTCAATTTGGGGTTTAGCCATCTCTACAGCTACCTTCTTGGCTTCATGGTTAGGTTAGTGTAAATGTGATGTTGGCATATTCATGGATAAATTCTAGTCAGCTCAGGATATGACCAAACAAAGGTTGTTGGCCATCTATTAACCACCTTTAATAGCTTTTCTTTTTATTCAAGAGCAAGTATGGCATTGATAATGACTAGCTTATCATTGTTTAAGAATGCATACTCCATGCCAGTTGGTAGAGTTTTCAACTCTAGGGGCTCCTACTTGAAGTTATCAAGGGTTTCCAACTCTCCCCAATAAGTATCATCATTTTCATCATCAAATAGTTGGTGATGAACTTTTTCAAGTTTATCTATTCCTTCAACATAAGCACATTTTAGGCTCTTAGTTGGTTCCATGCATAGTGTGCTACTTTCTAAGTTAGCTATTAGCCACTAGGTGCCCTTCTTTTTTGTGGCTACTATGTATAGAAACCATTGAATATTTGTTTTTTGTGCACACTAATTACATGTTTTAATGTATGTACTTTTCATGGATCAAATCTTTTGCATGTAATTGCATCCATTATCACTGTACATGATGCATGGAATATGCTTCTTCTTCAATCATCCAAATTCATTTCCCTTGAAGATTTCCAAGGAAATGTTCCTTATTTCCATGTGTGCATCAACCATGCTTAACCAAGCTCTTCCCATAATGCTGGGGAAGTCACATTTGCAATTCTTAACCTTGATCACTAGAAAATTGGTAGGATAAGATCACCCATAAACTATGGTCACAATGTCCTCTACTAACCCTAGAAGAATAGTAATTAACTAGTTATCCAATTCCAAATGATTGTTGTTCTTCTTGAGAGGCAATAGGTTTTAGGCTTTTTACATGTCATGGAAGATGAGATTGACACTAAAACCAGGATCAAGAAAAGCCTTACATGGTTCATGTCCAGTGATCTGCAAGTAAATGAGTGGACTTCCTAGGTTAGATATTTTGGTGGGAAGATTACTAACCTTGATCCAATTGGAAATAACATGAGTTAATATCACCATGAAAAGCTAAGGTGTCATTTGGTTTGAAGGACACTCAAAGATGTTTAATATAGAGGATGAGGGTGTTGGAGATGTAAGAGAACTAGCTGCATGATGTTATGAGGGTTTAGGAGGACTACTGCATTAGAAAAAAGGTCATTTCCTAGATTGATTATCCAAACCACATGGTTGGAAGGCCAGTTTTGAATGTACGGCCTTTCCAACATTTTGTTGCTATGGCTATGGAGGAATTTCATCCTCCATGGATAGAGTAGGAGGTAACCAGGTAGAGGGTGAAGGAATATGTATAGATGGATGAAAAGGGTGGTATAAATATGGGTTCTCCCCTCAAGTGAATGGTGAATGTGTTTGGTGATACTCTGGAGGGTAATAGTGATGCTGAAATGAGGCATGGCTTGTAGAATTCTTGAAAAATTGGTTGCTAGACATAGTTTCCATATGGATCTAGTTACCTATAAGGGTACTATTACCTTGGCAGTGGCATTTCCCACAATTGTGATTTGTGCCATGTTTGGTATTTCTCATATGATTGTGGTGGAGCTCCACTTAGGTAATAAGCTTGTTGTTGCTAGTGGAACTACCATGAATTTCCCTAAGGATAAGGTAATCATCTATGTGTCTGCCTACATGCTAATTGAGGATTCAATGCATACATCCCAAACTCTTGTAAGTGTGATACCACAAGGTAACACCCCTTTGAATTTTTTTATTAATAGATGCCACAACCAAGATCGTCATCAGATTTTGTTTCCATAACTTCCTCAAAGGTAGTAGCCTTGCCCTTTGGGTAGGCTCGTTCAGCTTCTTTTCATATCCTGTGTTCATGATCACTATTCTGTTCTTTGGATGCTTTAGCAATATTCATAGTAGTTTAAAATTTCTCATCCAAATAGTCCCATCATTTATCAACCTTTGCCAAAATGTCAAAAATAGATTTTTAAATAGGCAATGTTTTCCTATTTACCACTTCATCAAGTAATGACTCCTCATCATAAAATTACACCCCCCCTTTTTCCTGATGGAAGGGTCTCAATTATACTCCTTAGGCTACCTACTTAATAAGCCTTTAAACCTAATGAGCTCTTAGTTCCAATAGTCTCCCTCGGGCATAAACCCCAAGAGTTCTTCTAATTTTGACATGGAGCCCATCTATGATGTGGCAAAGTTGCTCCCTCTAAGAATAACCATGGCTAGGGAATCTATGTTAGAGGGAGTAGTATCTACCCATGGCAATGTCCAAAGGTTCATGTGTTTCCTGTTTCTAGCCTTGAATCTACCTCCTTAGATTATATACTCTAGAGTACATTTGATATTTTTTGTTGAATATCTCCAACATGGTACTCCATTAGCAAATAGATTCTAGCTCTAAGGACCGATACCAGCTTTCAGCTTTCTTGATGAGTATCCTAGGAAAATGCTTAAGTTCCTTCAACTCATTTTCTATTTTCTATAAGACATAAGCATCATGAAAAGCTTGAAGATGTGTCTGCAGATCAGAGTTGTATTCCCCCTCAAATCTTGGAATATTATTCATGTCTAAGTGCTTGATCCTACTATCTTTCACATGCCTGGTTGGGATCTTTACTACCTTTGCAATGTTAAGCATGATTTAAGTCATCAACAAAGGTTCATCATCATCATTATATCAATGACACCAATGATGGTTTCTAACACCCCTTCGGTATTGGTGGCCTCCACAATCATTGTTGTCTCATTGATCACCTTCATCATGATTATTTCAATGGCAGCTTCTATGAGAACCATCAAATGAAGAGGAATGTTTAGAATCAGATTAAGAGGATGGAGATGATGGTAGACTACCACTACCACTATGGTTTCCACCACCACTTTTTTTCTCATTACAATCCCCATCCTTAGATCCCTTGCCATTGCAATGCTTACTCAAGTCACTTTTTCCTGAACCTGGTTTATGAATAGTGGATTGTAGGTTCAGGGCCATACCCTTATTACCAACAATAGGGAATGAAGTGTCTTCATGTTGAGAACCTTCAAAGGGAGTATCCTCATTATCATCTTGATTTAGTAGGAACAATGGGTTACTAAAGTGCTTCACCTTTGTAAATTTATGATGCTTCTCTTGGTGTTGATCTCTCTTGCATTGTGTGTTAGTGAAGCAATAGTTTTGATTGTCATAACCATTCACAACATACTCCTCCTAAAGATCTAGAATGCCCAACTTTTTAAGAGTTTAAAAGATAATCCTTGGCATAGATCGATCTAGAGGCAATACGATGTTGCCCTCCATATCATGACATCGCAATCATTCATCCTAATGTAGGATGAAGGTGAAATTTGATACATACTTATCTAGATGAGTATATACCACTTTTCACTCTTGTGGGATCAGGGGTTTGACATCTTCACGCTTGTGTGAAGAAGAAGATATTTTACAATATGAAATAAAATGTTAGTATGCTTTTTAAAATTATATGTATAGTGGGGATGATATTAGAGCTTGAGGTTCATACAATGATACTAATGGTATTTACTAAACCTAAATAGCACACATTTCAACAAAAAAGTCCCCAACAACTGCATCAATGATTAGCAATAAGGTACCCCTACACCTAACCATATGAATGACAAAGTGTTCATGTGTGATCCAATCGAATTTTGTGAACTTTATAGTTACTGGTGCACTAGTCTTCTAGGAAGTGAACCTTGCCCTAAGGTTGTTCATTATCTTCCCAATTACATTTGTGACATACACTAGTATTGTTAAGTGTAATTAAGGCATATAATTTTTATCATTTTGTATTTTATGGTTTTGGTGTTTAAAGAGAGATAAAGTAATTGGATTAACTAACTTAATTTAACTAATTAACTAATATCTAACTAGCCCTAATAGAAGAATCTAGTCCCACTCTCCACATGCATCCTCAACTCACGTATCGACTATTGGGTTACCAAGCACTATGCCACTGGGTGCACCAAGCAATAATGCTATTGGGATTACCAAGTGAATACATATTATGCTTGAAGTAGTCATACTTATGTATTTAATCTATCTAGCTTATCTTAATTAATTACCTCATTAGCTTAATTACTAAAAAACATTGAATAAATAATTGGAAACATTAAATTCATAAATAAAATATTTAAACTATCCAAAATGTTGCAAGGTTTATCAAGAAGTTCATCTTTATTTTTACACACATTGTCATGCTTAGGTAGAACAATGCTTGAATAAAGATCTATACACTCGATGACTGCTACTGTGGGCACTCGGGAAAAATATTCTAACTTTCAAATAGAAAAATTACAAGATCTTTCCACTAATATGGAAATTGATGCCATAAATGTAGTTAGTGAACTCATATTTATAGACCAATATAGACCCTTGCATCAATGAGGTTACATCGATGTAATTGATTGTGTTGACAAGGCCTTGTCAATGCAATAGACTACATCGATAGGGCCTCATCGATGGGGCCCAATCAACATGAAAAACCAAAATTCATTAATGTGCTTCTTAAGAGAAGGCATCATCCTTGAGCCTCTAGAGATCTTGTGGGATTGAGTGATTGGTGTAGCATCACAATACTTTGAAGTAGAGCTTAAGTTATAAAGGTTGTGGTATCTTGCAAGCCACATTTTAAGCTTGTCAAGACCTTGCAGGGTTGAGTGGATTCACAATGAAAAATCATTCCAGAGTAGATCTTAGAGTAATAAAGGATGTGGTACCCTTCAAAACACAATTTGAGAGAAACAAAGTCTGGAGGTGTGCAAGAAAACTACCCTCTAAGTGTGGAGTACCCAAGTTAGGGAACCATGTAATTCTTAGTGTGATTTTTTGTGGTTGTAATATTTGATTTGGGGAACTTATTCATCCCTCCCCCTTCTAAGTTCTATAATCCTCAAGTGGTATCTAAGGCTAGTACTCTTACTTCTTCATCAACTGGTTCTACAACATCTTCAAGAGTGAATAATGGAGGAAACCTCATACACAAAGCCACCCATGTTTGATAGATTTGACTTTTCCTATTAGAAGGTAAGAATGCAAGGTTTTTTCAAATCGATGGAGTTTGAAGGATGGAAATCCATCCTTGAAGGCTACACACCACCTATCGATAGCACAATAGGAGCCATCAAGCCTCAAAACAAATGGTCATAAGAAGAAAGAGATAAGTTCATATTTGATTCAAAAACAAAAAATTGTTTATATTGTGCTTTGAATAAATCTGAGTTTAATATAATATCTAGTTGTGAAGCAACAAAAGAAATTAGGGATTTTTTGAAACTTAAATTTGAAGAGCTTCAAAGTTCTCTCAGTACTTATGAAATAATCTCATAAGTGAAGGGGCAATACAAGAATGGTCCATTACCCTTAAATCTATCAACAAGGAAAAGGAACCTACAAATTAAGATGTGAGAAGTGAAGAGGAGATAGATCTTCTCTCTAGAGGGCTAAAAGACTCATGGAGAAAAGAGGTAAAATCTTCAATCAACAAAGAGGTAAGAAAAGAAGTAAGAATTTTTCCAATTCTAATATTAATTTTTCCTTAATAGAATGTTGGGTATGTGGTGGAAGAGGCTATATG
>MNCI01018351.1:131492-152123 GCA_015680685.1 Gnetum montanum
AAATGGGAATGTAACTTAAGGTTCTATCACTTAAATAGCTAGTCATACCATAAGACTCCTTGGTCTTACCAAAATGTACTAAGAAGGGAATCTATGTAGGACCATACAAGAAATTGGACTACTCAAAAACCCAAGGACATTAAGAAAGAATGGAGAATAAAGAAGAATGAATAGGGGAATAAGAATATTATCACATCCCCATTCCCATTCCAAATCAATAAAGCATTCTTTTCTTTCTCTTTCTGCACTTTCTCTATTATTTCCTTTACATATAATGTTGAATGCCACATATATTTGACATTTAGTATATCATATTCTTATGCATAATGCCTAATATAATGTATATTTGACATTTTCCATGACATACAAGAATGGAATGTCACAATTGGTATCAAAGCAAACCACAACCCAAGGGCCATTCAAAACCATGGGCTGACTACAACATAAATTTGATGAGGAACCATGAACTCACAACATAGGGAAAGTCATTCATCATCACCAGATGCACCATATGTCTGAGATATTTGATTACACCTCATCAAGAGTCATTAATTGTGAGATATTTTGGTAAGACAAGGATACACTGGTTTAGGTAACTCTTACCTATCTTAATATTTTAAATGTTAATTAATTAAGTTCATTGTTAAGCTTCTCCCAAAAAGTTAGTAACCATGACAAGAGTTGATCCTGTTTTGTTGATATTTATTATCCTAAGAAACTTAAAGTCATTTATAAGTCATCCTATATTCTATATATCAACCCAATAATGTTTGTTTGGTAAAATAAGCTAGTGGACCTTTTAAAATCTTGAAAATACAACTTCATTTTTGAACCCTAATACTATGTCCAATGCATAGTACTCATCAAGATGATTCCAACATTACAAATTTTATCTTGATCAAACTTACTGTTTGGGAGATATTGTAGTTTTAAGTTTCTCATTACGCATGCATTAAAATAATATTAAATTATTAAATTATTATTTTAAAAAATTAAAATTTTAGGGTTGGGAATTAAAACCAGAATCATTGAACCTCCACCCTATCATCATCCAAACCACCACATCAACCATCGAGGTAAGGTTGAATAAAATAATAATAATAAGTTAAAAAAAAAAAGATTTTAGAGGCTATGGCCCTATAGGGGTTGTGCAAGCCCATAAGACTACACTGGTCCTTCAAGATTGTGCTATGCGACCTATAACTAATGTCATCCTTAACTGTCACACCCACCTCCATGTGCCAATGTTGTGTAATCTACATCATGACATGCACCATCACATTGTTGAAACCCTTGCATGGCTAGAAACCCTGATGTGATAAAACCACAATTGCACATGAGCCCTGCCATTAGTCATGGCCATTAGCCAATACTACATCTTGTCACCCTCTATAGGGGTCATGCAGCCCTTGTTCTAGCTACCCCACTACCATCTACCTCCGAAGCCTACTACCATAGGATTGTTGCTCCTCCACAAATGCCTCCCATTCCGTATCATCATCCATCATCATTCTTAGCCATGATCTATGAAGCACCCTCATCATCCATCAAGGTCATGCTACACAAGCCTGTGTAGGTCACTAACTAAAACCCTTGCTCCCTGAATCCACCAAAAACCTTACTGGTTGTTCTCCTTGCCTTCAAATTTTCCACCAAGACCCTCATCACATTTCTTGCTACCTACTATTGCACCACTACTTGTTG
This sequence comes from Gnetum montanum, assembly GCA_015680685.1. Taxonomy (NCBI): domain Eukaryota; kingdom Viridiplantae; phylum Streptophyta; class Gnetopsida; order Gnetales; family Gnetaceae; genus Gnetum; species Gnetum montanum. Next base: position 133,197 of record MNCI01018351.1, read on the forward strand.
TCACTTGCTACCTACCCTACTTCTCCCACTTCCTACTATCATGCCACTACCTACCTACCAATGGTGCTGCTCATAATGGTTCATCACAAGCACACCAAACATTGATGGTTCCACTCATAATGATCCATCGTGACCACCATAAATGTCATTCATAATGGCCCATCACAGGTACTGCAAGCACCAATGGTGCTGCTCATGGTGATCCATTGTGAACACCATAGACATCATTCATAATGAGCCATTTACTATGGGCATCGACGGTGCTGCTCATAATGAATCAGCATGGGCACTACAAGCATCAATGGTGCCACTCATAATAGCCCATCATGGGCACCGACAATGCCATTCATAATGGTCCATCATAGATACCAACAGTGCCATTCATAATGATCCATTGTGGGCACTGATGGTAGCATTCATAATGGTCCATCCCAGTGCTTGCAAGTATCAACGACCTACCATCACAATGAGAAAATTCTTCGTCAACAAAAAGAAAATTTAAAATTTTTGTCATCAAGTCATCAATTTAAAATTAGAAATGCATGGAAATAATTTTTAAAAATAGAATTGGATGCATTATTAGCATGGAAAATAAGAATCTCATAATTAAGCATGCTCATTTTGGAGTACTACTGGGATGGGTAACCTCTCGGAAAGTCTTGTTTTTTGTGCCAAATGTCTTAAAACTCCAGAAGACATAACTCTTGATTTTGGAAACCTTTTTCAACAAATGAAGAGTTGTTTCCTATAGATTTTAACCTTTCAAACATAAAAGGTAATGTCAAATCCATTCCAAGTAACCCCAAAAATTAGTTTTCACTCTTTGCCTAACATAGTCCATCAACATCTTGAAAATTTTAATTTTAGTGTAACTTGAGCATATGATGTCCTCTTTCAACATATTAATAGTCATGTCTAACATTTTGCGCCCTTCTAAATTTAATTACAAGGTTAGATTTCTTTTCTAGGTACATGATAATTTAATGATATCATAAAACTATGCCTTAAAATTCAACAACATAAGGATAACTAATAATGCCTTATTGGGAAAATAACCTATGTAGATAGCCTTAAGATCCCTATGGCATGTCATTAGTTACACTACCAAAGTTACTATCTTTAAGGAGGATAGAAAGGCCATTAAGAATTAGATGATATAATTATATATTACTAAAATTAGAGGATGTAGTTATATAATGCTAAAATTAGATAATGTAGTAATGATGTATCAGTATTAGTTCAGTTGATGATTAGTTGGAGAATCAGTTGATGTATCAGTTGATAATTATTTGATGAATTAGAATAATCTTCAATGTTGTATATCAATTTATCTTGCAACTAAAACATATGATACAACAACATGGAGACTCAAAATATTATTTCAAAAAGGTGTATGATACCCATGAAAAGTAATGATTCAGATAAGAATCCAAGAATGAGAATGAAAGTTGCAACATATAACATGCTTGCAAGATCCCTAGCGAGTGAGAAACAACATCCTCTATGTCCAACATGGGCCTTGGTTTGGCACAAATATTGATACCCATGCATTTTAGCAAAATTACAAGATTCAGACACTAATGTTTTATTCTTACAAGAAGTCTTTCCATGGAAATTTTTATATCAATTCCAAAAAGACTTGAAAAAGATGGGATATATAGGTATTTATAAGCAAAAAGGTTCTTGTGAAAGTTCTTCTTTTAAGCCATACAGATTAGCATATTATAGAAATCATAACATGGATGGTGACATGATCTTTTATAAAGGAGATAAGTTCAAATTGGTACATAAATTCGAATGGAGTTTAGAAAATATGATTTTTGAAATTCTAGAACTTCAAGTGATGGAAAAGAAAGAACAATCAAGATTTCAGAAAAAACCACATAGCCTTGGCAATGATTTTAAAATTTCATCTATCAAGAAGATGTGTATGTGTGATTAACATACATTTGGTTGCCAAATCAACATGTTCAAATGGTGCACTATGTCAAAGAGCATACTTGATTAAGAAAATAGAAGAAATTTTGAAGAATAAGTTATTTCTAAGTTATATCAATCTAGTGCCAATTTTCCTTTGTAAAGATTTCAATGCAAAAGTTGGAAGTTGTGTCTATCAATTCTTAAAATATGGATGTGTAAAGGAATCCTTAGAAGATGAACTTGATTGGAAGAATGTGTTTCCATTAATTCAACATGAAATTCCCTTGGCCAGTGCATATTCTGCTTATTTTGAATCTTCAATAAATAAATTAGATCTTATAATTTAGGAATAAATGATGTTGATGGATAGTGCTCATCAATAACCATAGTTTGCCAATTACTTTGCTATGATTAATGAGGATGGATCAACAACATTCTTCATTGAGACTTTAGATTATATTTGGTATGATATCTAATTTTTCCAAGTTCCCAAGTTACTAGAGTTAATTTCTAAAGAAGAAGTGGAGAAGAATCAAGATTAAGCCTGGCCATCACGAACAAGACCATTTGATCATATACCACTTATTGTAGAATTACAATTACTCCCATCAATTCATAAGGTTGATCAAGATCAAGAAGTACCTCACACTTACTTTTATTTATAATATTATTATTTTTCTTCATTTTTTAATTTACATTTGAATTAGATAAGTAAAATATCCAAGGTAATGAAAGTTGGGAATAAAAGAATTTGCCCTACCTTCATTTAGATAACCAAATACAAATTGCACCTTGTGTGATCCTAGTTAGCATTGGTGATTGGTGGATGGTAGATCTTTAATTCACCTCTTATCATGATCTTAGATAATGAGGTAAATAATAATAAAGTAATATTTAATACTCGTAAATTCTTCTCACATATATCTTGTTTGTAGAATAAGAAAAAACTTCAAGACCAAAGGAGAAATCAAATTATTGGGGTAGGGAAGCATAACAGAAGCATTAGAGTTGGAAAAATATAGTGAACATGGAATCATTTAAGGATAAATAAAATCCAAGGGGGTTTAGATTGTCATGTCCCCATTCCTAACTGATGTTGTTGCATAACAAAGATGGTGCCTCTTTATAACAAGTATTATTGTTATCGTAACAAGACCTGACAGGATAGTTGTACTTAAGACCTAAAAGGGCATGTTATAATAACGAACATGTCTCTTGAGGAAACCTTTTGGGGTTTTCCCTAAGACATTTATACCTAGGCTTAGAGATCATGCCAAGCATGGAGTGGTAGAGCCAGTATAGGCAAGTCACAAAAGCTTGTTGAAGCGGGACAGGAAGTGGACTAGCCATCCCTTCTAGATGATAAAAGGCCTAATTGTGGTGGTAGTGGTGGATTACTTCTAAGGGATAGATGCCAAAGGAAGAAAATCCCAAGAAACACTCTCAAATCATGATCCAAATACTCCATTCCAAATTAATAAATCATTCTTTTCTTTCTCTTTCTACACTTTCTCTATTATGTCCTTTATGTATCATATCAAATGTTACATATATTTGACATTTAGTATATCATATTCTTATGCATAATGTCTAATACAACATATATTTGACATATTCCATGACATTTGGCAACAAGATGTCATAGATACTTTCTCTAACAAATTTGTGAGAGGGAGCCAAGCCTTGGACATTGAGAAAGTTTACACAAAATGAGAAACCTTGAAAGAGGAATCTCATTCTTTAGCTTTATTAGCACCTTTACTCTCCTCAACAAGAAAGGTAGGTATAAGTAAGTTTTTCTAAAAATTAATGATAAGTACTTTTTAAGACTGTAGACCATGGCAACCTCTCTAAAATTCCATTTTGTTGAGTGCCATCCAAAGGAGATGTCTACCTAGTATTAAAGACATCTTCTAGGAGACATCTACTTTTGATAAGAGATGTCTACTCCAAGAAGATGTCTACCTATCATTTCATGTAGCTTGATAGAGATGTCTACTATGTAAGAAAGACATCTATGTGGCATCTCCTTTTGTAGAAAGACATCTTCTTTTTCATAAAAAATCCCTCATTGGCATGGTTATAAAAGTTTCAAACCCTCTTTTTTGTCTTTATCTTTAAAGACAACCCAATAGAAATGACTAGGGCTTCATCAGCAGTAGGATTTTTAGAAGCTATGGCCCACAAGAAGATAGGAATGCCTAGGACACCACCTAAGAAGAAATCAAGAGCAAGTTCTAGCAACACACCAAGCTCCTACATGTCCTATTTCTGAAGAACTAGCACTCATCATAGATTTGAGGTAACTTAATCCATGAACATTATCTCTAAGTAGTCCACATCATTTCCCCTACATAGGCAACAAACTTTGATGGAGTATTTAAAGTGTTAAACTGGAGTGAGTTTATTAAAATAACTTTTCTAGATCCAAAAGTGTTAATTAGAGAATTTTATTTTAATATTGTAATTTCCAATGCTATTGTTGGGGCTTTTAGATCCATGGTTAGGGGTCTTATCATTGAGGTATCTCCCCAAGTTGTGAATGCACTCCTTGAAATTTCCAGAGCAAATTTTTTCTAGATGACCATTGATAGTATGAATGATATTTATACAAAGGGTATAATCTATATGAGTCATGATGAGTTTTGTGATGCCCTATTTGGAGAGATTGTGTCTTTTGATAGAGGTAGAATTAATAGGAACAAGATGTTTCCTAATGCTTCCACTTTGTCCCTTATTATGTTATATAATATTATTGTAAAAGGAGGAAGCTATAGTTATCTACTTCTAGCTTAATCTTTTGTGCTCTGTTGCCTCTTTATAAGACATCCTCTCTGTTGGGATATTTTGAGTTTGTATACCAAGGAGAGAATCTTTGGGCATCCCTATCTCATTAGTTTATTGATTCATCATAGGGATGTACCTATTCCTAAGATGCCTTTATTCAAAGGTAAGAGGAGCTTCAATGAGTATGTTGAGAAGAGGATTCATTCACATGCAAATGCAGTAGGACCAAGCACCAGGCCACCTCCATCAATAAAGAAGAAGAGGGTGGCATCATCATCCAAGGCCTCTACTTAGTTGAGTAGGCCCAAATCTACTAGGGCAAGTTGCTTCAATTTTTTGTCCATGCTATCAAGATGTTTGGGAGGAATCAGTCTTACTTCTATAAGAGGATGGATGTTATTGGCATACCTCTTCCTTCAAATGGGTAGAAGTTTATGGAGGTTACTACTCCTCCTATCTTTGATAGTAAGGAGTACATTCCTACTCCATCGAGGTACTTTGCAATAGCTAGACCTTCTTGTGCATATGACCTAGCAATGAAGTCTAATTTTGAGAATGATGCATCCCAAACTCACATCCAAGGAGAGCCTCATGTTCCCATGTGGCTTGAGCATCATGTTCCACCTTCAAGTGATGCTCCCAAATATTTTGAGCAATAGGCCATGGAGAGAATTTTTAAGACCACATCCCAATAGGTACCTACCAATGTTACCTATCAAAAGAGGGGAGCTTTCTCATCTTCTCAATAGACTCCAACTCAACCTAATGTACTAGCTTCATCGCAATTTTGAGTGAAGCTTCATCCCTGGAGGCCACTGATTCAATAGATAGAGTATTTAGATGATGATGAGTGGTGTTTGAGCAACCCCAACACTAGAAATGATGATGATAAGGAGAAGACGTATCATTCATCTAGAGTAGTGGTTGATTTAGAGTTTGATGATGCAACCAAGGTTAGTGGTTAAGATCCTCAGATGTTCTCTCTCTCTTTCCTTTTTGCTAATGTCCAAAAGGGGGATAAATTTGGAGATGTTGATGTTCACAAAGGTCCTTTTGTTGATTTTCACATATATGATTTTTGTATATGATGTGGTTGTTATATACACAATTGTATGGACAAACGTGGTGATGGTTTATGATATAAACTAATGGTGTTCTTTTGGGTTATCTCAGTGTGGTGCATTGCATGGAGACATGTTTTACTTTTGCATCATATCATATTTGATATCATCCTTCTTTGTGTCTTTGAACCATCTTGAACCTTAGAGCTTTTATCCTAGTCCTTTTCTGCCATTGAACTTTATATGTCTTGATATGTTAATATTATTTTCAGTATTTATTGGTTTACCATCTCATCCATTTTCTTAATTTTTAGAAATCACCAAAACGAGGGATATTGTTGACCTTTTATAATGTCAAAACCTTAAGGAAAATAGAGAATAATGATGTTTATGTAATTGTTGGTTTGTAGGATAAGAACATGGACTAAAGAAGAGTAAAAGAGATGACATCTACAAAGTGATGTCAAAGTGAAGACTATAAGGACTTAAGAGAGAGCAAGGATGAAGATGAATACTAAAGAAAAATGAATAATTTCTTAGGATCAAGGATGAGCCATATCAATGAAAGGAAGCCTTGAGAAGCAAAGCCCAAAAGCTAAGAAGACATCTCCCAAAAGTAGAAGATGTCTTAGCCAAAGTGTAGAAGAACCAAAGAAGAAATTTTCCTGAAAAAATAGACATCTCCTATCTAGAGAAGATGTCTACATGTAGAGATCTTCTTGAAGACATCTTCTTTGATGGAGAGATGTCTACCATGAATAGAAGTTATGAAATGAGATGTCCCAATCTTGAAGAAGATGTCTTTCCTAGCTATTAGATAGTCATTGCATGAATTTTAAGGTAATTTTAGAAACATCAAGGCTATAAGAAGACATTATTCTCTTAGGAAATTTGCAAGTTTGTGTCCAAGCAAGTTTCAACATCAACCAATCATTATGTACTTTGTTCTATTGTATCTATGTACTTCATTGTACTATCTATTGTACTATTGTAAGTGATCAAATTGTGATGTACCTCAAAGTACAAGGATCAAAAAATTATTTAAATCCTTTCCTTGTAATTTTTATTTCTCTTTTGTTAGCTTGCTAGGTTTGATGTGCTTCTTACAAGAAGGCATCATCCTTGAGCTTATCAGGATCTTGTGGGAGTAATTCATTGGTGTAGTGTAACAATGCTCTAGAGCAAAGCTCAAGTTGTAAAGGTTATGGGATCCTAGAAACCACATTCTAAGCATGTTGGGACCTTGTGGGGTTGAGTGGATTTATGATGATAAATCACTCTAGAGTGAAGCTTAGAGCTCTAAAAGGTGTGGTACCCTTCAAACCGTAGTTTGAGAGAAACAAAAACTAGACATATGTAAGTGAATTACCCTCCAAGTATGAAGTATCCAAGTTGGCAAAACATGTAATTTTTGGTGTGGTTTTTATGGTTGCAATTTTTGATTTGTGAAACTTATTCATTCATCCCCTTATAAGTTCTCTGATCCTCACTCTAATGTTCTAGAGGAACTAACCAAACAATACCAATGAGTCATCAAACACCCTCTCTTACAGGATGGGGCCTACAATGAGAGCCACACTAGTGCACTAACAATGAAGGTTAATCATAAAAATTAACTCCAAGAAGTTCATCTCCAACTAGCCAAAAACGTGGTGCTAGCTCCATCATCTAAACCCATAGTAAACAATCAAATCATGGCATCATCTAGCCATCTTACAATCATCAAAAAATGGCAAACTAACATTGATGGTGGAGGGACTCAACATTATTTTTACATAAACCAATAAAAGGACCATCGATCCAATATTTCATAGTGCAATCCAAATCTTAGCAATTTGACATGTTCTACAATAATTCCATGATCAACAATATGGCATGTCACAAAAAATCCAATGGTCCAAGAATCCAACAAGATCCAATCAACCAAGGTTATAAGACATATTCAAGAGATCTAATCCTTCAAAATCATGACACACCAAACCACAAGACCGAGCTCAACAACATACTTGCCCCAAAAGCCAAAAGATTCAACAATCTCTCATAAGCCAAATTCAATCAACAAATCAAAATGAAAAAAATAAGGGCAAGATAACTCTCATTAATAATAATGAAGAGGATTATGTCCACAAAAACAATCCAACTTTGAGAAATAATTCATATTACTTAGACACCGCACCCAAAAATTCCAACTTTCCAAACTAGAATTAAGACAAAATAAGCATCAAGTATTAAAAATTTTATAACTCATAGATCCATATGAATTTTTTAGTAAACCATGATTAATTGGCAAGCTAATATTCATGTTTTTATACTGATAAAATATCAAATCATATAAAGATTCAAATCAAGAGATATCAACCCATAATTTTAGGAAATGAAAACAAAGATATAAACAAATGTCTAATACTAAATTAGTGATAAATACTCCAAAAAAACAAAATAAGCTTTATAAAAATTTCAAAAGAAACTAAATTACAAATAATAAGATTTTAATAGATAAATCTTTGTATCATATTTCTATGTAAATTTAGAAAACCCACAAAGATGGAATTATAACTCTTATTACACAAGCTAATTTCTAATTCTTCCACTTGGATCTAGGTGTTTATATATTGTAATTATCATATCAAAATTTGAAAGCTAGATACGTAACCAACATAGAGATATAGCCTCAACTCTAGACCCTATTGAAATTGTTATGATTCTGGACAATGTTGAAAGAATTACCTATACCGCCTTATCCATAATGAATTATAATTTTATTCTCCATCAAATTGTAGGTAATTTATTAAGAAATCCAATAATAGATATATTGTAATGATCTTATAAGTACAAAGATAGATATAAGCATTTTATCGAGCACTATAAGAATCATCTTGAATCCTCAAAATGCAAAGTTCATAGAAAGTACTTTAAATCAGGAAAAACAACAAGTATAGCATTGAAATTATAGATGTAGAATGTTTAAGAAATATCCATCACAAATATTCTATATCCACAATATTTTTCATCAATTAAAATAAAATCCAACCCTAATCTGTGAAAAACCTAATGAACTGAAACAACCAAGAAAAGAGAGTCAAGATTACTCACCCGAAATGTTACTAGGCTCTGTTCAGTGAGTCTTCCCACATGCTCCTTAGACTAGCAATCTTCTCATAGACCTCCAACCTAGTAGCCCTCCAACCCAAGAGCTAAGAGGCCAAGAATACTTGAGTTAAGAAAGTGTGTGTGGTTTTTAAAGGCTTCTTCCTTAGTCCATCTACCCCTGAAACCCATGTGATCTAGCTACCCTCTCTCGTCTACTTTCAAGACCCATGTGACTCATCTATCTTCCTTACCATTAATCTAATTAACAACCAAGTTAAATTTAAAATTACATAGATAAATCACATGCCAGGCCATCATAGTCATACCATCCTCATTCCATAGCCTTCGTGAGAACCTACCACTACTCATTCACCCAATTAGTGCTCACCAGTTATAGGTAAAAATAATTAACATGCATAATGGTAAAAACAAGTAAACATGAGTAATAAAAATTTATCATATGGTAAGAAAAATTAAATATGCATATAAAAATTAATATTAATATTATTAACTATCCTCAACTATTCTGCCTTCATTAGGCATACAAAGTAAAAGGTTATTAACCTTTTAGGTAATTATAGGCTACCTTACCCACAAGCTAACAATAGATAACTCTACCAACAAGAATCATACTATCCCAGTGAGGCTCATCCTCAACCTCAAGAGCAATACCATCAATAGTAATAGAATCCACAATTGTGGGGGATGCCATCATTAAGACAAAAATATCCCTATAGAAAACCAAATCCTTATGGCCACTATGTTTAGTAACCTATTTTTCTAGGAAATACCTCTATCCATAATTCTTATCACTACTATTCTATTGAATACTATTGACCAATAACTCCATGTGCAAAATCACAATTCTACATGTCTTACCCTACCATGCAACATTCTTAGCAACCTCCTAATCCAATTCCTCTAGTTTCACCATCATCAATGCAAGGTAATTACCAAGATAGCCTCAACAAAACAATGTAACCTAGGCTTAAAACACATAAAAAAAGATACTACCAATAGGTGTGAGTCTGAATTAAGAAAACATCATTTCTTCCAAATAAGCCTAGAAAAAGATATAAAACTAATAGTCCATTTGAACCAATAAAAGAAAATATGCTAATATTTCTAATCCAATTCTTACAACTTCAAGACTTTCTAAGAAAGTCATACCTCTTCAAGGAAAAAATTGAAATCTTACAACTATCATGCTTACTTAAATTATAAGATACTAGATTAAAGTAGGTGTACTTCCCAAGAAAAGAATAAATCTTGAAATCCCTTTAATCTATCTATAGATAGTAGAAAATGCATCATGTAAAGATCTTCTAGATTCAAGCTCAAGAGTCAATCTCATATTGCACAATATGTACAGGATCTAGAATTTAACATCATTAAAGAAATGCAACATTAGATTAGAGCTCATAGATCAATATATTATAGTTCCACTTGGTCAAGTAAAGGATGTAGTAACCACCATTAATGGATGATCATCATACCTTGTAGATTTTACAATTATTTATGTTGGGTAGAACAAAGAAGAATTTTCTATTATCATGGGAAGGGCATGACCTAGGATAATTAATGCTATGTTAGGAATTAGAGACTTATCCTTGATAATTTCCAATGATGATGTAATAGAAATCATAGAGTAACAAAGGGTTTCATACATCATGTATAGTGATACAAGATGTAACTATCTATAAAAAGTTTGGATAATCAAGCAAAGGAACATCTCAACATGTAGAACATGTATAAATTATGTGTGTACATGAAAAAATACTTATACACTACAATCACAAAATAAGAAAGCAGCCAATGACTAATAACTATAAAATAATGCAAGTCTAACATATGCATGAAACTAGCAAAATAAATCACAAGCATCAACATAGATGAAACTGATCAAATGGACTGACTTAGAAAGTAACTTTTCCAAGTAGACTATCAACCAAAGGAATACATGGATATGAAAACATTAAAGATACCTAACAATCTTAAACTAGAGCCAATAGAACTTAAGACATTATAGGACTTGCTAGAATACATGTTCCTAAACAATAGGAAACCAGTAATTATCAACACCAATCTTAGCTGTGAAAAAAGAACAAAAACTACTTGAGGTAGTAAATAAATGGTCAACATCTTTTGCATGGTCATATCATAATATCATTAGAATAGACCTATGTATTTGTTAGCATCGAATTTACACAAATTCTATAGTCAAACTACATTATTAGCCTCAACAAAGATTAAATCCAAAATTAAAGGAAGTAGTAAAATAAGATCTTGATAATAATGAATAATGAATGGGTATACCCATAAGTTATTATTACAAAGAAAGGTGAAAATGAAGGGTTTGTATTATTTTTTGATTATTAAACATGCCTACTTTTAAAAATCACTTTCCTCTATCATTTGTGAATTAGATATTAGATACCATTGCAAGATATTAATATTATCATTTTTTAGACAAATATAGTGGATATAATTGGATTCACATAGGTCTAGAAGGACAAAAGAAAAGCACATTCACTAGTCTAGGGGGAACATTTACATATAGATACATGTCAATTGGTCATTATAATTCCCTACAACATTTCAAAGATTAGTCCTAAGCATATTTCATAAATAAATTAGCAATAGAGTGAAATTTTTTATGAATGATTTTTCTATATATATATTCAACTTTGAATAGGCTTTAGATGATTTCTAAAAAGATGTATTAAGATGAAATTAAAATTCAACTAGTAAAAGATTAATTTAATGATCCAACATGATATTATTCTAGGACATAAATTTTACCACAAGGAATCAAGGTTGATTGGAATAAAATTAGAGTCATATAGAGTATCACCCAAAGACCATAAATAGATAAGAATATCCAATCCTTCCTAGGTCATACTAGCTACTATAGATAATTTATTAAGAACTTCTTAAAGATTGCAAAATTGCTAGTAGAATTAACTAAGAAAGATGCACCATTCATTTGGTTAGATGACTATGAAAAGATATTAGAGACTAGTAGAGACTCCAATCTCATGAGCTCTATAGTGGACTAGATCCTTTCATATAATAATATATGCCTTCAATTATGCACTTGGAGGTATGTTGATTTAGTTAGATGATCAAAAGTGATCATATTATATTCATTGTGCAAGTTGAAGCATATTAGAAGCACAATTCAATTACACTACTCTAGAAAATAAGTTAATAAACATGGTGTATGCACTAGAAAAAATTTTGACATTATGTGCTTAACTATCTTATCTACATTCATACTAACCACAACACCATAAGATATTTAATGAAAAAAACTATGGTAAATTGTTAATTCATCTAATGGCTTGTGACTTTACAAGAATTTAATATTACTATGATTGATCATAAAGGTATTGAGAATGTAGTAGTAGTTCATTTATCTTAGTTAAGATGGAAAATAGAAGATAATAAAGAAACTTTATCAAATTAATTTTTAGATGAACTATTGTTTACAAAAGCAATAATAGTTATAGATCCTTGTTGTAGAAGAATTGGGGATAACTTAGCCATAAGGAAAAACTTTTAATTTAACTCATTTTTGGTTGTTGCTAGTATTTGGTACCACCAAGGCATGAATACCCTCCAATAGCCTATGTTGGTAAAAGTGAGCTAATGTGATTAAGTTTTTATGAGAATGGAAAAAATTTTAATAATAATCTAATTAAGAAATCTAAGGTATAGAATATATTCAAAGTATGTTTGTCTCAAGTATAGCTGTAACTACCTCTTCTAGCTATTTCAAAGCTAAACTAAAGGAATTGAATAACATTTCCCATGAGCTTAGTCTTAAATATTGCACACCACACATATAAATGAATGAAAGGTTTTATGGAAAATGTTAATCTCTAACTTTGAATTATCTGCTAGCTAATGTCCCAAAGAAAATTCACAAAAGCTTTGCTAAATAAAGTAGGAAACTAAGGAAAACTAATTATTCATAAGCTCAAAATTATATGAAGATAATAATATTTCTACAGTAAACTAATTAATAATTGACACTTATAACAAGCTATCTCATTCAATCAAAATAACAAAAATAAACTAAATCTCAGCTTACAAAAAAAATAGCCTATTCCAAAACTAGCAATCATTTTGTGTAGCTATTTAATATTAAGCTAGACATAACAAGAAACACTATTCAAACTGAAATGTTAACTAAGAGACAAAAGAGATAATGGAACCTATTTAAAATGTAATTAAAAATAGTCTATAGAAGAGTTTTCTTTTCTTCTTGCCAAAAATGTTTTTTCTCCTCCAAGTTCCATTTTTACAAATTTTCCTTGGGTCTTTATTTTACCCTCCAGTAGTTATAGAAATTATAAAATTTAAGGTTGTAATCTTCTCACATTCTCTTCATATAATTACAATCCATTGGCTAACTGCTCAGCTTTTGGCAAATCTTCTTCATTCTCTAAACTTGAAGCTCTGCTATTAACAATTGCCTGAATAACTTCCTGTGGTAAATAAGAATCCTAATAGCCTAAATCATTGAATTTTGATGATTTCTATCGAGCTTCTTAATAAACTTTCCAATGATTTTCTTTCCTAAGCCAAACTCTATTATTGAATTTTTTATTTTAATTAATATAGCTCCTACACTAAAATAGGCTTGTTCAAATTTTAGCTTCTTTTTGGTAGCTTCATGCATGATTTCTATAAACAACATCATAATTGTATTGAGGAAACCTTGCTTGTACTAGGGTAGATACTCTCTTTTGGTTGTGGCTAGCTCATACAACTCTTGAATTTTTCCTTTCATTTTTACAAACATAACTTATTTTTTCTTCATTTTGGACAATTCTTTATCATCTAGTCTTTACTATAATTTATCTTAGTTATGACTTTCTTGAAGCTTGGTAGAGTAAGATGAGAGTAACTTGGAGCTTTTCCTTTCTTTGCTTATTCAAGCTCTAAACTTATATCGACTATTTTTACTTGTAGCTATAAATTTGCATATTCCTTATTCTCAAGCAGAGATTCTTTAATAATTATGATTGTCTTGATCTTTTCAATTTCTTCCTTTAGCCCTTTGGCTTCTTCTTGCAATTTTGACATCTCCTGTTCAGTTTGTAAAAGAATTAGCTTGGATATTTGGTTGTCTGCTATCTATCCCATGTCTTTGATTAATGTGGCTATAGTTTTCAACATGTCTTGATGTGATAGTGTGAACTTCTATTTCCCAATCTATGGATCATCCTCCTTATACTAGAAGATTACACTAGCCTTTGTTTCTAATTTAGTCAAGAGCTTTTGGCTTAATATGATTCTGCCCTTCTTTTATCTTATTTTAATAGCTTATGCTACTCCTTGAAACCTTTTACTGTTGCAAAGGAACTTTCTTTTTTCTTTCACTGTTTCTTTCATTAAAGATATATTAGATTCTACTATTCTAATAATGATTGGTGTTACTACTCCTAGAGCCTCTGCTATTCTTATAGCCTTTCCTACTACAACTCTATATTTACTTTTATTTTTTCCAATCTAGCTCTTCTAGCAATTCTACCTTTGCATATTTTGTTTTACTAAGTGAGAACCTTTTATTGATCATAGATTCTTCCACATCTAGTAGTTCTAGGAAAAATAATTTTCTTCTAGCAATTCCAAATGTTCATTGGAGAAATCCCTTTCCAAAGGATAATCTCTATTATCCATTAATCTACATACTATAACATCTGGTTGATCGCAAGTGAAGAGTAGGAGCTTTTTTGATAGGCTTCTTTTAAGCTATTCTAGAGCTTGATTCTTGGCTTTGTTTACTTCTATGTTAGTAGTCCTTAAATATACTACATCTATTTCATTAATTTAGTGAACCTTTCTTATTCTTGTAGTTGAATATATCCTCTTTGAACCTTCTAGGAAATCACATTGCTTCTTATATCTTCTCATTGTTCCCTTGATATGTCCTACATTATTAAATTCCCAAAAATCAAACTTTAGATGGAATACCTCTCTATGATTATAGTCATGTGTAAAGAACCTTTTCCCCATTTTTCTTCCAACTTCCAATGCTTCTAGATAAGGGGTCATGAACCTAGGTAGTTTGAAAGCTTTACCCTCAAAACTAGCTATCAGAATTTGGGTATATTTGGCATGCAAGAAAACTACTCCATGACATTTTCCCTTTATCTCATTAATAATTTTTTGATTGATCCTTTGTGGAAAGACTCATAAAATGAATTTAATCAAATGGGAGTAGATAAAATTCATCAAAAATTCTAAAGTTTAAGGCTCAAAATAGCTTCTCTAATAAAAAATTCAGAAGAAATTATAGTAGGGGTTTTCAAGGCAAGCTCTTCTTTGTGAAGCATAGCCAATAAAAATCAATGTTGTTCTTTTTGACTTAGGAACTTCACTTAGCAAATAATCCATTAGAAGTGAGCTCAAACTTAACTAAGCCCCCTACTTATGAAATTCAACTAGGCTATCCTATAGTACATCATTCATATATTGCAGTAGAAAGAATTATTCTTTGTTTTCCAAGGCTACCCAAATCCAAACATGAAAATCTAAAACTGAATTTCTTTCTCAGCCAAAATAAAATCCTATGTGAAAACTTGAGTTGTAAAGCTTTTAGGATGAAATTCCTATATCCCCAAGCTTTCCTCAAATTAGCCAAGAGGAATTTGATACTTTTTCTAGTCTTAGGATGCATCTACAATTTTCCACTAAGCACATCATTATTATATTAGTAACCTTCAACCTCTATGATGTTTAGTTCTATGAGGCCATAGAGTTTATAGGCTTTCTTAGTGCTAATATCAATATATTTCTTCCTATTTCCCCTAAAATGGAGCTTATTCCTTTTATATATAGTTTCTACAGTTAATTAGTTTAGAAAATCCTTGATAATTTTTTCTCTCAAGCTAAAACCTAGATTGTGGAGGCTTGTGTTTTTATAAATCTCTCATCAATATTCCATTGTTTCAATCACTTTCAACCTTGCCATTTCTACTAATTCATGGTCTTCATCGAAACTAAAAAGATCACTTTCCTCCACATTCAATTTAATTTAGATGACATTAATCCACTACAATAGTTGGTGGATATTTAGATTAAATTTTTGCAAATATTTGGAGAAAACCTAAGTATCCACATCTTGAAACTTTTAGAATGCTTCTTGTTTCTCCTTGTGATACATGGTTGATGAGTGGCGAGGTACCCCTACACTCAACCATACGAAACGAGCGTCGCACGCACGATGCGGTCAAAATCCGCAGATGGACTAGTTGTGGCACCTAGATAGTTAGCCTTAGGTCGCAGTTCGCTATCTTCCCATCTAGACTAGTTTTGCATATGTCACATATGGTTTAGTCTAGATGAGGTGTATGATGTGTTTCCTAATCTACGCTACTCCTGAAGGCAGTGGAAAATAATATTAACTAATCTAAGCTATGAGGAAAAGGGTAAGAAAATCTAATCTAGCCTAAGTGCAACGAGCAACCGATTCCTTGATCAACCATACACATCTTGGACTTCATGCACGACTACCACTGGGACTACCAAGCATAGGCCTAGGTACGCCACTGGGATTACCATGCGTAGACCCCCATTACGCCACTGGGTTACCAAGTGTAGATCCCCCTAACTACACCACTAGGCTACCAAGCAATCACACTTAAATGCTCGTAATCAAGTCGTACTCATTCCGCTTCTAGGAGTTTAAGGGTGAGAAACTAATTGCGATGAGTAACCGATTCCTTAACTAGCCGTACACACCCGTGGATGCTCGTAGTTAAGTCGTACTCACACCACGGTATGAAAGCAATAAATAACATTAAATAAATAACAAATAAATAAACTAAGTAAATGCTGCAATGATGAAGTAATCTCGATCTTTATTGCTGGTCATGTGCATGTCCAAGTACGGCACACTTGAATAAAGACACCGTACAATTACATTCAGCACACTGCGAGTAGACACGGGAAAAATTCTAACTCTGGAGGGATCAAACTGCCAGAGCTTCGCTACTCTAAAATTGCGATCCTTAAACAAGGGAGAGCCGCCTCTTATTTATAGACATGGAGGCAGACTACGATATCGCGTACACGATATCGTAGGGAAGGACACGATATCGCGTACGCGATATCGTGGGGGATGCAATATCGCGTCAGCTGCGATATCGCGTACGCGATATCACGAGGGATGCAATATCGCATCGGCTGCGATATTGCGTACGCGATATCGCAGCCTGTGCGAACTGCGTCTCATCATACCCCCACGACTGAATAAAAACTCATCCTTAAGTTACAAAGAGAATAAGCTTCAGTGATTACACAGTGGATAAGTATGGGATTATTAACTAGAAAAAGAAATGGACAAATGTCGTAGTGTGGGAAGACACAACACAGAGAAAAAATGCTACAACTACAAAAAAGTGGAACTCATGTAGTTCCTGGTGGTGGTGACTCCTCCATGGGTGCTTTCCCCTTGTCACGTGCTCCAAGCTTTGAAGGTTGATGATGCTGAAGAATAGCCTGGAGCTTCTCCTCTTCGGTCCGAGGGTCTTGTGTCATCCATGCTGATGCTCCGATGTTTGACGGTGTCGGCACTTCCCATGGACAGGGTAGTTGCGGGAACATCTGATTAGCTTTGACGTACCATGCCGCGAACACCCGTCGTTCCTCTTCGTAGGCTCTAGCTCTGTCTTTGTATTCGTGAAGTTCTGCTAGCTGTCGAGCCAAGTCGGTTGCCACATCTTTTTGTCCTTGGTAGCTTTCTTTTACCACCGTGAGTTTAGAATTTGCGACATCTAATTTTTCAGCCAACTTCTTTCGTTCTGCAAATTCTGCTTCATATTTGATGTGGGTGGAAGCTACCTACTGCTCGAGCTCTGACCTTAGGCGTCCTACTGTTAACATGGCGAGGTTGGCATATCGAAGGTTTGCCAACTCCATATATTCAATTAAGTCTTGGATTTGCAGGTCCCGATTCTTAATTTCCGCCTGGTGGGCATAGGCATAAGTGTCCACAATGGCCCCCCAATCAGTGTGTTGGGCACTGATGTTGTTGATTTGAGCTTTGGCCATATGGATCTCCTTCTCTAGGATCTGTTTATACATCCCCACCTGATCACGAAAGTGCTCCTTCAGCTTCTCATGTTGTTTAGCCTCATTCTGCGACGCACTAATCTCGATGGCTTATTTCTGTCAAATAGCGTGTACCTCCTCCATTGAGAGGGTCCGATTTTCTCTGGCTAAATGGCTTACATCTTGGTTGACTCGAATGAATTGTTCTCATAGCCAATGAAAGTCCTCATCGAGAACATTCTTTTGCTTTTCCACAAAAGTCAACTGAAGGTTATCTGCAACCAACTGCTTATTCTCTTCTTACAAGGCCTTGAGTGCCTTCATATGCGCATGAGTTTGCGCCTTTGCTGCGGAGGCATCCCAAGTGGTCATCTCCTTTTCTTCTACCACCCTCTTATTTTCTGCAATTAATTTGGTTAGTTTCTCGGTTTTAAAATTGTCTAACTAGTCTATGGGAACCAATCGCAAGGGATCCCATTGTGCTGCTTGTAAGGCGATGAGCTGTTCTTGTAATTTCTGCACTTCAACCTCAACATGCTTAGCCCTTACTTTGGATATGACCAGTTTCCCCTTTGTCGAAACGAGGTCTGACTGAATTACCGTTACATCTTGGGGGATGTCAAACAGGGACGTTAAAACTTGTCCTGTTTGAAGCAGTCTATCCAATACATCCTCATGTTCAGCAGGAGTCATTGAGGTTCTAGCAATGGTTTGAGCATCCTGTGCTCCTGAAATATCTGCCGATGGCACAACAGGTACATTAAAAGACTCTTTGATGTGGTCAGCGACCACCTTAGCTGCTCCTGCGGCATCCTGGTGTTGCATGACCACCACAGTGGCCCCTTCACCAGTCTCTAACTAAACTTGGAAAGATGCCGCGTGTCCAGAGATCTATTGTGACCATCTGCTTTTCCCTCCTCCTGTTTGCATTGACAACTCACCCCTGGTGCGATCTACTGAAATCGTAGGCTGGTTGGCATCATCGATGACACGGAAGAGATTG
>MNCI01018361.1:7283-70236 GCA_015680685.1 Gnetum montanum
GAGGTTGCTTGTGACGTAGTGGGTTGGTAAGTAATGTGCGAGCGTATCTAATGTAGTCAAATATCTTACGATAGACCAGTAAAAGAAGTTGGGATCTCTTTGTGAAATGGTAAAAAAAAGGCACTAAATCGAGAAAGGCATCCTCCACCACAATTTTCCCAGCGAAAAAATGGAAAAATCTTTATACGTAACTTACGATTACTGGACCCGTGATTGGAATCCCGGAAATATCTCATTTTGAGGGGCATAAATTATGGCGACGTTGACGAGAGCAGAGCATATTCTTGAGAAATCGTAAACAATTAGAATACTTGGGAATACGTGGAGCGAAAAGCCGGAGAAAGCCACATGCGGGTCGGGGGGACATGGTCGGTTTAGATTTGTCGTGTGCGATAAAAATGCAGGTTCAAGCAAGTTTTAACGGTGCGTGGCACGCCATTGAAATGTTTTTAACTCCACCTCCTCCAAATTCAAAAGTCATTTACTTTGGGTGTGGAAAAAGTTAGGGCCTCACTTTGGGTTTAGCCGTGTTTTTGGTGGCAATCCCTTTGGACGAGGGTACAGCCAATATGCAATAAATGGAGAAAGTTCAGATGGATCGGTACTATTTCTAGGCCGTGCTATTTTGTCGTTGTATAGGTCTAGTGGTCAAAGCCGGAGGGCACTGGTGGTCCTTTTTACCCCTTTCACAAGGGCCCATTTCACGTGATGACAGTGTCGTTTGCTCAGCTGCGACTTTGATTCCCCCACGTAACTAGACCAACCAAGCTTTTCCACCTCCCAATCCCATGATGGATCAAGGAGGCGTGCGTGTGACTGTGGCTGTCTTGTCAGCTTAAGATGTTTTACGGTCCTGCATTGCATTTCGTTGTCCGAGTCTTCTCCCTCTGTTGTTTTTTCTGCCCTTTTGGGATCATTTTTAACCTTTTACTTTCACCTTTCTCTTTTGGATGATGATGAGGTGTCCGGCTTGATTTGTCCCTGACCTAACACAGGTCTGGGTTGTGAATGCATTGTGCCAATGGCGTTAGTGTTTTGTTTGATTGTCATAGATTTCTCTTAAAGCATTAGTGTTTATTTGATTGTCATAGATTTCATTTAAAGCATTGGTAAGAAATGCGTAAAAAGGCGTTATAGTGACAAGGTTGATTTGAAGGTTTGGTGACTAGAGATTTTACATTGAACCTAACTACCCTTGTAAATTTCGTTTTTAATTGCTTTCTAGATTTCGCGGAATCGTTATCACAATTCATCGAATCGTTATGACACGTCATCTTTGCGTTGCAATTCAGAAGTGTCTAGGATTGGGTCCTCGTTCTCAACTTCTCAGGGTATCTGAAACAGCAGGCTTTTTGGAGGTATGCCACTTGGATGGATGGATGGATTTCATTATCCTTTTCTCTCGAGCAAAAACAGGAATAGTGTTTTTTTGTTCACACTTGGAAAAGTTAAATTACGGTGTTGCCTCGTGTACAAAAACAAACAATTAAAATACACGCTAGAATGTTCCTTATCAAAAATAGGAATGCATGGAATCTACATAAAACATATTTATGGCAAAGACAAATGAAGAGACAAGTGGTGCATTAAATCGAAAGAAAGAGACTGCAACAAGAAATGATGCATCATAAGCTTTCACTCTCATGAGGATGCTCGTTTCGTTTCCTATTATACAGGGGGGATTCACCATAACATGCCAACAGGGACATCGTTGACAAGTAAGCAAGCGTACTTACGTCAATGCAAGTAAATAATTTAATTGCAGTTTTACGTGCATTTTGGAATTTACAAACAAGGTGAAACAGTCACAGCTTTTGCCTGAAACAATGCGCCCAAGAATTATCATTTCTACACTCCCAGAATCAGAAGCCATGCTAATCATCTGCCTAGCCTGGGGTATTTATGGTAAGCATGATAACAAACTTATCTGCAACAGTTCCAACTCAAACTCAACCCACACATGGGAACCCATCTCCACCACATGATGCCATTCATAGCAAATGCCTAACCATTACGTTTATCATGCCAAGTTGTGCAAGGCATTGTACCATTCACATTCACACCACTTCACAAACGCTATCTTTAAAGTCGACATACATAAATGGAACCCGTGGCTTTCAATCAAAGCCTAGACAAAAACCGTTCCAACGTCAAACTCATCACAATAAATGATGTCCACAAGGGCAGCAATACAATATGAAAATTACGGGGCAAAAATGCTAACAAGCCAAGAATTCACAAAATTCTCGCACAATATTTCTGGGGTGCAGAGCACAGGGGGAAAGAAACACAGGGTTAAATTAGTTTTGAAAAAATGGTGTTTGGCAAAAGAAGCCAACGAGGAGGAGACACTGGCCAAAGCGACAGGTGGGGCGTCTGTGTGGCCACACGGGGACGCAAGTCCAGCCAAAGAAGCAAAAAAAAAATTGAAAGAATGACAACGTTAACATAGAGAAGAAGTTGAAATGGTAACAAGATAAGTAACATTTACAGCCGCCACATAGCCAGCAAAGCTGGATCCCAGAACCGCTGGCAGGTGTTGATCTCACGCGCGAATTATGACGCTGTGTGGTGGGCCACTTAACCCACATGGGTTACGTGAGGCACCCGGCATGGGTTAAGGTAAACCCCCCATGCCGCCAACGCACATGCCCATGCCCATGCCGGTGCAGCGCCAGCCGCGGGCATCAAAATGCCCAACTATCATCATGCCATTATGCCCAACCTAACCATGCCGGCCCGCACCCGCGCTGTCGGCTGCGCCACCGAAACCTCGGTGAAAAAAAATTAAAATACCTTAACTTCTTTTAACCATGGTAGACAAACATTTGGAATTATTTAATTGTTCCAAGTGACCCAACGAAAGCTTTAACCTAGGGTTTGTATATGGTTAGAGAAGATTTTACCTTAGCCAGAATTTTGTTTGCAAACGAAATCCGATGGAATATTTATGTCGTCCGGGAAACGCGAGGTCAATTCCATTTCACTCAGGTTAATTTTTATAATATGGTAAAAGATCGACTTGTCTTACACGTGCTTAACCATGGGACCAGTCCAGCCAGTCTCCCATTGGTCAATGGGAAAGAAGCTATTGCTTTTTTTATCTGGCGCTGGCGCTGTGAAATTAAATGATTCTTCCTCCACAAAAAATACCGTACATGCATCTGCGTCTGTGATGAGCATTTACGCTTCAGAACGAACATATGTTTTAAGAGTAAATTTTAATTTATAGTATTTATCGGCGATTTTCAGTGTGGTCAACGATGTTCCGTAAGCCAGCGCACTTCTGCGAGGGCCAGTCTCCATCGTGTGGTGGTGGAGTGATTTGTGCGTGACGCAGTGGCGTTGCCGTTGCGATTTTTAACAGTGACGTGCTCTCTGTTTTTTCTTGTTTTCACTGCGGCTCCGCGGAGATTTTCGCATGACTGTAGCTTTTTCTGGGTTTTTGTTTGTTTTTACGTGCATAGCAGCAGCAGCAGGAGCAGGAGCTGAAGCAGCTTCAGATAGGCGCAAAAGTAAAGGTTTCCGTCTTTCCAGGGCTCTCTCTCTCTCTTACACACAAACACATACCGTCTCTCCGCGTACTCATCAATCATCATCTTCTTCATCGTGATCATCATCATTTGCGTTTGTTGCACAGTTTTGTTTAACGTTGCTGCGTGGGCGGTCCTTTCCTAGCATTTGGGTCTCGAAAAGCGAGCGGTAGCTTTTGTATTGTTTCGAGACAGAGAGAGAACGCGCAAGATTCCAGTTGCTTCCTCTTTCTTCTGTGTCGTCCTTGTTCTGGCGTTTTGGATCCAAACGAGCGTGGCAGTGGAGAGGAGGAGATTAATGAGTTACATTTACTGGCAATCAAGTGTTTTTTTTGTTGCGTTTCGTTTTGCTGATCTGTTGAGGGGTCGACTCATGGCGATTAGCGGATCTGGAGTTTTATTGCAGAGCTTTTGAGCGCCGCCCGCGTCCGCTGGGGTTTTATTTCCGTTCGCCGATCTGTAATTGAATACGAAAAGCGGTCTCCGGCCGCCTGCTTCTTTCTATCCAGGGTTCTAGGCGTGCGCAAGTTACGGTAAGGGTCTCGCGATGATTCCAGTTGCTTCGTTCATTAAGTCTTACGTCGTCTTACTTGATTGGCGTTGTTCATATTCTCTCCATTTTAGTTTTGTATCTTAGTTGCCTCTGTATTCTTGTTCTTCTTCGTTTTCTTTGTTAAGGCTTGGTTGCCTTTGTGGCCGAGTTTAGCGCAAATCTACTTTCCGCGTGCGCGTTTTGTGTTCTTTCGTTTCAATTGTTGTTGCTGCGACGGAGTTCACGGATGAGCGGCCGAGCTTGTTTGGCAGATTAGACTTCTGTTTTATGAGGGGATTATTTCGGAATGTTTGCTTTTGTGGTGGAGTGATTCCGGGCCGCTTTGCCAAGGTTTTCTCTTTCAGGATTATTTCGTGCTTCTTGCTTCTGAAGCTTGTATAGCGTTTAACGAATTTCTTAAGGTTCTGTGTCTGTTAGGCGTTTGCGGTCTCGTGTATTCTGATATCGGTTGCTTCTTCAATGTTGAGGACGGAACCCGTGACTACGAAAGAGATTCTGTTGTCTTGTCATTTTTCTAGGGGACTTCTCACGGTTTTGCTCTTTTCATTCGTTTTAGGTAGCGTTTTATGCGTAGACTTCTTCCCTGTATGTAGGGGCGTAGGGCTACGGACAGAGGTTATGTGAGTTGCTGAGAAATGAGAAGTCTTATTTCGGTTTTGTAGGATTCAAAATTTGAGCTTTTAGGATTTAGACACTTCTGTGTGAGTTGAAGTGGGTTACATCTTATCGCCTTTTCTATTTGTAAGATGTCTGTTGGAAGTTTTGCTTTCAAGATCGAACTTTGAGAGCAAATTTGCAGGTGTAGGCTTTCTTACAATGATTGTAAATCCATAGGTACGAGCGTTTGGTTTTTTTTTTTTTTTTTCTATCGTCCTGCCTATTGATAGCCGGGTTATTCGATATGAGCGAGAGTTTGGATTGCAGGGGTGCTTATTTTGTTAATTTTTTGGTGTGTTTGAACTGTTTCAGCAACCTTTCTAAATATTAGCGGAATAATTCTTATTGTACAACGTTAACCTTCTGTAATCTAAGACGACGGATTTGGATTGTTGCTTGATCGTGGTGCATGAAAACAAAGTGTAATCTTCTTTTAGTTGGCCCGTGTGAATATTGTGTTGTTTTTACATTTTCCTATTCATTGATGGTATGTGTTCGGGATAGTATTTTCAGAAACTTGGGTTAATGCTGGATTTCCTATGCGAACTCTTTCAGGATTATGTGGATTGAAGGACAAAAGGATTGTAGCATGGGGATATATCAGTAGCACACGGGGATTTGAGAGGGTTTTTTAGCTTGAGAGTTGAATATCCTGCAAGAACTATAGGACTTTTTGTTTGGACGGGTGGAGTGCTGTTAAGAAGGGAGAGGCTTATCACATCGCAGTTTGGACTGCGTTCTCTCGGTGGCTCATAGGGGAATCTATCTCTCTGAATACCGAAGAAAACATGGGCATTTTTGAAGAAATTCCGTTTTCAGGAAGCATTGATCTGCTTCAAATCCACAACGGAGGTGGAGAAGTAGGATCCATGTGTGATAACGAGGCAGAAATGCTGCACGATGAGGAATTCAGCGAGGATGAAATAGATGTGGATGAGCTGGAAAAGAGGATGTGGAAGGACCGGATGCGGTTGAGGCGGATAAAGGAGCAGAACAAGGGCAAAGACCAAAACGACTCAGCCAAGCAGAGGCAATCGCAGGAGCAGGCCCGCAGGAAAAAGATGTCACGGGCCCAGGACGGGATACTCAAGTACATGCTCAAGATGATGGAGGTGTGCAAGGCGCAGGGGTTTGTATACGGAATCATTCCTGAGAAGGGAAAGCCTGTGAGCGGAGCTTCTGACAATCTGAGAGCGTGGTGGAAGGAGAAAGTGAAGTTTGACAGGAATGGCCCTGCTGCAATAGCCAAGTATCAGGCCGAACATGCCACTCCTGGCTCTAATGAAGATAGCATGCCCGTGGCTCCTACGCCCCACACACTTCAGGAGCTTCGGAACACTACTTTGGGTTCTCTGCTTTCAGCATTTATAAAGCACTGTAATCCTCCCCAGCTCAGATACCCACTGGGAAAGGGAAGTCCTCCTTCATGGTGGCCTACTGGTAACGAGGATTGGTGGCCTCAGCTGGGCCTGCCTAAGGGCCAGGGTCCTCCACCCTACAAGAAGCCCCATGATCTGAAGAAGGCTTGGAAGGTGGGAGTTCTCACTGCTGTGATTAAGCATATGTCTCCCGACATTGCCAAGATCAGGAAATTGGTGAGGCAATCCAAATCCCTGCAGGACAAGATGACAGCCAAGGAGAGCGCAACATGGTTGGCTGTTGTCAACCAGGAGGAGGCTCTCTGCCGCCAGCAGAATCCCAACGCATGTCTTCCAGCTGCTGGCTCGGCCAACAATGCTGTGGCCCTGACTTTCAGCAGCAGCAGCGAGTATGATGTGGAGGGTTTCGATGATGAACGCAATTCTATATCCCCAAATACTGATATGAAGGACTGCAAGTCGCATGATATGAAGCTTTTTGAGATGCAGGACTGCAAACCCCATGATTTTGAGCTTTATAATGTAGGAGGCATTGCAAATGATAGAGTTTCCTCTACCTTCCCAGTCGCCGTTGGAGATAACCTAGATCTTATAAGGAAGAGGAAGCTGCCCCAGCAACTGCCCTTGGAAGATCACAAAATCTATACCTGTCCCTACGAGAGATGCACCTATCATGACCGCCAGCATGGCTTCTATGATCAGAATCTGAGGAAGTCTCACCAGGCAAGCTGTCCTCATAGGCCAGAGCTGCAGACAATTGGGTTTCAGAGGCTTGAGCATTCTGAGACTAGTCCTGTGTTTTGCCTGGCCAATGGTCAATCCAATCAGCTTCATGGTCAAGCAAAACCTGGGATCTTTTCCTCTGCAAAGGATCCACAAATAGCGCCGACTGTGGGTACTGTTAATTTGAATTCCCTTGGTCCTGCATGTTTGCCGAATACAGCTACAAATCAACAGTCCATAAATGAGTTGCTAGCTTTATATGACGGAAGCCTACATCAGAACAAGCCTCCGGCAAGTATTGGTGGCCTGTCAGTGATGGATGGTCATGCTAATAATCACGGTGGGAATATCAATCCGAACATGAATCCTACATCACAAGGATCTGAGATTTTGAAGGTTACACCTGATGAGAATTTTCTGGGCCAGGCAACAGTTTCAGCAAGCAACAATTGTGCTGATTCTACTATAAACATGCAAATTTTGATGAGGGAAGGTCAAGGATTAAGCCTTGACCAAAGCAGGGTGTTTGAGCAAGCATTCATGCATCACTGCCAGGAAATGAATGGAGGAGATTTAAAATATGTTCCTCCTTACAACAATAATTTGCCCTTTGAATACGGAGAATCGTTTGCCAGAGTTACAGAGACGGTTGGGAGATTTGAAAATCCTATCTGGTATTTTTGAACGTAGGGAAGATCAAAGAGTAAATTTCAAGTTTACTTTTGATTCAGTTTATCATGCAATCCTTTTTCAGTAATGAAAAATTTATTAGCATTTTTGTACATTAGAAGCCATCAAAGGTTGGGAAGGGCAATGTAGCAGTTATGCCTTGACTTTGCAGAAGACACCTGCAGTTGTTTGTACAATATATCTTATCTGTTTTATTACAGACAGCACTGAAGTAGCTCAAGTTAATGATTTTAACATATGTTCATCTATGGTTCTGTGAATCCAAGAAAGCATGTATAGTTTTAATTATAGTTCTATGTTATTAGAAATCTGCTACATTAGCTGCTACCATCTAGGTATTCAAGCGACAGGGCATTTTGTAAACGAATGCAAAAATTTGCTCTTTTTCAGTGTAAGAAACTGTTCTCTATCTGACTTGTGCTTTCTTTTGAAATTTGTATTTTTGTCCCGCAAACTGTTTTCAGGTTAATTCTCGTGATTGTCTGGTAAGAGCTTTCCATGTAAGATATGCTATGGATTCTAGATTGTCAGCAATATTTTTTCTTGGCGCTTTGTTTAATCCTAGTAAAACTACTCAAACATGTTAGTGATATTTGGAGTGCTATTATGTAAACAATGCATGGGATTCGCGACTCGTTCATGTTTGTGTCAAATTGTTCATTCTATTCAAGTACAGAAACAAAAGTCATGACAACTGAAAAAGGTTTTGGGGAACGGACATAAGATATGAAGAAAGCAAGCATTGGTTGTTAGATGTGCAGTTTAAGAAAAGCCCGTTTCGTGTATCTTTTGTTTTTTTGAATGTGTAGTTTAATTTATAATTGTCTATCCAGAGTGATGTTTTATTTCTTTGTTTCCTAGAAGGCCTTTGATAGTCGTTAGCGAAGGTATCTTATGTTACTCCCTGGGATTAATATCAGACCGGATTCGGGTAGGTTTGGAAGTGTGTTGTATGCCTTAGTTTTTCATCGCTTATGCTCAAGTTTTCCGGCCCATTTCTTATTACAGCTGGTGCTATTTTCTGGATTTTGTATAGGCATCCTTTCCATGCCATTTTAATGAATACGGAATTTGGCAAGGGTTGACCTTAGTACCCACTGGAACTGTGGACCTTGTTCTTGAAATTGGTGGCTTCGGCTAATTGGGGTACAATAACAATCTATTCGATGAATGATTATAATGAAGTCCTTAATGTCAATTTTTCTGGTTTCACACATTAGATTTCGGAAAATAAAAATGAAAGATTATTTATGGATTCGAAATTTAGGTTTTTGTTTTTTAAAAAATTGTGTGGATTTTGGCCATGTAACATTTGCGAACCTGTATTAGGAGTAACCATTGTCTCTGCTGGGTTACTTTTATGGCAAATTGGTAAATGGTTTTGAAGCAGTTAAAATTAATACCATATGTTGTTTCAAATGGTTTCGAATATATTAAATGGAGTAGTTTGATGTCCTGAAAGCGGTGTTCAGCATTCTTTGGGATTTACTGGTAGAAGATGATCCAGGCGGCAAATGCTCAGTGAATGTGTTCCAGATTTGATGTAACATGAGTTCATTGCTTTAGAGTGGGTGGATTATCTTGCAACTTTTTCGGTACGATACATAATAAACCTCAGATTATCTTCCATGGCCAGGAGATCAAGAAGCACCCACCTTAACCATATTAGTTCTAACTAGTTGACTTGTCTTGCGTAGTAACATCCAATTAATATTTTACGGTAAAGATAGAGAATAATTAAATCTAGACCAAGAAGATTCGAATTTTGTAAAAGGTTTTTTTTTGGTTAAAACATACCTGACAAGCTAATGAGTCGACATGGCCTACTAAATGTTGCATTTTTTTCTAATAAAACTATTGAAAACACTTATGTTTATGATATTTTTAGAGACTCGATGTTCAAGCACTACATCGAGATATCAATCATCAATCATGCTTTCATTTTCATTTATTTGCAAAAACTTCTTAGTCCTTCCTGCAAAGAAACAACACGTTAGTTGGACAATTTTGCCTTTGTCAAGACATTGGAAGCTGATTCTCAAATTGCAATGAGATGACAAATAATGTTATATTTCAATTTTTTAAAAATAGAATCCAATAGCTTTTCCGGTGTCATGGAAATAAGCTTCCTTCTCTACAAAGGGGTCTTCACAAAAATGAAAGTGATCTTTCCTCAAACTCGATGGAGACACCAACACCATTTTACCCTAAATCAGGTGAACCAAACTTTTGTTGTGCATAGCAACCCAAATCATTTCTAGGATTGACTTGAAGCATTTCTCGGTCAGAGAAGGAAGGTATGATGATCGCGTGAAACTGTGCCAATGGCTGCCTGGTGGGTCCATGAATACAGGGCAGAAATACTTTAGAGCTCTGTAGCTGATAAAAGATGAATAAAAACTCCAAGAACTTTAAGTTTTTCTGTGCCGAACAGTCAAACAAAGGTGCAGCAGGAACACAAATATGAGAAATTCATCGCATCGGTCTGCATGGCTTAGTGGTATAGACTGCGTCAAAGAATTATAATGAAAATCAAGAATAATTACTGAAAGCCAGACTTGAATAATCAAAACCAGAAATTGACAGACTCCAGTAACACGGTTTCTCCGTTCTTCCAAGTTGGCGGCTGCAATTTGGATTTGGTACGACTGGAAATTGAAAATAAAGATGCTTTCACAGCAAAATATTCCAGAAAGAGTCACCTGAAAAAATGCAATCGTTGATTGTAAGCCAAATCATTAGTGTATGCTCTGTGAAAAGATCCTGATGCATGTCCCATCAATGGACTTGTAAATTTTGTCCAATTTCACCGTCAAGAGATTAGTATTGTTTTGCCTCAATACAAAAATTTATATATGGCTTTAAAGTTGCATAAGTGTGGTGATTTAACAAGTTTTTTTTAAGTCTACCATGTTACAGTTGCAGGTGATACAAAAAACAGTGGCACATCAAATAGCTGTTTGGTTCAGAAGTCCTTTTTATGATTTCTTTTTAAAAATTATAATTTAAAGTTGTCAAATGGAAATGAATATGTGACATGTAATTACTAAGCTAAGACTCTTACTATGTTAAATGACTTGTTGTCTATCATTATCCTATGTCTTGTTTTAACAAGTTTAGACTATATGAGTTCTTTTTCGCTGGTTATCTTTATGTAGAGCTAAGTCTTTGTTTATTTGCAATTTTTTAAGATTATGTTCAATTTTTCCCATGTAATTTCTAGCCTTCCTTTTGATGACTTATTTGTAAAATAGAAGCTATTCCAATTCTTCCTCTAATGTTTGTATTATGTATTATGTAGTTCTGCTTTGGTAACATTTAATAATTATCTAAGCATTTGCATTGCTACCATAGTGATTTGTTCTTCATGCCTATTTTGTACTATCCAACATTCAACATCATATAAGATAGTAGGCCTTATTGTTGTTATGTGAAATTTTCCTTTTAATTTTATTGAGATTCTTTTATCATATAAAATATTACTAGTATTTCTCTATTTTGACCATCCTACCTCAATCATATCTCTTACATTTTTATTGATTTCATCTCTTACATTTTTATTGATTTCACCATTTGATTGGAGCATTGATTAGGAAGCTAAACTGTTTGTAATGAGAGATTTTATGGTCATGAATTGTCACTTCTATTTCCTCACTATTTATATTTTTAAAATTGCATTCCATATACTCTTACTTCTACTAGTTTTCAAGCCTTTTGGTTTCAAAACATGTCTGTACTTTATTTTAGAAACAATTTTTTCTACAATTACATCCACTTGGTCTTTTTTTTCATAAAAAGTTCGAAAAGAGTTTTTTATTTTGTAGATTTTTGGCAGTTGATAAAGTCAATTTTTATTGCATTGCAATATCTTATCTACAATATTGTAGCAATGATGTCATAGATATGATGTTGTAACCCATGTTATGTCATCGTTGACACGATGTCCTGGGATGTGTGTAGCCCTATAAATACTAACACTTGAATGCACAATTAACAACTTTTCATTCCAAGTCTTAGGGAAACTCTTGTAGTTTGTTTTCTTAGTTAGCAATAACGTAAATGCCCATAGTGTGATGTCTAGCAGTTGAACAGAATCTTTATTCAAGTGAATTGTACTTGGACACAGTTTATGACAACAATAAAGATCAAGTTTGCTTTTCATCATTGCAGCATCCACTTAATTCTATTTGTTTACTTAGCATAATTTCCATGTTTTCCTAACTTAATCATTTACATTTCGAAGCACTTTATTTTACTTGTTCACTAGTAAAGCGAAATGAGTACAACTGGTTTCGAGCATTTAAGTGTAATCATTTGGTAACCTAATAGTGGTTTCACTTGATTTGCTTAGTGGTGAATTCACTTGGTAATACTAGTAATGATTACACGAGTCCAAGGCATGTTTGATAAGCTAGGAACAGATACTCATCGCTATAGGCTAAAGAAGATTTGCATTATTGTCATTACTTAGATTTAGATTGTTATTCTAAACTTTCATTATGTTTGTAACTAGGAGTAATCAAAGCCTAACAACATCAACTAATCATATGCCCTACTAAGAGTTAAACCATACACCTGAACTTCACTAACTCAAAGTAGGAAGACAATGATCTCAAACTCAATATCAATTACTAGCATAATAACATTGTCCATCTGTAGATTATGATTTGGTCACTTGCGAACACTTCTGCCTTGTATATAAAAGTGTTGGCATTTCTCCACTGCTCATCATTAGTGTTGTTGTTGTGGATGTGTCAAATTGTGCAAAGTAATTGATCTTACAAAGTTCATTGTATTAGGAACCACAAATCAATCTTCATATCTTTAATCAATTCTAATAACACACATACTTAACTAGGTGTCACATATATAACAATGGCTTCAACACTTAAAGAAAAACTATCACTTGCCAAAGAGTTACAAATGGACAATGATAGAACAACTAACAATGAAGATTGGAGTATGCCTATACAAACACAAATCTCATATGCTTACATTGATCCTTATTATTTTGATTTCACATTCATCTTTCACTAAGATGGGTAGTTAAGATGGAGAGACTTGTGGGGTCACATCATTTTGCCTCAAGAGTGTTCAACACCCACCATGCTTCAAACAACTTTAAGGGGAATGAATCTAAGCCATGTGTAGGAGGGGTATCATGTGACCAAACACATGACTAGATCTTACCAACCCACAAAGGCACAAGTGTGAAGAGACATTACTATGGAGACCGAACATGAGAATAACAAGGGAAAGTATGTTAACTCTCTTGTTGTCCTAGAAGAACTTGATGGTGATGCATATGTAGCAAAAAAACTCTACCACAATCATGAAGTTCATTCACAAACATCTATTATTTGTTTGAAAGAACCTGTTAAGGTGCAACTACATTTAGCCCTCGCAGAGACATCAAGAAGAGAAGCAGAAGACTCTAAATACAAGCAGGACTCAAGATGTAGAGTTTCTATTGGATTACAAAGAGATGAATTCTAGAGTCATAGAAGGAGAACTAGTTGACATTGTTCTTCAACTACTTCGTCTTCCTTCTCATGATCATCAGTGGCCTCTGACAGAAGGGAATGAAGGTATAGAGATCATGATAAGGAGAGACATTGGGCTCATGATAGACATGAGTATCACCCAAGATATCTTGATGAAGAAGATGAAGAGTATGAACCATGAAGAGATAATGATAGACATGAAGAGAGAGAACGATATGAGTACTAAAGGGGACATCACTACAATCAAGCATACAAACCCTATGAACATGAAGAACCCTTGTTGGCTACTTGTAGCATGATCAATATAAGAGAAGCAGTGTACATTCCAACTAGGCATGTGAGGGATAGTCACATCAAGCGACTTGATATGAATAATATTCCTAAGTTTGAAGGAGGGTATAACATAGATCCACAACATCATCTTCAAGTGTTTCACAATGCTTGCACCCTATAGAATATCGAAAGTTGTTTCCTAGGATACTCATTAAGGAGGTAGAAAGTTGGAATAGATCATTAAAACCTGAATCAATCAGAAGGTGGAGTACCATGTTTAAAATTTTCAATGATAAATATCAAACTTATTCTCAAGTGTCCAATTTGAGAAAGCAGATCCAAGGCTACAAGAAAGGAACCCACGAATCCCTTGATGCGGTGATGGACAAATACTACTCTCTTATGCATAGATGCCTAGGCCATGGATTTTCCTAAAGGGAGCAACTTAGGCCCATTATTGATGGATTGAGGAATAAAACCAGGGAAACCCTTAGGGTCTATGCCTAAGGAAGACTATAAAAAATGATCGCCCATCAAATTCAAAGGCTAATTGACCAAGTGGTGAAGGAAGAAGGTGAGTTAAAAATAGAGAATTAGATAAGAAATATAATGGAGATCCATCTATTTGGAAAAGAGATGTATGAATATGTGATAAGAAAGAGGAAGAAACCTTGGAAGAGGTGATTTAGAAAAAGACTCTCCTAATTTAAAATTCTGTCAATGGCATAACAAGGTAGAAAAGATGTGGGACTCAATGGATGAAAAATTCACTACAGCCTTAAAAATTGTAGAAGAAAGAACTAAACAAGCCTTCAATAAGGGCAAGGAGAAGAAATAGAAAAGAGACTACAAATGAAAAGGAAAAGTTACTTCAGTGGAAGAGTATTCTGACTCAAGCTTAAAGGATGAGGAAGGGTGTAAAGTATGCTAGTACGAACATCCTAAGGGATATTGTCTTATGATGGCACATTTACAAGAATCAGGGGCATATGCACTTAATCCAAGATTTTTCAAAAAGAAAATGCCAAAATAGTTACCTTACCTTCAAGGTAACTACCTACAAACCTTTCAACCAACTTACTATCCAAGTGGACCTTACCCACAACCATAAGATCAATATCAACAATAGTGGTAGCAACCACAATCATGGACAATGCCACCATTAAGGTAGCAGTACCCATATTGATAATGAGATCCTTATGGATACTATGCGTAGCATTTGATATCTCTAGGAAATGTAGTAGTTCAAACTTCTCAGTACTATTCATCAAAGTACTATAGACCTACACCTCCAAGGATGGATTCCAATCCTTATGTGCATCAACCAATAGTAGGTTTGTTAAGTTACTCTTCTAATCCTTTATTGCCTATGCAACCACCTACAATGCAATGAAAGTTTCCGTCATAGCCACAAAAAAAGAATGTTGCTAGGGTAGTGAATATATAGAGAAAGGACCATATTAGCAATGCTAAATGAAAATTAAGGAAACGTTCTTTCTTTAGGACAAGTCCAAAAAAAGTTGGTAGAGTTAGGACTTCATTAAATCATGTTCCTTATATGACAGATTCTCCTACAAACACTATGCTTGTGCAACAACCAAATCAAAAACTTACAACTATCATGCTAATATATATACTATTAGATTGGATAAAGGTAGGGACACTTCCTAAGAAAAGAGTTGATCTGAGAATTCCTTTGATTTATTTACAAATCACTGGAAATTCACCATGCAAAGCTCTACTTGACTTAAGTTCTAGAATAAATTTGATATCTCAAGAAACATACAAGGCATAGAGCCTACTGCCCTTAAAGAAGTATAACATAAGGTTAGAGCTAGTAGATTAATCTTCCATCATTCCTTTGAGAGAAATAGAAGATGTGATGACCACTATCAATGGGTGGTCTTATCCAACAGACTTCTTACTGATTGATGTGAAGAATGATAACAAGGAATTTCTTATTAGTATGGAAATATCATGGCTTAGCACAATAGGTGCTAAAGTTAGGGATGAGAGATTTATCCATGGAAATCGCTAAGGAAGACGAGTATGGAGCTATACATACACAAATAATTCCATGCATTATTGATGATAAAGAAGGGTGTAGTTGTGGACTGAAACTTTAAAATGTCAACACAATCCTTACACCAGCCCATCATAGATGGGAGAAACAAGTGTGTGAATAAAAGGAAAGATGGGCCAGTAAACCAAAAGACATACAGTCGCTGAAAATTGAGAACATAAAACTATTCAAAACATGCATGGAACTATTTGACTCACTTATAAATTCCTACCCCAAGAAAATGACCCAAATTGAGAACTCACAAAAGGATATTATAAACCATAAGCATACTTTAATGAATAATGGAAATGGAGACTTAAATTTTGAATTTAAGAATAAACTAGAAAGTATAGTTGGACCTTTTGAAATGGAAAATCCATCTAATTCAACATAATATATGTCTTCAAAAGATCAAAACTTGATTATCATTAATATTACATGGGATAATAATTGAAAAACTAAATCACTAAGGATGATAAATGCGAAATCTTAAGTGTATGATCCAAGGGATCTAGGGTTCATTTTCCAAATACTTGCCCATGAGTTTAGTCATGGGAGGGATATGTCTTACCTTGACTTAGGAATTAATAAGTGTTTTTTAAACTTTGTGTTTTACAATTCTTCTTGGTTTACAATATTTTTGTTATACTTTTCAAATCTCTTACCAATTTTTCATATTTCTTGATATCTTTCATTCTTTTAAACTTTTTCATTTCTTAATCATTTGCTATTCTTTGATATTTTTCAAATTCTTTCTCTATTTTTTCATTTTTTTCTATGAATTGCATCATTTTCCTTGTACATATTCTTATTAATTTTCAATAAAATATATCGAATAAAGTAAGATGTAGTCCTAATAAGGTGAATATTCCTCTATATTGTCAAATAATAAGGGATTGATTACCTATATAGTGATACCATGACATCCATCCACCCATTCCAATAATAAGAAGTTCTTACCATGGCCATAATGATATTCTTCTCACAATAAAACTAAGAAGAAACCTGTGATCATTATGCTTGGAAAGAAGAGTGAAGAACCAAGTGAGAATGATAAGGGTGTGACATCAAGGAACCTATGGATTCTCTTGGATTACTACTGTGAGTTCTATCCTATTGCTAAA
This sequence comes from Gnetum montanum, assembly GCA_015680685.1. NCBI lineage: Eukaryota > Viridiplantae > Streptophyta > Gnetopsida > Gnetales > Gnetaceae > Gnetum > Gnetum montanum. The sequence continues at coordinate 23,782 of MNCI01018361.1, forward strand.
GATGTATTATTTTCTTGGAGATCTAATGAAAAATGGGAGTAAGAGTACAATAAGTGTTGCCTTACCATTTCATTGGAAAGACATGTTACCCATGCTTGAAGGTAGGTGGCTTCTTGGGAATCTCAAAAATAAAGAGTGCAACTAATAAACTCCTTCCTTGAACAACAAGACATGTGGTAATACTCCTTGCAACAATGGTGGTCTTATGATCGTGAATGCCAGGGATGAAACAATGCAATGTCATTGGAAAGTGGTTGGACTTGGTTTGAATCTTGGGTAGAAAGGCTAATGATTATTCTAACCAAAAATTACACACAAAAATTCATTATGCCTATGGTAAGATAGTTCACGTCCTGGTTTCAGCAATCCCTTCTATATTCCAATATGTCTAACTGTATATTTAATCATAATTTTATGGTTTTGTATAATATAGTGTTATTTTCCCAACCTAGCGATACTAATATGTGTGTTTTGCTAGACAGTTATGTCTTACATTCAATTCCTTAAGTGCCTATAGAAACTTTTATACGTGGTTATACAAGGGCACTAAGGGCTGGAGCTTGCATTGGGGAGGACCAACTTGTATAACTCTTGTATTTCATACTTGATAAGCAATAACACATCATCGTGTCCCTTTGGAAACAATCAAGATTCAATAAATACTTTTCATACCATCTAATAATTTGTTCATACATCTATAATTCCTAATCCATCTCCTATTCATTTAATAAACTTTTGCTACTTGAGATTCATTCCTTATGAACTTTGAATGCCAAATTCTCAAAAATTGAGCATCATTAATGGCCCAAGATCCTTTAGACAAGCTTCACATCTTCCAAACATTTCAATTGACTCATTATTTTTTTTTTCAAAAAATTCAATATAAATTTTTATTTTTTTATGGTGACATTGTTGTTATGATGTTGTAGTCCCTATGATGTTGTATCTATGATGTATCATATATAATATCACACATATAAAAATAGTATATATACGCATAGGAGTTAGCAAAATTTTTCATTCCTTTATTTTTCAATGAGAAGTGTTTGCAATTTTTCCTCAGAACTCTTGCACACTAACTTCCCAAGCCCATAACTTCAACCCCTAGCTCCAATTTTTGAAATTCTTAAACCTTGTTAATCTTGGAGCGCTCAACTTAGTTGTGGGGGTGTACATTCTGTGAGCATCTAGAAACTTGAGCCAAAATTTCTCCATCTCCTTATTTGTACATTTCTTGTTTTCGAGGAGTGATTCTTTGATAGTTATTGTTACCTTGAGTTTCTCATTTTATCCTATAAGCTCCTTGACTTCCTCTTATAATTTTGATACTTCCTATTTGTTCTGCAGGAGAAATTCCTTAAGCTTGGCTATTTGGCTATTGGCTATTTGTCTAATATTTTTAAGTAATGTAGATATGGAGCTAGACATATCTTGATGAGACATTACAAGTTTTTGCTTCCCTATTTTTGGATCATCTTCCTTATATTGGAAGATGACACTAGCTTCTATCTCAGGGATAGTGGAAAGCTTTTGATTTAATATGATACCGTCTTCTTTTTTCTTAATTTTAAAAGCTCGTGTTGCTATCTTCATAAAATACCTAGATGGGAAGGTAAGTCTTGAAGGTGAACTTTTCACTTCCTTTTATTATTGTTGTTGTAGTTGAAGCTCATTTAACTTCTGTTGTTCTTGTTCATTTAGCCTCTGTTGCTCTTCTTGCTACTGTTTATGCTCCATTAGCTTTTACTATTTCAATTGTTTCTATTGTTGTTGCTCTTTTAATTTTTTTCTCTTATAGTTGTTATTCCTTCTTTGCCATTGCTTGATTAAATCTAGCTTTTCTTGTAGCCCTTACCTTGACATATTATTTTCCATTAAGAGGAAACTTTTACCAAACATGGCATTTTATGGCTCTAGTAGTTTCTATGAGAAATATTTCTCTTCCATTATGGTTAGGTGCTTTTCTAAAAAATCTCTAGCTAGAGGATGCTCTTTGTCCTCCATCCATCTACAAACTTCAATTATGAGGATGTTACAGACTGAAGTCAACAACTTTATTGATAAGATCTTTTTCAACTATACTGAAGCCTCTTCCTTGGCCTAGTTAACCTTTCTATCTGATGAGTGGCGAGGTACCCCTACACTCAACCATATGAATACGAGCGTACACGCGCGATCCGGTTGAACTCCGCAGACTAAATGCCTTAACGCCACAAGAAACACTTGGGGTTAATCGTTCGTTGTCTTCCCAGGCTTGCTTGTAAGTGTCACGGTGTATGGTTAAGCAAGTCTGAGGTATGTGATTTTTTTGGTATTTTCGGCTTATCTTCTATGCTATCAGGGGAAAGGGTTGAGAAACTAAGCTAACTCTAACTAAAGATCTAAGTCTAAATTAACTAGCGTCAGCATCCGTTCCCACTTACCGGACACACCCTGAACTATGCAACTGCGGCTTACCAAACGCTAATCGTTACTGGGATCGCCACACGTAACGCAAGTGCTCGAAGTGGTCGTACTGAGGCACCTATTTAGCTTAAGTGTGATAAGCAGCCGATTCCTTAGCTAGCCGTACACACCCGTGGGTGCTCGTAACTAAGTCGTACTTATCACACGTTCTAGCCTAGCAATGAGCAGCCGATTCCTCAACTAGCCGTACACATCGGACTACTACTGGGATTACCAAGCGCAGAATCCTGGAATACGCTACTGGGTTACCAAGCAGCCAATGCTCGTAATTGAGTCGTACTCATGCGTTGCGTCAAGCAGCCGATTCCTTGACTAGCCGTACACGTCCGTAGACGCTCGTAATCAAGTCGTACTTGAACGCACTAGGAAAGCAGTAAATGAAAGCAATAAATGAAACCACGTGCTGCAAGGTTTATCCAATCAAGTTCATCTTTATTACTGTACACAACTTGGGTCTAGGTTTACAAGTTGCTCGAATAAAGAGCCGTTCACTCTAGGACTCCTACTGTGGGCACATGGGAAAAATTCTAACTCTGGAGTGATCAATCTGCCAGAGCTTCGCTACTTCTAGCCAGGATTGGGAAATGAAGGGAGTGCCGCCTCTTATTTATAGATATGATGGCGGGACGCGATATCGCGTACGCGATATCGCAGGAGAAGATGCGATATCGCGGCCCAATGCATGTCGCATCTCATCATAATCAAAAGCCTTAAGATGACTATCTTAAAATCATTAGGCTAATGAACCTTCCTAGTCTTCATTGTGGAATAAATTCTCTTCTAGGCTAGAGAAAAACTACACTACTCCCTATACCTTCTAGCCATGGTCCTTAAATGGCTAAAATTAGTGAATTTCCAAAAGCCAAATTTTAGGGGGAAAATTCTCTCTGCTTATAATAATGTCTAAAGGGACTTTTCAACATTTGGCTATCAACTTCTAGTATTGCCAAATAAGGAGTTATGAATCTTGGTATCTTGAAAGCCTTGTCTTCAATTTCTACTATTAAAATCTAAGTGTAATGAGCATGAAGGAAAATGACTCCATGAAATTTTTCCTTGATTTCATTTATCACTTGTTGGTTGACTCTCAATGGAAAAGCTCCTAAAAGTAGCTTTATCAAATGGGGATAAATACAATTCATCAAAAATTCAAAGGACTACACATCAAAGAAGCTCTTTTGGCAGATGGCTGGAAAGAAGTCATAGCAGGAATCCTTTGGTTGAGTTCTTCTCTATGAAGCATAACCCATAAAAAATGGGAGCTATCCTCTTTAGCTTGAGAACTTCACTTAGTAAAAAATCTAATAGAAATAAGCTAAGGCTTAACTAAGCCCCTTGCTCTTGAATCTTAGATAAGCTTTTCTATAGGACATCATTCATAAACTGAATAGGGAATAAATTCTTATTGTGTTCTAAGCCTACCCAAGCCTAAACATGGTAGTTAGATACAATATTAATTTCACAACTAGAATAGAGATTTAAAGTAGAAATAAAAATACCATGGGAAAACCTAAGCTTTGATGCTTTGGGTATAACTTTTCTATAATCCCATGCTTTTGCTAAGTTGGATGGTGGCAGCTTAATACTCCTAGACTCAAGATGGTTCCAAAATATTTTGAACACTTCTTCATTATACTAGAAGGCTTGAATCTTTGTAATATCTGGCTTCACTAACCCATAGAGCTCATAGGCTCTCTTTGCATTGATGTTGATGAAGCACTCAGGATTATTCCTAAATTATAGTTTATCCTTCTCATAGATTTTTTATGCTATTAGATGATTAAGAACATCTCTAATTAGATTAGCCCTTAGCATAAAACCAAGCTTGTAAAGCCCTATTTTTCGATAGATTTCATGCCATTCCTCCATTGATTCTATAGACCATAAGCCTAACTTTTCTATAAGTTCATGATCTTCATCGAAGTCAAAGAGATCTATGTTCTCTACTTTAAGCTCCAATCACACCGTATTAATCCATTGGTGAAGCTGATAAATGTTCAAATTATATTATTGTAGGTATTCAAAAAAGGAGAAGGTATTAACATCTTAAAATTTATAAGGAGCTTTTTTCTTTCCTTTGTGTGACATCCTAGCTTTTTACTAGAACTCGAAGCTTCTCTATATTATTAATGATGGCTTTGTATTTCTATTTTCTCTATTTCAATTTCCAGCTCTATTTGTCAATGGCTTTGTGTTCAAAATCTACCCAAATCTCATTTTTTAATATTCAGAGCTTGGTTCTTAAATTTACTCACTTGAGACAAGTTGCTTGATTTAGTTTTCAACACTTGTTGCAGGCTTTGATATGGTTGAGCTACCTCATTTAAGGCTTAGGAGTTTAAATATAATATCTTGCCTTTTTAACCTTTCTTTATTACTGACATCAGCTTTTACAACCCTTCCAAGGTGTTAAAACCAATTTTTTTGCCAATGTGATATCGGATCTATGATATTGTACCCATGATATTGTATCTCAAGCTACATCATCATTGATATGATGTCTCAAGAGCTATGTAGCCCTATAAATACTAACACTTAGGTGCACAAGCAATAACAATTTCATTTCACCCTTACTTAAACTCTTGTAGTTTAATTTCATAGTTTTAGTGATAGTATGAATGCCCGTAGTGTGGTGTTAAGTAGTTGATCGAAGCCTTTATTTGAGTAAATTATACTTGATCATTATTTATTACCGACTATAAAGATTGAGACTAATTTGCATCATTTCAGCATTCCTTTGTTCTTTTGTTATGTTGTTCACTTAGCATAGTTTTCCTATTTTCTTAGTTTAATCATTTACATTCCAAAGTACTTTACTTTGATTCTAATTAGTTAAACAAAATGGGTACAACTAGTTTCAAGCACTAAGTGTGATTATTTGGTAACCTAGTAGTGGTTTTGCTTGATTCAGTCAATAGTGAGTTCACTTGGTAATCTTAGTGAAAACCACATAAGCCCAAGGCAAATATAGTAGAATAGGACCAAATATCCATCACTATAGGCTAGGATAGATTTGTATTTTTGTTGTTATTTAGACTTAGAAGTTTATCTCATTTTCAGTCATGTTCATTGCTAGGAGCACTAAGAGCCTTACAACATCAACATATCATATGCTTGATTGAGAGTTAAATCCTATGTTAAGATTTCACTAACTTGAAGTGGGAAGACAATGGTCATGAACTTAACATCAACTCCTGGGATAATTTCATTGTCCATCCATGGATTATGATCTAGTCACATGTAGACACTTGTGACTTATATGGTACAGTGTTAGGATATGCCACCACTCATCATTGGTACCAATATTGGGGATGTGTTCATGTGTATTAAGTAGTTGCTCTTATAGTGTTCATTGTATCAAAAATCACAACTTTTATCTTTTACACCTTTAATCAATTTCAATATCACACACATAACTAAATGTTAAATACACAACATGGCTTTAACGCTTAAAGAGAAATTATCACCTACTAAAGAGCTACAAAAGAGTAATGACAGAACACATGATGATGAAGAACATAGTGCAACTATGCAAACAAGGATTTCATATGCTCATACCAATTCCTATTATGCTAATTTTACATTCATCTTTTACTAGGATTGGTAACTAAGATGGAGAGACTTGTAGGGAAACATCATTCTGCCTCTAGAATGTTTAGTACCATATATGCTTTAGGCAATCTTAATGGGAATGAACTTGAGCCATGCACATGAAGGGTATCATGTGATCAAACACATGACTAGGTTGTACCAACTTATAGAGGCGCAAGTATGAAGAGATGCTGTTATGGAGACAAGGCATGAAAGTAACAAAGAAAAGAAAATCAAACCCAATGTTATCCTAGAGGAAATTATGATGATGCATTCTTAATAGAGAAACTCCACCACAATCATGAAGCCCACTCACAAATTCCTATAATTTATCTAGAAGAACCATTTAAGGTACAATTGGATTTGGTCATTATAAAGATAACAAGAAGAGAGACAAAAGACTCTAAACATAGACAAAGCTTAAGGCCTAGAGCTTTTGCAGAATCACAAAGAGATGAATTCTAGAGTCACAGAAGAAGAACTAGCCAACATTGTTTTGCAACTACTTCATCTTCCTTCTCATGATCATCAGTGAACTTTGACAAAAGGGAACAAAGATTTAGAGATTACAACAGGGAAATACATCAAGATCATGATAGGTATGAATATCATCAAAGGCATCCCGATGAAGAAGACGATGAGTATGAACCAAGAAGAGATAGAATTAAGCATGAAGAGAGAGAACATTATGAGCTCCAAAGGGGACATCACTACAATAGAGCTTATGAATCCAATGACCATGAAGAGTCCTTGTTGGCCACTCACAACATGATCAATATTAGGAAAGCAGTGTATATTTTAACCAAGCATGTAAGGGACAGTTGCATCAAGCAACTAGATATGAATATCATTCCTAAATTTGAATTTGGATATAATGCAAATCAACAACACCACCTTTAAGCATTCCATGGTTCTTGTACCCTCCAAAATATTGAAAGTGATTGGAAAAAGCTCAAGTTGTTTCCTACAGCACATCAAAGAGGCAGAGAGGTAGTACAAATCATTGGAACTAGAATTAATTAGAAGATGGAGTTCCATGCTTGAACCTTTTAACAAAAAATATAAAACTTACTCATGAGTGTCTAACCTCATAAAGTATATCTAGGGATGGAATCAAGAAACACATGAATTCCTTAATGCAACAATGGAAAGATATTATTCTCTTCTGCATAGATTCCCAGGTCATGGGTTCTCCCAAAGGGAACAACTTAGGCACATCATTGATGGGTTAAGGAATAAAACTAGAGAAATCCTTGGGATCTATCTCCACAAAAGACTATTAGAGATGACCACCCATTAGATCCAAAGGTTGATAGCCTAAGTGGACAAGAAGGAAGGAGAGTTAAAGAAGAAAGAATCAGTTGAAGAGTATAATTGAGATCCATTAATCAAAAATTAAGATGTAAAAATGTGCATCAAGCAAGGGGAAGAAGCCTTGGAATATGTGATTCAAAAGAAAACTCTACCAGCTCAAAAATCTATCAATGATACAACAAGAAAGGTAGAGAAGATAAGGGACTTAGTGGATGAGAAGTTTGCTTCAGCTCTCAAGATAATAGAAGAAAGTACTGAATAAAAATTTAACAAAGGTAAAGATAAGAAGAAGAAGAGAGATCATGGATGAGAAGGTTACAAGAAAAAAGGAAAATTTCTTGTAGTTGAGGAGTGTGCTGATTCTAGTTTTGAAGATGAGGAAGGATGCAAGGTGTGCTAATATGAACATCCTAAGGGATGTTGCCTTGTTATGATCCACTTGCAAGAGTCTGGGGCATACACACTTAATCTAAGATTTTTTAAAAAGTAAATGACAAGATTGTTACCTTATCCTAAAAATTATCTTAGGTAACTCTTCTAGCTAACCTACTACTGAAATGGATCCTACTCTCAACTGCAAGAGCAATATCAACAACAATGGCAATAACCCCAAGCATGGGCAATGCCACCACTGAGGAAACAATATCCATGTGGGAAACTGAATCTTTATGGATATTATGTACAACATCCAATCTCTCTAGGGAATGCTTCATCTCACACTTATTATCATTATTATCCACCTGACTATTACATACCTACTACTCCAAGGATGGATCCTAATCTTTATGCACATCAACTAGCAACTAGTTCATCAAATCAACCTAAAAATTCTTTACCATGAGTGCCACCACTAGTTATGTAAGAGAAGCTACCATCACAACCACAGTAGAAGAATGTAACAAGGGCAATGAACATGAAAGAGGAGGTAATCATGAATGAACCTTAATCCAGAAAATGTTTGTTCTTTTGAACAAGTTTAGAAAGGGTTCAAAGGATGGGAACTCCATCTACTTCAACTCCTTCTACACACACTCCTCTAGGAAATACTAGGCTTCAATCTTCTACTAATTCAAATCTAACTACTGTTATGCTTATGAAAACCATTACACATTGGATAAAGGTAGGAGCATTTCCCCAGAAAAGAATAGATCTAGGAAGTTCCTTGATATATCTCCAAATAACAAGTTACAAATCATGCAAGGATCTACTTGATCCTGGGTTAGAAATAAACTTAATTTTACAAGACATGTACAAGGCCTAAAATCTTCCACCACTAAGGAAAAGTAACATTTGATTAGAGCTTGCATATTAGTTAATAATTATTCCACTTAGACAAGTGGATGATGTCATCACCACCATTAGTAATTGGTCCTACCCTACCAATTTAACTTAGTAATACATGTGGGGAAAAACAAGGGAGAGTTTTTGATAATAATGGGAAGAGCATGGCTTAGCACTATGGATGCTAAGCTTGGAATTAGATATTTTTCTTTAGAAATATCCATGGAAGATGAAGCTAACATTATACAAAGATGTCGAGTTCCATGTATCGCATATAATGATAATGGATGCAATTGCATGCAAAAAATTTGGGTTGTTATACAGAGAAAGAGTACATTAGCTACTAAATTAGTGTTTATAAGAAATGTGTGTGCAACCATGTCTGTATGCATCAACCACTAAAGAAGAAGGTAGTCAGTGGTTGCTTACTAATAAAGAGACAAAACAAAAATATACATGGAACCATAAAATTAGTTCATAAATGCCTATGTTGAGGAAATAGATAAGTTGGAACAGTTATGAAGGAAACACCTCTATGCACATTCACACCAAGAAGAAGATATTTGAATGAGAACAATTAGAGATCCCAAATAAGTTTGAGCCAAAATAGTTAGAATTAAAAGCCCTACCGAATGTTCTAGAATATGCCTTTTTGAATAACAAAAAACTGGTAATCATCAACATCAACTTGGATAAAGATTAGAAAAATAGATTATTGGAAGTAGTCAACAAATGATCAACAATGTTCTCATGATCTTATGATGAGGTAATAGGCATTGACGAACAAATTTGTCAACACTGAATATACACAGATCTAACTATCAAGCTACACCACCAACTTTAGAGAAGGCTAAATCCTAAGCTTAAAGAAGTAGTAAAATAGAAATTGGAAAAGTTATTAAAAGCAAGATTCATCTATCCTATTCAAGATAGTGAATATGTTAGTTCTTTAGTCATTGTTCCAAAGAAAGGTGGAAAATGGAGAGTATGTATTGATTTTTAGTTATTTTACTCTGTGACATTCAAAGACCATTTTCCTCTACCATTTGTTAACCAAGTCATAGATACGATAACAGGACATCAGTACTATAGCTTTCTTGACAGGTATAGTGGATATAACTAGATCTACATTGTACCAGAAGACCAAGAAAAGGGTATGTTCACTAGTCCATGGGGAATGTTCACTTCAGAGAAAATGTCCTTTGGTTTGTGTAATGCACTTACGACCTTTCAAAGATTAGTGCTAAGCATCTTCCAAAAAAAAATAGGCAATGGTGTAGAGGTATTTATGGATGATTTCTCAACTTACAGGCTAGACTTTAAGTAAGCATTGAGCTATTTAAAGCAAGTATTACAAAGATGCATGAAAACCAATTTAAAGCTCAATTGGCAAAGAAGCCATTTAATGGTCTAAGATGGGATCATCCCAAAGGGAATAGAAGTTGATCCAAAAAAGATAAGAGTCATTCAAAACATCATCCAAAGGCCAAAAACTATTAAGGAAGTTAGATCATTCTTAGGCCATATAAGATATTATTAAATGTTTATAGAAAGTTTATAGAAGCTAATAAAAACACCAATCCTTTGAGCTCCAGATTGATCCAAGCCCTTCCACATAATGATAGATGTTTCCAATTATGCACTAGGTGTAGTGTTAACATAGCTTGATGATCGAAAGACACCATATTACATACATTGTGCTAGTAGAAGTATCATCAGAGTAGAACTTAATTACACCACTATTGAAAAGGGGCTTCTGGTCATGGTGTATGCACTAGAAAAATTTAGACATAATGTGCTCAAGTATCCTATCTATGTTCACATAGATCATAGTGCAATCAGATTTCTAATGAATAAACTAGCAGTGAGCCTTAGGGTGATCAGGTGGCTTGTAATTTTATAGGAATTTAGCATCACCATGATTGACAAGAAGGGAACAAAAAACATCATAGTAGATCACTTGTCAAGGCTAACATGGGAATCACCAGAATTAGAAGAGTCATTATTAGAGAAATTTTGTGATGAAACCTTGTTCATGAAAATGATAATGACTATTAAATTGACAAAGAAATCATGGATCACCAATTATCTAACTTATCTTCTTACACAAGAACTTCTTATTGAGTGGAATAGGAAACAGAAAGAACAGTTCCTTCATAAAGTGAAGAGGTATATGGAAATAAATGAAAATCTCTACAAGATTTATGCTAACGCACTCATAAGATGGTATGTTCCAGAAGAGTACCAACAAAGAATTTTACAAGAGACACATGAAGGATCATGTGGTAGTTACTACAAAAGGCATACAACAACACTCAAGTTGATGATGATAGGCTATTTCTCGCTTATCATATTCTAGGATGCACATAGCTTCACCCAATCTTATGAGAGATGTCAATGTGATGGAGGAATAATAGCTAGGAATAAAGGACCACAATAATGAATACATCCATTAGAGCCTTTTAACATATGGGGAATTGATTTCATGGGATTCATTGTGCTGATATTAAATAGGAAAGCATACATTATTGTATTAGTTAATTATCACACCAAATGGGTAGAAACAACTATAGTTAAGGATTGTTCAACAAAAATAGCTACTACATTTTCCCAATAGAATGTGGTAAATGGATTTAGAGTATCACAAATGATCATCTTAGATAATGGAACAAACTTCATTAGTGCTACATTTAAGAGGCTCATGCAACAACCTAGGGTGAGCCATAAGTTAACTACACCATATCATCCCCAAGCAAATGGTTAAGTCGAAGTGACTAACCAGAAGATTACACGAATATTAACTAGAACTATTAGTTGATTTAGGAAATATTGAAGCACTAAATTGAATGATGCTCTATGGGCCTATAAGACCACCTAAAAAATTTTCATAGTATATTCACCCTATGAGCTAGTCTATGGAAAATTTCCTATGTTGCCAATCCAAGCAGAGCTACAAACATTAGCTACTACTAGGCAACTTGACCTGGACTTGAGCCTAGCATAGAAACAACGACTTATGAATCTTAACCTTTTAGAGGAAATTATACTTGTAGCCCTGATGAGTAATGAAATACACAAAAAGTACTTCAAACATAGGAATGATGCACGTATCTAACAAGTGTCCTATATTATAATCTTAGTCATGCGTCATAAAACCTTATGGGAAGAACCCTACATCATCCATGCCACATATCATTTAGGAGCAATGCAAATTTACCACCCCACTTACCCATAGAAGTTGGTTTTAGTCCATATTCAACAAGTCAGACCATACTATGAGTATCCAAATTCCTATGTGAAGTCCACCCAACTCACTAAACCATCCTATAGCCATTCAATCTTTTGGTTCATAGTTTTCAATAATAGTCATGGGGATGCCCTATATGACACTTAGGCACCAAACTAAATCTTTTTCTTTTTCTTAGTACTTTTTCCTGTTCTTTGATATCTTTTCATTATTTTAGACTTTTTCATTTCTTAATTCTTTAATATTCTTTAATATTTTTCAAATTCTTCCTCTATTTTACCATTTTTCTATGTTTTTCACTACCTCTTTTGGATGAATTTTTATTGATTTTTCCAATAAATTAAAAGGAATAAAGCAAGATGTATTTCCAATAAGGTGAAGATTACCTTATATTATCAAATCATGAAGGACTGATTACATTTATAGTGAGACCACATCATTCATCCATTCATTTCCAGCAATAAGAGGTTCATACCATGGTAATCATGGTATTTTTTACAATAAAACTAAAAATAAACTTGTGATCATTATGTCTAAATAGAAGAGTGAAGAACTAAGTGGGAATGAAAAGGGTGTGACATCAAGGGAACTTGTAGATTCTCTAGGGCTACTATTGCGAGTCTTTTGCTATTGCTAAGGGTGTATCATTTTCTTGAGTTCAAATGAAAAATGGAAGTAAGAGTAGAATAATTGTTGCCTTACCATGACACTAGAAAGGCATGTTACCCATGCTTGAAGGTAGGTAGTTTCTCAAAAATCTAAAAAATAAAAAGTGGGCTATTATTAAACTCCTTCCTTGAACTACATTACTAAGTTGTAATACTTCTTGCAACAGTGGTAGTCTTGTAGTTATTCGTCTTGGGGATGAAACAATGCAATGTTACTAGACAAGTGGTTAGGACTTGGTTTGAATCTTGGACAGAAAGGCTAATGATTACTTTAACCACACATCACACACAAGTATTCATTATGCCTATAGTAAGATACCTCACATCTTAATTTTTGCAATCCCTTCTACATTCCATTTTACCTCACTAGTATATTCAATCATAACTATATGGTTTTGTATAATATAGTGTTATTTCCCCAATTTAGTGTTATTAACAAGTGTGTTTTGCAATATAACTCTTGTACCTCATATTTGAAAACTAATTCCACATCATCTTGTACCCCCTAAACACTTTAGTACTTAAAGATCACTTCCCATAAACATTTAGAATCTATCCATCTACTCAGAATCTTAAATCCATCTCATATACACCCAATAAACTTTCACTGTCCGAGATTCCTTTCTTATGAAGTTTAAATACCAAATTTTTGAAATTCAAGCATCATCCATGATTCAAGACCCTTTAGAAAATCTCCATATCTTTCAAACTATCCAATTGACTCATTTTTCCATCAAAAATTTGGAATTTTTCAAGGGTGATATCGTAACAACGACATTGTATGACCTACGATGTTGGAGCTATGACATCATATCAATGACGTCGCATATATAAAAATAGTATATATATGCATGAGAATTAGAATTTTTTTTTTCATTTTACTATTTCATAGTAAGAGTAGTTTTTGTAGTTTTTCTAAGCCTTGGCAACCAAACTTCGCAATGCCATAGCTTCCTCACTACAACTTCAATTTAAGTAATTGTTGCATCCTATTGATCTTAGAGTGCTTAACTTAGTTGTGGGGGGTCTATTACATGCACATAGGGAAGATTGAGCCAAAATTTCCTATCCAAAAGATAATATAAGGGTAAATATAAGGATACAAATAGTAATATTATAACTAACCAATCAAGCCTATACTAAAGGAGTTAACTAATTCTTCTAACTAACCATACCAACCAATTAGGAATACAATAAACAAGAAAATTACAATTATGGAATGTTATAATAATTAGAGATATAATACTTAGAGATTTATTTTTGAAATTTCTCTAACTCTATAATCATGATAAAGATTATAACTAATAGAAAAAGCACAAGAAGTACTATGAACCATTAAGAACAAATTTAAATACTTTGATAACCTTAAATCCTTGATGATTGCAAATGATCCCAAAGAGACTAGCACTAGAAGAACCTTCACAGCCAAGTGGCAAAAGACCAAGAATCCATGAAAGAGGCCCCAGAGGAGAACAAACTCTACAAGCTAAACACACTAAGTAGGAGGCTCAATCATTCAATATTCACTAATAGACTCCTACTACTAAGCATTCAACATAAACAGAAGTAGAGGTAGCACTTAAACCTAAACAAGGATAGTGTCTCGTGTTGTTTACAGATCACCTATAGGCCATCCAAGAAAAGTCCATAATGTCCACAGTCATCATGGAGCTAAACTTTGGCCCATTTATATAGTTTTCTCTAGAAGCTATTAGAATGTAACTCTAGGCATCTCCCTTATGGCCAACCCTATTTAGTAATGTGGAATAGTATTTAGGAGAGGTATCAATTTTGGAGAAATAAGCAAGATGATGCAAAAGTAAAGATTAAGAAGTCTTTTTCCCATACTCTATTGAGGCAATCATCAAAACCTTAAACATTCCAAATGTCAAAGCCAACGTTGCATAGATTTCCACAAGGTCTGACACTAACACCAAGAAATTGTGGCTCTAAAGAGCCTATAGCAAGGAAGATAAAGACTATAGTGAAATGGCTGTCATTTTTTCTTTTTTTTTTTAGAATTTTCTTTTTTCTTTCCTATTTCCTTTGTGTTTTATGGATATTCACTATGTTTCTATTAATGATGTTGCTATTCATAATGTAGAAGTCAACATCATTTGTTAGGTCTTTTTCCTATGCTATCAAGATGATTGGGTAATAAAATTATATAAAGTAGTGAGACCACATCATCCATCTCTCCAATTTATATAAATAAGAGGTCTTTATGATGAAAGTAATATGGTTCTTCTTACATGAAACTAAAATTAACTCATAATCATCATGCCTTGAAGAAAAGGTAGAAAAAAATTGAGGAAATGGATAAGGGTGTGACATTAAGAGAATTTGTTGATTTGTTGCACTTTCTCTATGGGTCGTACTACTCCATGTGTTTATATCATTACTCATTTTTAATTTTGATAAAAGTATGTTGTTGCATAAGTATTTCCTTATCATGTCACTGGAGAGACATGTTACTTATGCTTAAAGGTAGTCCTCTAGCAAGAAAAGAACAATTTAGTCATTAACTAATTCACAAAAGAAACTAATTTCTAGTATACCACTAGAAAGACATGTTACCCATGCATGAAGGTTGGCTACTTCGAAGAGTTCCAAAGGTCTCTTAGACTAGTCCCATTATGTGATTGGAATGACATGTTACCTATGTTTAATGGTACTCCTATGGTGGGATTAGCATTGGCTATGGGGCTGGAAAAGCATATTACCCATGCCTAAAAGCACACCTCTAATTGTTGGTCAAGTTTCCTCAAATTTTAATGTCTAAGTAATTAATTAATCAAAATTGCTTCCTTGTTTTCTTTTGTTGAGTAGTGATGTTTTCATATGATTTTGGTGGTCCTATGATAGTAAGTTCAAGATGATGCAAGGTGATGTCATTGCCAAAGGTATGGACTTGGTCTTAAACTTGGACAAATCAGTATGATGGTTATTTTAACCATAATTAACTCTAGAACCTATTGTGGACATGGTAAGATATCTTATGTTCCAATCTCTACAATCCCTTCTCATTCTATTATTCACCTCACTACTACATAAAATTATGTGCTTAACAATTTTGTATAGTATAGTGCATGATCCTAACTACTACAATTGTATGTTGTTTTGATAAAGACATGATTCACATTTAACTTCTAAGGTACCAACAGACATCTATAGGAGTGGTTATGCGAGGGCATTATTGTAGAAACTTGCTTTGGGGAGGATCCACTTGCATAAATTTTGTTGATCATGGCTTTAAACCAAAACCTCCCATCTTTAAGAACATCAAGGAAAAATTTTCTTAATTTATGCATGATTTTTGAACTGATTCTCATTAATTTCAATTAATTTGTAATTTTTTATATTTAATTATTCTCCAAATTCAATATTTCTTAGCCATCTTGGAATTTCATGATTTTTAATATTCCAATGCATTTAAAATATCTTGCAAACTAGACCTTGAATTTTAGTTGTTCAAAAAATTTTGAGCTTTTGGAGTTGAGCTCACTTGTCATGGAAGCTAAGGATGAGATATTTTTTGAAATTATGCTAACACTCCATTTTTAGATATTATGGTAACTAACAATAAAAATAACCAAAATGAGTTAAATAACTTGATGGTTTTAGTTACCTCATAGCCTTGAAAACATTATGTTGTAATTACCTTGAGCCTAAATGCCAATCTTTCTTAAATTTTGAGCTAACTAATGATTCATAAAGGGTTAATCATTAAGAAAAAATTATCAAAACTAACATTGATCCTTTGGTGATTACAAATGATGCTGAAAGGAATGCTTAAAATTAAAGGTCTTTTGCAAGGAAAGGAAAAGAGGTCAAGATGATGACATGCCCATGGACATGTAACACATACAAGAATTAAAGCTTAAACATCACATGTTCATTGGCTACAAACCCATGGATTTATGAGGATAACTTTTAGTTCATTCTTTAATAAGTTTTGCATAAGAAGAAAAGAGCCAACATAACAACTAAGGTTGGAAAACTACCATTATGAGTGACAATCTAAAGATTCATCGTTGACAAATTTTTAAGGACTTCTACAATTTTGCAAACTTTTATGTATATATAATGGTAGCCAATCTTTTGTCATTTTGTAATACATCCACTTAACTATAATTTTGTAATGTGACACTTAAGTTTTATAATGGTAGCCAATCTAGTCTTGGTCATCCCATAATTTTTGGAATGGAACTTTTTCCATTTATATATAACTCAAGAATGAGTTTTTTAGTGAGTCATGGAGGTCTAATGAAGCATGGTTTTGTCAAGTATATTAGTCAATTATAATATCGTAGATGCTACCTTACAAATGTTACATCACATGTGCATTGATGGGGAGTTAGTTGCTACATCGTAGATGCTAGGTTACATATGCTATATTGTAGACGTTACATCATAATTGCTATAATGTAGCTATGTTGACATATTCTTGTTGATGTAGCCAAATGTGTTAACACACATGCTTCGACATAGTATCTTTATTTGCCTATAAATATGCGAGTATTCACCACATATTGGCATCATTTGGTCAATACTGTAGTCAAACTCTTGTAGTTTTCTTCAGTAATCTTAGCAAATAGTTAGTGAGTACCTATAGCATGGATTTGAATCAATTGTATGATGTCTTATTCAAGTGACATTGTACCTAGACACAGTCCATGAGCATTAATAAGATTGAGATTAATTCATATTTATTTTAGCATTTTGACTTAAAATAGATTTTTATTTAAATGATATTTAATTTCTATATATTTAGTTAATATTTACATTTTTATGCACATTAATCAATTGGTGGAATGAGTGTGACTAGTTTCAAGCATAAACATGTATTTGCTTGGTAATCCTAATAGTGTTATTGGTTGGTTCACCTAGTAGCATAACATTTGATAATCCTAGCAGTGGGTACGTGAGTTCAAGACATGTATGGCAAGCTAGGAATAGATACTCATCATCCTTAGACTAGCTTAGAATTTATCTTCTTATTATTAGTTAGATTAATTAAATAATTAATTTCCATGATTTTATCTAGCTTGGCCATATCTGCATAACATCAATAATTGTTTGCATCACTTTGGACTAAATCAGACATTATAAAGCTATTACTAGTCTAGGTGAAAAGACAGTGACCTACAATCAACACTTAATGATCTAGATACCACACTAGCCCCATCCATGAAATTTGACCAAATTGCACATAAACACTTGTGATTTGTATGGTTGGACGTAGGAGATACTCCATGCTTATCAAGGAGGAATCATTCTACTATAGACCATCTAATAACTTTGTGTTATTGTGTGAAGAAAGTAAAATGACACAACCCTACAACTTTTGTTTGTTTTGTTGATTTCTCCAAGGCTTATGATCTGTTGCTCAAGATAAAATTTGAAAAAGATTGAATATAATTTACATTCCACAAGATCTCCTTTTTGTTGCTAAAAGAATCTATGAGACTATTAACATTCTTATTGAAGATAATCTTACTATAGAAGAAACAATTATCAACAACTCAATTAGAGTTAAGCAAGGTTGTTCGTTGTTCCCTACCCTTTGTGGCATATGTATAGATGAAATGGAGGAGTTGGATGCAAAATGCCTCTAATCATGCTATGTTAGTGAATGGATTATTTTTGAGCGTGCTTCTCTTTGTAGATGATGTGACATTGATTGCAAAATCAGCTATAGGATTAAATTATATGCTTCAAATGCTCTATGACTACTACAACCATTTTGCTATGAAAGTTAATATTGATAGGACTAAAATTCTAGTTTCTGGTACTAGGAATAGAAATTACAATTTTTTTCTTGAGAAAAAAGATAGGGTATATGTGAATCTTATAAATATTTGGGAGTTGAATTGGCCAATAATTATAGTTGGAATATCCTTATTACTCAAAGGGTTTCAAGTGGCATGCAAACTCTATTTTCTCTAAGAAATAATTGTAGCTAAAAACAAATTTTGGCATAGGAGATTAGAAGGAATTTTTTTTAAAATCTTGTTCAGTAGTTTTTTGGTATGTGAATTCCAAGTGAAAATGCAAACTTCTTATGATATCTTACTTTTAGAAGTAGACTTGCTTCCTCTTGAAGTTAAAGTCTTTTCTCAATTTATTATTTATACCAAGTCATATGAAGAAAGTCAATTATGCTAAGGAGATAATGAATGTTAAACAAGAAAATGAATGGTTACATGAAGAAAAATTATGGCTTTCATTATGAAATATTGTAATAGATGAGCTTCTTTTAAACAAAAGGCTCTTTTAGAAGACTTTAAAAGAAAAATTCTTAGCTAAAATTTAGCATTTTTATTTATATTCTACTAGAGAAGGTTTGCTATCTAGTTCTTAAAGGCATTTATTCTTAGCAATTCCTATTCATTTAAGAAATCAAATTACTAGAGTAAGAATGATCTTTCATCATCATTTTATTGAGGCAGGTTGTTGGATCAATTCACTGAGAGAAGAGTGTATTAGCAAACTATGCAAATAAAGTATAAAAATCAAGAGCAAATATTTTTATTTTTCCTATCTTTGGCTCACATTTGAATAAACTATAATACGAATTATAATTTGCTAATTGTTTTCTTTCAAATTGGCCCTATCTAATTGAGGCATTACATTAATGATGTTTTCAACTTTCTTTAAAAATAGGTTGAGGCTTTGTAACCATTTAACAAATCCTTTTTGATTTTGAAGATGTAATAAAAATTTCTAGTTTCTAGTTTCCATATAAGATAAGTAATATTTAAAAATTTATGTTAATATTGAGATGGGTAATTATTACTATAATTTTTGTAACATATAATATTAACATAAAACAACATCAATGTTAAAAAAGCTAAACATTTTCAATAACTGCTAATATCATGATACATTATTTAAGGTGATTACATTTAAAATTTTATAAAAAAAGGTATACAAAAAATTGTTAAAATTTCATTAAATTTTATAAACATAGTTACTACAATTAAAAAAGCATAATAAAGCTAATATATTTCATAAAAATTTATAAAAATAATTCTTGTTGTTAAAAAACATGATTCTTTATTACAATTCAAAAGGCTTAGGTATTTTTAATAACAATGTCAATATTGCATGGTATTATTTAATGTTGTTAATTTTTTTAAATTCATGAGTTTAAGCAAACCAATACCAAATCAAGGTCATTGACGTTGTTCTATAATATTTTTAATTATACAAATAATTAGAATATTTTTATAAGTTACCTAAATTAATATATTTATTTTATTTTAAAACATTTTAATATATTTTTCATTTTAATAAATAAATGTTAACTATGATGTAAAATTGATTAAGTATGTATTTAGTTACCATGTACATTAAGAAATGGATTGTTTGATTTTATTTTAATAAAAGTATAATTGGTTGAACCTTATCAACCCATTATGATTGCAATTGTTTAAAAAAATGATTGTGAAAATCATAGAAAACTATATTGAATATTTTAATATAACTATTTTAGTTAGGTTCACCATTGAAAAATGTTTAATAATTTTAAGCCAAATTTTTTTAAAAAACTTTATCATTCAAGTGTAATATATTAGATTGACTGATGGTGCACAGATTAGTATTTAATTGATTTATAAAACTTCTTACAAAATTATATTTAGAATATGTAATTAAATTTTTTACAAACTATGTTTTAAAAATTGGTTTGATTATTAAATTTTAATAAATATTTAATATTTTNTTCCATCGACATTAGACCACATCTATGTTAAAACCTTTTGCTTAACTAGTTGGCAAATATACTTAAGATTTTGGTGCACGTACTACTAAGAGATGTTCCATTTTCTTAACCATTACATCTCTTGAAAATACCAACCATGGTCTTGCAAATCCTCAAGAATTTCTTTAGAGAATGTCTTGAAATATGCAAGCTAAGAGTGTATGTAATGAATTAGTACAAGGCTTCGACTTCTAAAGGTAATAAAACATATTTACATAATAATGTTAAGTAAGGTGTTTTTAGCTTTACCTTTAACTCAACTAGAAGAAAAGTATTTTGCACTCTTTCAATATCTTTTCAAAGTTCAGCACTGAGTCTAGGTCCCCAAACAACACATCCATACAATAAAGTAAGATAGATGACAGTTTGAAAATTTTATTTTCTGACCTTCCACACCTAGAGTCCTAAATCTTTGTACTTGTTTTTGAAAGTGTACAGATCCTTGAAACCTCAAACTAGTTTTTCTTTAATGTACTTTCCCCATGTATAATTATCCATATAAATAAGGCCTGCATATTTAAAAGAACATACTATTTGTACATTGGTACCTTCAAACTAAAAGTTCTAATAGATATTTCTTATACCCTACATCATCAATTTTTTTTACCTACATTAGCTTGAAGACCAAATGAATGACAATAATTTTCAAAAATTTATAACATATTTTGCATATCTTATGCAATAGTGGAGATCAAGGCAGCATCATTTGTATAAAAAAAAAGATTCACTACTTAGGATTCAATTTTGATAGCATAACTATCTTACCCATTGCACAACTATTCCTACATTTTATCAATGAAGATACCAAAGAGAGGTGGAGAAAGTAGACAACTTTGCTTAACTCTAATTTTGCTCTAGAATTGAATTTTTTTCTTTGAATTGTTGTCTATAATTTCAATAATCACTTCCTTATACAATCTTTGAGTTACTGCAATCAAATCTAAAGGAAGCCAATTTTATGCAAGCGCAACCATAATTTTGTAAAGATCACCAAATCATATGCTTTTGCAGAATCAATAAAACTAACAAAAACTTTTTTTATTATGCATCTTTGCAAACTCCATGCAATGTCTAAGAGTAAGTAAGTGATCAATAATGAAGTGATTTTGTATAAAACGTGCTTGATACTTTACCCTAACCTAGGTACCTTCAACCCAAGAATTGATTCTCCTTTCTAGCAGAATGGTCAACAACTTAGCAAAAATATCTCTCACAACAATCATTCAATATTTGTTCAAAGTATTTTTACCCCTCCTTTTTATATAACAAGATAGCTTTACTAGTTTTTCAATGTTGATTTAATTCTTGCTCCATTGTTGAATTTAATTTATGCCGAATTTTTCTATGAATAGTACATTCTACCCACTTTAATAATTTTGTATATAAATCATTTGAATCTATAGTTTTCCTAGATGGTAGCTTTTTAATATCCTTTGTGACTTCCTAGAGAGTAAAATTTTTATAAATTAATTGTTAATTAAATATTATTTAATAAAATTTTTGAGTTATTTGAGTTAAAAATTTCACGACGTAGGACAAAAAACAAGATTCAAGAAATACAATTTTTGTGACTTGTGGATGGAGAACAAAATTTGTGTATCAAATTTTTTGAAGTACAGGGTTTTAGAAAAAAAACTTTGCATAGTTATTGTATATTCTCACTCTTGCCGGAATTGTCATTCTTCCGGGCACCACCGTCCTTGGTCCTTCCATCACCATCACCATCATCGTAGCTAGCATCCTCCCGATAGCATGAGGCCTTGGAAAGGGATGTACAGCCCCTATAGTAGGAGGGAGGGCCGCGTAGGCCTGTGAGTGCTGCTGCTGCTGTGGACCCATTATTGCCACGCTCCCTTGTGCCACCGCTCCTGCACACTGTGCCTGTGGCTCTGCCTACACTGCACTGCACTGCACGCACCGTGTGGGAGTGGGAATGGGAATGGGAATGGGAATGGGAATGCTGCGTCGCTGCCTCCTGTCCTGGCCTGTCCGTCCCTCCGACCGCGACCGCCACCACCACGACGCTGCACCTTATTCACTCTGCTGCGTTCCACCTGCTATTCTGGCATCCTCCACCCATAGCCATAGCCATAGCCAGCTCGCTCGTGCACAGTGGCACGTTAAAGCCGCACAGCCAGCACCCCCATGCCTCTAAACTCTCTCGCCTTCACCTGCAACTGATGCCCCGCAGTGGTAGCGGCTGCGGCTGCGGCCGTGGCCGTTGCAGAATGCCATATGGACGCAGTATTATATTGCGTTACCGTTACCCATACCCTCCACTAGCGTTATGACGCAATATAATATATTGGGTTACCAAACCAATGTACGACCGTAGTGGCCTCTCGGCCAAATTAATTGTCATTTTAACGATGTTTTTTAAAAAATTCATTATTAAGCAAATATCATTCACTACATTTGTTTTTTGTGAAGTAAATTTAGCTGCTATTAAAAAGTGATTTATTTTATTAATTATAGTTTCCTGTATATCAAAATCCATTTTATGGTTCAAGTTGATAAAAGTATAGTTACATGTTGTATGAGATGTATTCGTAGTTTTGTATTCGTCAAACCTCATCATCTCAATTGTAACCAGTGGCAAGACATGAAATTACAGGAATGAATCAAGTTTTCCATTCGATGTCTATTATAGCGGTAAACGGTGGTATATTCTGGATTTAGTTTGGACATCCTTTCCTAGCGGCAGTGAATACGGAATTGGGCAAGGGCTGACCTGACTGAAAACACTTTACTTTTTCTGAAATTGGTGTTCAATAACAATTTATTGGACAAATAATTAAATTGAAGTCTTTAATGTCAACTTTTCTGATTTTCTTTAGAGGGTTAGAATTCAGATTTTAGAAAGTAAAAATGAAAGATTATTTATGGAATTAGAAATCTATTTTTTAATGTTATTTATTTTCCCAACTTTTTCATGGATTTCGGCCATGTAACATTTACTGACCATTATTAAGATTTAATTGCCATCTCTGCTCGGTTCCTGTGACGAGAAATCGGTAAATGATTTCGAAGCAATCAAAATTAGTACTTCATGTTGTTTCAGATCGTTCGCAATGTATAAAATGCGGAAGTTTGGGTGTACTGCAGCTGCTGTGTTCCTTGTAGCATTCGTTCGGATTCACTGGTAAAAGTTGACACAGACGTCACACGCTCAGAGATGGATGTGCTTCAAATCTGATAAAACTACTTAAGGGTTTTCTTCTAGTTTGTAATGCGATTGACATTTTAAGTTTACTCTCTATGCTAAATAAACCTCATACCTCATGGATAATCTTTCATCTCTCCATCTCTGGGGAAATCAACAAGCAACCACCTTAACCATTTGTCTCGATTCGAAAATGCTGTAATGGCATTATAAATAAAGGAATTCTGGTTGGTTGTCAAGAATCGTGAAACTGAAGCTTGAATGATCTTTATACCATCTCTAGACATATTTTCTTGATGCAATTAGACATTCATTGTTATCTTTTAAAGTAGTTGACTTATTTTGCGTAGCTGTGAACAGTCCACTCCACTATTATTATTTTACAATAAAAGTAGGGAATAATTAAGTCCAGACTAAGAGGACTCGAATTTTGTAAAAAGTACTTCTCTTTCCAGCTGAAAAGCTGGTGTGTCGACAAAGTCTACTAAATTACTACCTGTAACGTTGCACTGTTTTCTTAAAGTTCCGAACCAAACTTTAATAAACCTATTGAAAGTGCTTCTGGTAATGATATTTAACAAAAATGAAAGTGATCTCTTCCCAAATTTGATATAGACACTATCAAGACTTACACTACTTTTACCCTAAATCAGGTGAACCAAACTTTTGTTCTACAAAGCAACTCAATCATTTCTAGGTCGACTCAAAGCTTTTCTCTGTCGGAGAAGGGAGATACGATGATCGCGCGAAACTGTACCAATGGCTGCCTGGTGGGTCGGTGAGTACTGTGCAAAAATGTTTTAGAGCTCTGTAGCTGATAAAAGGTGAATAACTCCTTCTAGAGATTTAAGTTTGTGTGTGCCAAACAGTCAAAGCTGTCGTAGGAATCCTTTCACAAATCTGAGAAATTCATCGCATCGGTTTGCATGGTTAAGTGGTATAAACTGCGTCAAAGAATAATCATGAAAATTAAGAATAATTACTGAAAGCCAGACCTGAATAATCAAAACAAGAAATTGACAGGACTCAAGTAACACGGTTTCTGCGTTCTTCTTCGTTTGCGGCTGCAATATGGATATGGTACGATTAGAAATTGGCAATAAAGATACTTACACAGCAACATGTTCCCAAAAGATTGACCTGAAAATTGCATTTGTTGATCGTAAACCAAAGCAGTGTATGGTCTCTGAAAAGGGCCTGATGCCTGTCCCACCAATGACAACGCACAGATGATCATGATCAATCCAAATGAACTCGTAAATTTTGTCCAATTTCAAGTCCGACAGATTCGTATTGTCTTTCCTCGTACAAAAATTTGTCTACGACTTCAAAGACCTGGTGAGTGAATGTACCATATTATAGTTGAAGGTGATGTTTGGTTTAAAAATTAACTTCGTGCTTTTATTTGGACATATCTCTAATAACATTTTTTTAACTGAACGGTTAAATTGCAAATTTAGCATAATCGAAGCCCATAAATTTCATTAAGGTATGATTTTACTTGTAAACATTAATGTAATACATATCAATATTGGTCAAAATTACTACATATCTATAGTAATCAAAATTACTTTTTATATGAATCAAGGTCCTTACCTTGTATTTATTATAACTTACCTTACCAATTCTAAAATTTCTATTGTAAATTTTTATTATAAAATTTAAAATCATTATGTTATCAAGGTCTCCTATAACGCATATCTGGTTAAATACAACATCTTGCATTTTTATAAAATTTATATTAAGAATACAATATCATATTTCATTCTTTTCTATAGTTTATATAATAATGTTAAAAAATGATTCCAAATATGTAAGTCAAATAGCATGAAAAAACATTTTCAGCCTAAATAAAAACATGGACACATTATATTATATTTTCCAAGCATGCATTGTAACATTGTAAAATAGTACATTGTGAAGTTAATATTATCATATTCTTAATAATATTTTAATTAAATAATTAATTATAATATATTTATAAATAAATTTTTAATCAAATATTAGAAAGAAATTATTTACTATATTTTTTATTTTAACCAAGTTATATATAAATAATTTTTATAACTTAAAATGAATACAAAATTTTTAATATATTTCTTTTATTAAAAATTTATTTACCATATTTTATTTTCATAAACAAATCCTAGTTATAATGAAAGGGCACTTAAGTTGTTTGTTGGTTTTTATGTACATAAAATTTTATACCATTTTTTTATGTTTATGAAATTTTAGTTATCCCGTGTATTAAAAATCTTAATAGTTTATTAAAATTATTTTCTCAATTACAACTATAACTATATGTAAGACAACCATACATTAGACAACTATGAAAATCATAAAAACCTATCTATTTGAATATTTCAATGCATATGGCTTGTAATCTTACTATCCACCCAACCAAAGTGAAATAAGTCAGAACAACTTATAAAAAAATGGTTGCTACATATCTGGTCATTTAACATCAACGTATTTTTATGTACATAGTAGCATTAAATTGATTTGTGAAGCTTATTACAAAATTGTGTTAATATATATATATATATATATTAAAAAATAAGGAAATCTCCTAGTTAGGTCACAATTCAAATTACATTAGAAAATAAGATACCAGAAAAACTAGGCATTATTTTTATAATATAAAAGTGAATAAACTTTATTACCGCAAAAATTTCATGCTCAAAATTCCCAAATCTTTCCATTGGTGTAAAGCTTCTAATCACACATACCATTGAAATATAAACTTATTCTAAAGTTTTAGAGTGTTATTACAATGTACGATAAAACTATACCTTTCCATATTAATTTCTTCAATTGATTTACTCCAACAATATTCTATCATTTTGCCAAATCTTTAAAAGATACATTGAAAGACTTTCCTTTTAAAAAAGCATGTACCTAGAGATACCATATTGATTGTGCAAAAAGATAATATTAAAACATGATCCAATCCTCAAAGTCCCACTTCTAGGGCATTTATCATATTGAATTATGTCATGAGATTATAACCATCAAAGTGTAGATAATTCATTAGATATAATCTTATTCTTAAATAATTTGAGTCTTGGTGTTAAAGCTTTGAAGCTTTACAATGTTTTTTTGGTATAGATAGATTTATGATTACTAGGATAATAATGATGATAAACAGACTTTATTGTGCAATGGGCTTTATCAATGCTTACTAATTAAATGTACTATTTTTTTATGCTTAGGATGCATTAATGATTATTGGGGCTAACTAAAATGTCATATCATTATGTAAATATTTTTCTTTTACAACATGAATCCTAGGCTTATTTTCATTTTCAATCTACTAAGGAAGCTTGCCTAAAAGCATAGGAGCTAGACCTTCTAATTTATTTAGACCCCATCCACCAACAAATTAAGGTTTATAAATATTTTTTTGGGATTTAGTATGATAGCTTTTGAGACAGTGGAGTGGACCAATGAAAAAAATACTAAACCTTTTTCTAAAATAGAGATAATGCTTTTTAGAGCCCTGTATAACTTAAAAATCTATAAGGCCATGCACTGAATAACTCATCTTACTAACTAGCATCTTGAAAAAGGTTTTCTTTTCCAACTTTCCAACTTTTTATTAGTTTTGTTGATCATCTCCATATGAAGCTCTTTTGCATCTTGCCATTGAAGAGAAGAAAGCCTAAATACTTTATTGGTAAACTATATTGAGTGCATCCTAAGGAGGCACAAAAAACATCAAAATTCATGGGTAGATATTTTAAAATTATAAAGCTTGCTTTTCCATAAGTTAACAATGAGACCACTAGCAATAGAAAAATCATTAAGTGCTTATTTAATCCTATGCAATACTGTAGTATCTCCTTTACTAAATAAAAAAGTATCATTGAAAAATTATGAATGAGTGAAATCTTAGCATCAAAATGTTAGCTTAATACCATCAAATTGTTTTTAGTCTAAGCTTGTGAAGATAGACACCTAATCATTCCATAGTCATAATAAATAAAGAGAAATGGGATCTTCCTATTATAGTCCATTAGCTACTTGAATATTACTTTTTCTATAAAAAAACAAATCTCTATAAAAACCAAATTCATATAATTCCAATTAATTTGATCATATGCTTTATTAATATCAAGCTTAAATGTCATAGAAGATATTTTTCTAACATTAGCTAAGTGAAACAATCTTGGCAGAAGTATCAATGTAAGCGAACCTAGAGGTCAAAAAGGAGTGGGTCTAGTGATGCTACAGAGTTGATCGTAAGGAGTATAGTGCACTCACAACAACAAAGCATGCATATTTCAAGATATCAGCCTACCATTTTAATCCATTGGTGAGGCCCAACAAGGTGACAACCTTCTTTGCCTATGTGTGTGCCACTTTGAGAGGGAAATTTCTTGTCAACCTTTCATAGCTGATCTATCTAAAGACAAAGAAGTGGTTCAAAGAAAATGAATGTGGAAGAAAGGCACTCCCCTTTCCATGTCTCATCTGAAAATTATGCAAAAGGGGAGGAATCACCCACTACACCAATGATAACATCAAACCTACTCCTACTGCCTGTTGGGTGGACATGATGTAGGATAAAGTGCCTACCAAGGTGTTGGAAGAGGAGCAACCATCACCATCACCCACTCATGAACAATCAATGCCAAAGTCCTACGTTGTTGTTGAGTGCATGCACAATCTTAGTGAGCAACTCTTATAGCAATAGCAAGCAAGTTTATCTATAGGCTAGTGTTGAGTTGTCTCAACAAGGTGGAACAATCAATCAATAGGATGGAGGATTCAATGCCAATGTTTTCTACTTAAAG
The DNA here is from genome assembly GCA_015680685.1 of Gnetum montanum. Classification (NCBI taxonomy): domain Eukaryota; kingdom Viridiplantae; phylum Streptophyta; class Gnetopsida; order Gnetales; family Gnetaceae; genus Gnetum; species Gnetum montanum. The sequence continues at coordinate 52,073 of MNCI01018361.1, forward strand.
AATGCAAGTGCCCACAAGATCAAATCCTAGCATCTGAGAGGTAATGGTGTCCCTCTCTCAATAGCAACAATTCCCAGATATCTCTGGGAATGCTACTACCTTTTCGGTGTGCTTGAAGAAGGGTGAGGGGGCAACTATTTTGGTGATGTCACACCAAGAGCAGGAAACGATGGTAGAGGTGGTCAATAATAGAGTGGCGAATGCACTCAACACTCTTGCGACATATGTACCAAATGTTGTTATAGTTAGAGATGTGCAAGTGTTCATAGGAGAAGAAAGTAGGAAATTCAATGCAACCCAACACAAGGCGTTATTAGACCGACTGGTAGGAACTGAGCAACTAATTTTGGATATCTTTGATATCTCAAAAACCATTTCAGCAAACTAGTTAGAGCTACCTAAGGCTAGGGGCAAGGTCATCATTGCAAATTCCCAACTTGAGGTAGCCACAGAGTAGAATCAATGATTGGCTACTGAGGTTGCAAAATTAAAAGCCTACCTTGCTAATCCCATAGTACTCAGCCAAGCAATCTCAAGGGATGAAGCTTTCCAATAGCTTCAACAAAAACTTAAATAGGCTAAGTACACAAAGGAGTTGGAATTCTTTAACAAGCCCTTGCAAATGTCACAACATACAATGTTTAGAAGGACTTATTAGTGGTTTACTAGGAGAATGTCAGGCTAACCCAAGAGAATAATCACTTGCAAAATGTTGAGATTCAGAAAGATCAAATGGTAGAATTCAGCCAACAACAACAGGAGTAGCTTACCAAGGTGAACACTAAATTGAGAGGATTAGTTGCAGAAAATTGAAATCTATCAATGGAGGAGGTACGTGCCCTTCACCAAAAGTTTGCGATTGAAATCGCCACCAAGAAAAATGAGCCCTCAAATTTGAAAGGGTCAAGAACCATTAAAAGGACTAGGTTCGCTTGCAGAAGGAGATAAATGAAAAACATATCTAACTAATGAAGGTGAAGGTAAATGAGGCCCTCCAGTAGCTCCAACAAGGAGGTGATGTATGGCAACCCATCTTTGATGGACTGAATGAATAGAAAAAAGCCAAAATCCACCTCAAGGAGCTACAAATTGAGGAGATGATGGAGTACATGGAGTTTTCCAACTACTGTTACTCAAACCTAGCAATACTGACCATCGGAAGACAAAGGTTAGAATTGGAGAAAGAAGTGGCCAACTCATACCTTTTGTATGAGATAGAGTTCAAGCACCACAAAGAAATAAAATATAAGCTAGAAACAGCCAACGCTAAACTCGAGGTTCTCAAAGCAAAGTTCACAAATCAAAGATCAATAGCAAAGAAGCTAGCCAAAATATTGAATGACTACAAGGAGTTGTGAAATACAATTAGGGAATTTGACATTGAATGCAAATAGTTCACTGCCTAGTTTGTTAATATGAAGGAGTTGTTTCCTACAATGTCCTATCCTTCAGATGTTCCCATCCTGACCCACATTGACAATATTGCATGGACTTTGTATGATCCTAAGAGTAAGGAGGAAAAGATAAAAACATTGTTAAATGATTTCCGTCTTCCACTAGAAGTTGTAGCTACAACTAGATAGCTTTAACCATAGTCTCAACCAAAATAGACATGTGCACCAAAGACATGAGAAGATCCTTCAAAACCTCAAGAACCTCCACTGCCTAGGACCATTTGATTTTCTTCTCATCTTCAAGTTGCCAGAGGAGTTCTACTATTATTTTTTGTCATGGTGCTCAATTTTGTTATCATGAACACCAAATTTTGTAATAATTGTAAATTTGTACACTTGAACACTTAGTGTTTTTTGAGTTAGCTAGTTAGTTAATATTCCCATGCCTTCCCAAAATTTTGTAAAAAAAACTTGTTTCTTCTTTTGTTCACTCAAGGATGAGTTTTCATTCAATCATGGAGGTATCATGAAGTGTCTTCCTCAAGGTGCATTGATATGATGCCATTGATATGATCCCATTGATGTGATCTTAGCAACGTAGTTACATCAATGCATGGTTTGATGCATTGATGTCACCCTATCAACATTGTGTCTTGTCTTGCCTATAAATACATGATCACCAGCCACATTTATGGCATCCATTATTTAGTGTCCCAGTGAAGCTCTTGCATTTTTTTGATTTGACATTTAGAATATTTTCTATGTGCCCACAGTAGGAGTAAGAAGTGTATGGATCTTTATTCAAGCACTAATGAACCTGAGCACCTCGGTGTGATTGACAATAAAGATGAGCTTTCTTCGTAAACCTTGTAGCACTTAGAATAGTTTAATGTTTATGTAATGGATTTATTATTTCAACAATTTACTTTAATGCATTTTATTAATTAATTAAAGCACATAAGTACAATCATTTTGAGCATATGTTAACATTTGGTAATCCCAGTAGTGCTTTATGCTCGGTAACCCAGTAATGTTGCAACATGGTTCAAGATATGTACAGTAAATGGGAATGGATGCTTATGTTAGGACTAGTTAAGATATTAGTTAATTATTATATTGATTAAACATTTAATTACTTTATTTTTAGCACTTAGGTGATTTAAACAATAAACATTAAATGATAAAAATCATATTCCTTAGTGACACTTAACCATACCTTTGTGCTTCATAAGTGAAATTGAGAAGACAACAATAACATTGATTATATTCACTACCTAGACCTAGTTAGTGTACTTAGAGAGCTAAAGTCTATAGAATTTGACCACAGTGTTTACTGAACACTAGTGATTTGCATGGTTGGGCATAGGGACTACTTGCTACTCATCATACTTTTTCCTCATAAGCCAAGACATAGTTAAAATAACATATTACTAAAAAAGGTAATTGAAGATTGAATGGTTTAGGGTAATTTATTTAATAGTAAAATTAGACTATAAAAATTAATCAAAACCCATGGATTCTTATGTTATACCTACACAACAATCATATTGTTTTTCACATGCATAGTAAATGAACAAAATATTCTTGTTTTCAAGTAGTTGAAAGACTTCTAGAAATACAATGACCAGACAAAAAATAAAACCACCAAAGGTAACTTCCTAAGTAAAACAACACTTTGTAATTTTGAACATTTTCTTTCTTATAAGCCCAAAAATTACGTTTTTCCTTCTCCTACCAATGTCGAATGGTATCTCATGATCTAGCTAAGGAGCTTCATTTTTGTGTGGAGGATGAGGCTAATCTAGGCCGGCTATATATTTTTGAATTTGATAAATATTTTTCTACTATTTTCCATCCTAGAGCAATGTTTTATTTCTTGTATATTAATTTCTATCAAAGTTTGAATAAAAAAAACTAAATGAGATTATATTAAGCTTTAATTTATGCTTTAGCCCTTTCAAAGCTCCCTAATGTAGCAATACTTGAATCCCAATCTTTAATAGCATTCTTTTGCATATGCATATTAGACATCTCGTCAAATAGTTGTGCTTCCTCCTTAAGTACATATGACTTCTTCCAAGCCTTATATGCAATGTGAATAATAATTTTCAATGATTGATCTACATGACCTAGTACCTATGCTTCCTCTATCAGTTGAATGCTTGTAAGGATTTTATTTATTGTGAATAATGCAAGATCCTTTGACATCCTATAATATTTCAATTTTCACCACTCCTTGCATCTATAGGCCAACTTTCAAATAATATATACCATCTTAAAAGTAAACCTGAAAGGATAATGTGATTTGCAAAGATGTACACTTGACATATGCTAAAGAAAAATCCCTTATTACTTATTCATAACATTGGTCTTTTGGAAACCAAAATTTCATCAATGAGAGCTAATTTTTCAATGAAGTTATATAAATTTTTTTATTTTATATATAGTAAAATATTATTATTATTCAATATTATCTCAATTATATTTATTTTATGTTAATTTAATATTCTTTAATTTTAATAACAAGATTTTTTATATTTATATTTATATTATTTTAATTGATATTTTTAATAAGCTTTTTTAAATTCAGTAAACTTAATATTATTTAATAAAATTATTTTATCATAAAAATAAATGTTACCTACCATGAATTATTAGTTTATTACATACTGTTACAAATACAAATACAAATAGTTCTATTTAATAGTAATGTGCTTTCACCATATTACATCATAATAAAATAATGAATTTGGAATCATATAGTTTATAACATAAAATTAAAATCTTTGAAAAAACATTAAAATAATTTAAAAACATATCAAAACAAATAATTATACTTTGCTTCTATGCTACAGCAATGGTACATAATGTTAAATAATATTAATTTCTTTATTAATTCAATAAAACTAAAATAAAAAATTAAATAATTTTTAAAATAGAAAAAATATATATATCATCATCATCTTATCCCAACAAAATGGGTTTGACTATAATATACATAAAGTTTTATAAGTTTAAAAATGAATAAATAAAGTTAACTACATGCTAATTAATTAAAATTTGATTTTCAAAATAAAATAGGTATAAATAATATTATGTTGATAGTAATTTAAAAAAAAAACTTAAGAAAAACATAGAAAGACATTTTTGAAATAATATTATATAAGGGTTGCACCATTCAAGGAATGCCACCAAACTAAAGATTAGTGATCAAATAATACATAGTAAAAAACAATTGAATATGATTTGAAAAAACTACAAACAAACAAACAAATGGTTAAAAGAAAAAAAAAACTTATGTAGCCAACCCCATTTTGTTAGGACACGTCTAGGATGATGATGATGAATATTATATAAAATTTTATTTAATATATAGTAAAATATTAAATTTTTTAACAATCAAGTGTTAGCTTAGTGATAAGAGTCTTGGCTTTGTAGCACCCTATAATACCCTATAATAGGTTTAATATTCAATTTCACTAGGTAGCACTTATTCATCATTTCTACTACATCTAATTGGTTTTGAGATAGATGCATTTCCTAAAGGTGTATACTTCTACATCAACATGATATACTTTTGATGAAGTTTCTACTTTAATTATTTATTGGATGTTGTTAATAAGACAATTCTAGATATGTAAAAGCTAATAGTATGAACATCAACCTTACATGAAAGTAATTTAATATTAATAGTAGTAACATCAATTAAAATACAAATATATTCCATATGCTTAATATCAACGTTGAAATGTTTATTAATTTTATTAAAAATATTTTAAAACAACTTTGTGCTTTGCTTAACATTAGTTGAATACTTAGAATCAAAAATATATTAGAAATCAATCATTTTTTCAAAGACTATTATCTCCAATATTACCAATAGTGGTATCAAAACTAGTATCACAATGAGCTATAATAAAAGAACCTATAAATGCCATCATTTTCAATGTGATCCAAGACTTTATTCTTTGGAATGACATAATGAAAGACCTCCTAAATGTAAATGATGTTTGTAAGGCTATTAAACCAAATGAAACTCCTTGTAATCATATTTCAAGCAAACAAGATAACGATGAAGACAATCCCTTTATAAATGAATTGTTGAAAGAAGAGAAATAGAAAAGAAAAGACTCTTATTATGCTCTCTAAACACCTTCAAACAAATATGGAAAAGATTATGCTTAGATTATCTTGGTAATTCAAAGAATCAACATATCAAATAATTACTCTACAAAATTCACTATAGATTAAAAAAGACAATGGGAAAAAAATAAATGAAGACAATCGAAAGAAATTGCTAATAAATAAAGATCTAGCTCTTCATAGAGGTGAAAGGCTAAAAAAATGAAACGCATGTAGTTGTTGAGATAAGGCTATGTGATGATGACTCTATAGAATTCAATTTGATAAACATGAAATCAATAAATAATAATACAATGATTTTTTTGTAAGAATGTACGATTGCATATTAAAACACATTGATAAATTTGGATGTGATTTTGCTCAATATTATAAGGTTTAAAAGGTAGTAGGAGCATTAGACAATGACTACATGCATCAAAACATGTTGATAAATTTCCTTCAAAATAAAGAATTTAAGAAATTCATAGTTAACGATTAGTTTCACCAATTAGAATGCTATAAAATCAATGAATAAATAGCTTAGATAAAGTTCAAGGTTTTATTGCTAGTTGAGGAACAAATAGATCCTATACAAGAAGAGGAAGATTAATAGAATAAACTTCCAAGATAAAAATTCTTAGATCAATCAAGACATGGTAGAGGCTTCATCAAAAGATACAAGAGACAAAGATTCTACAAAAGTAAGGTGAATTAACCAAAATCAAAGAGCTAACTCTATTTCATTTTTTAGATTTTGCAAAGGGAGATGATACACTATAGTCTTTTTAGGAAAAAATTAGCTTTGGTACACTAAAACTCCAAAAAAATCATTAAGAAGAGGCAACAACATCAACATCAACTTCTAAAGATAATCAAGATAATCATAAAACTTTCAATTCAAGCACTATAGTTAAATGAAAATCTAGAATTGTATATAGTTGATACTCTAATAACATGAAATCTCATACATCCTATCTACTCAATTATAAGCCTAAACAATTTAGCAATATCAAAATTAGTGATGGAAACCTTCTCAACATAGAAGTAGGAGATTTCATTACAAGACTTTGAAAAAAAAAAAAAGGCATAGCTATCACCAAAATTTTCCATGTACCAAATCTTTCAAACCTCTTACTTTTAGTTGCAAAATGGCTAGAAAAGAAATTAATGTAAAATTTAGAAATGAATGGTGTGTAATTACAAAAAGAATGGAGTGAAGCTCATTTGAATCAAAGTTTATAACGACTAAATTTATTATATAAACTATGAACATTATGGCTTAAAATAAAATCCTATTGATAGTGTTAATGATGTTTAAAATTCTAAAGAAGCCACTAGTCAAATCATAAAATAAAAATATAAATTAGACCTAAATATTTTCTAAAAAATCTTAATCATTTATAATATGAATAGAGAAAAGCTAGACTTTGGTACAAAAAATTAGGTCATACATCATACAATAACATTAAAATAATGGCAAGTCTAAAAAAGGACATTGGTTTCAACATCAAAAAGACTTTGAAGGATAAATATAAAATTTGTATTCAAGGAAAATAAACCAACAATCCTCAGTTTATGCATATGCAAATAAAAGATGAACTACTTAAACTTCTTCACATAGACCTTATGGGTTCCATGCCAATCACACCAATTATAGGAGCAAACCATTCTCTTATTAATGGATGAATATACTATATTTTTATAAACATATCACCTAAAAACCAAAGATGAAGCCTTCAACAAATTCAAAATTTTCTTTACTATCATGCAAAACACAATGATGCACCATAAAAGAAATTAGATCAAACTTAGAAGGAGAATTCATCAATAAAAACTATGAATATTTATGTATTAAACAAAATTTTTTCCATCAAAAAATATGTGGGCATATTCTCTAATGCAATTGTATTGTAGAGAGAAAGAACAAAATCATTTAAGACAAGATGAGATATCTATCGAAAAATGCAAAATTATCAAACAAGTATTGGAGCATAGACATGTCCATAGCAACCCACATAACAAATAGAGTTATCAATAGTAGCAATAAGGGTATTACCCCTTATGAGCTTTTGTATAATAAGTTACCAAATATCAAGTACATGAAGACTTTTGGATACCACTACTGATGAGTGGCGAGGTACCCCTACACTCAACCATACGAAACGAGCATAGCACTCGTGATCCGGTCGAACTTTGCAGACTAAATACCTAAATGCCCCATGGAACACTTGGGGTTAATCATTCGTTGTCTTCCCAGACTTACTTGTTGTTGTCACGGTGTATGGTTAAGTAAGTCCGAGGGATATGATTTTTTTAGTCTTTTCAGGTTTTATGTCTTCTATGCTAAGAGCAAAGGGTTGAGAAACTAACTAACTCTAACTAATATCCTAAGTCTAAATTAACTAGTGTCAGCATCCGTTCCCACTTACCGTACACACCCTGAACCGATGCAACTGTGGCTACCAAACGCTAATCATTACTGGGATCACCACACGTAACGCACGTGCTTGAAGTGGTCATATTGAGGCACTTAACTAGCCTAAGTGTGATAAGCAGCCGATTCCTTGACTAGCCGTACACATCCTTAGATGCTCGTAATCAAGTCATACTCTTACCGCATTCTAGGAAAGTAATAAATAAAAATAAATGAAATCCTATCCATGCACTGCAAGGTTTATCCAATCAAGTTCATCTTTATTGCTGTACACAACTTGTGTTCAGGTACAATGTTGCTCGAATAAAGAGCCGTTCACTCTAGGACTCCTACTGCGGGCACATGGGAAATTAATCTAACTCTGGAGTGATCAAACTGCCAGAGCTTCGCTACTTCTAGCCAGGATGGGAAATGAGAGGAGTGCCACCTCATATTTATAGATTTGGCAGCGGACCACGATATCGCGTACGCGATATCGCATGGGATGTGCTATCGCAGCTTGTGCATATCGCATCTCGTCAACTGCTATGACAAAAATTGAAAAAGATTGTTAGGAAAGCTAGATGATAGAGAAAAAAATGTATAGTCCTTAGATATGATTTAAAATAAAATGAATACAATTATTATAATTCCATTGAACACAAACAATAAACCTTTAGATGTAATATTTCTTAAAGATAAATTTGGCATTAGTGAACTTGAAAAAAATGTCCAAAGATATGAATCGCAAACTAAAGTTAACTAATGGGTACAAATCAATCACCCATAAAATCAAATGTTAAACACTAATTTTGAAAGAAGAACTACAAAGTCCAATGACATCTCAAAATTATTCCTACTCAACCCTCACTCAAGAACCATCCAATATTTAAGAAGCCATAAAATAAATGTGGAAAGAAGCCATGTACAATGAATATTAAGTTATTGTAAAAAAAAAAAAAACAACAACACATGAGAACTCGTTAATAAGCTAAAAGACATGAAAATCATTCATTGTAAATTATTGTAAAAAACATAATTCAATAAAAAATGTGAATTAATAAAATATAATCCAAGAATAGTAGCAAGAGGCTTTAGATAAAAGAAGCACATAGGCTATAAGAAAATGTTTACTCCAGTAGCTAGATTTAAAAATATAAAACTAATTCTCTTAATAGTGTCTCTTTATGACCTAAAACTATAGAAAATGGATGTAAACTCAACATTTCTAAATAGCTACATCAATGAAGACGTATATATTCATCAATGTAAAGGGTATGTTATAATGGAAATGAATGATAAAGTTTGTAAACTAAAGATGATATTATATGAGTTAAAGTAAGCACCTAGAGCTTGGTTCCGAGAATCAACAATTTTTTGACAAAGAAAAACTATTTATCATGTATGTTTGTACTAATACTATACTACAAACATGACAAGATGGACTTTATTTTTATTTTACTATATTTGGATGATCTAGTCTTCACAGCCAATGACAAATTAATATAATAATTCAAAACAGATATGAAAGATGAGTTTAAAATGAAAGACCTTATGAAATTAAAATATTTCTTAAGTATTCAAGTTGATTAAGAAAAAAGGGTATCAAAGTACATCAAAAATAGTATTCATCTTCCATATTTGAAATATTTAATATTAGAAAAAAGCTAATCAATATACCTTTACCAACACAATGTAAAACTCAAAGTCATAGATCATACTTCCAATGTTGATGAAATTATATAGAGATCAATGATTGAATCTCTTAGATTTCTTTGTCAAATCAAACCTATTGATGGAGAATTTGCCACATTGTATTTATCTTGTAAGAGATAAGATAGTCCCATATTGAAGCTCTCACCCATGTACTAAACTACATAAAAGGCACCATTGACTATGCAATGAACTACATAAAAGATGATGAAAAATTTCATGTATATCTAGATATAGATTGGAGAAGAAATGAAAATGATAGAAATTCAACATTTGGAGCCACTGCATTTTATGGAAAGAATGTTATATATTGGAATACCAAGAAACACACTTGAGTTAGTTTATCAACATGTGAAACACAATTTATAGCCATGGAAGAATGTATACATGTATTATGAATTAAAAAACTTATGACACAACTTGGGGTTCATGTTGAACTTCCAATAAAGCTCTTATGTGATAATACTTTCACCATTTAACTTTTAAATGAATATGTTAACATCAAATATTACTTTATAAAATAAGAAATGAAGAAAGAAAATATAAAGCCCATTTATGTTAAATCATATAATCAATTATTAACAAAATCTCTTTTTATTACAAACATAAGCATCTTTGTTAAAGTATAGGTATCATGAAGATGACAAACACAAGAAGATAATAACAAGACACTTAATTCCATCCTAAATAAGAGACTATTAATTATTAGCATGTAATTTAAGAACTATTAGTTTGCTTTATAAATTAGAAATCAAAGTCTTGTAAATTTTCTTATCATCACTTGAAAAAATAATATAAAATATTTTATTTAGGAATTCATGAATTAATGGGAAGATGTATAAGGATTTGGTCCCAATTCATAATTTTTTCAATTGTATTATTCATTTTCATTAATGAGGGATACTTTTCATTAATCCTTACTATGACCCCATTGAAATTCTATTTAGAAACAAGTCATACCATGATGTAACAAAATTGAAATTAGTCAATAAAGTTTATGCATGAAATTTCCAACTAATTTATGATTATTAATATTCCTCTCTCTCGTCTCTCTCACTCTCACATTTGTATAATCATCAATTCTATTAATGTTCTTTCATTCTTAATTATCAACATATTACTATAGGTAATCTTTACAACTAGATAGTCAAGCATTTAATAAATTAGCATTCCTTTCACAACTTTAAATGTCAAAATACAACTTGGTGAGTGGCAAGGTACCCCTATGCCCAACCATATGAATCATGAAGCATTCACATGTGACTCGATCGAATTTGGCAAACTTTATTGTTTCCAGTGGACTAGCCCTTTAGGAAGTGAATCTAGCCTTAAGGTCCATCGTTGTCCTTCCAATTACACTTGTGATGCACATTGGTATGGTTAAGTGTAACTAAGGCATCTAATTTTTATCATTTTTGTATTTTATGTTTTGGGTGTTTAAAATGTAGGCAAAAGGAATTTGATTAACTAATCTAAATTAATTAATTAACTACTATTTAACTAATCCTAACATAAGCATCCATTTCCACTTTCCATACACATCCTGAACCCACGTATCCACTATTAGGCAACCAAACACTATGTTACTAGGTGTACCAAGCGATAATGCTACTGGGATTACCAAGTGAATACATGTTATGCTCGAAGTGGTTGTACTTATGTATTTAATCTATCTAGCTTAATAATATCATTAAGTCAATTTCTGGAAAATAATTGCCAAATAATTGAGAATAATTAACAAATAATTGAAAACGTTAAATGCATAAATAAAAGAACTAATCTATCCAAAGTGCTACAAGGTTTATCAGAAAGCTTATCTTTATTACTGCACACACTATCATGCTCAGGTACAACACTGCTCAAATAAAGATCCATACACTCAATGACTCCTACTACGGGCACTTAGGGAAAAAATTCTAACTTTCGAATGGAAAAAATGTAAGAGCTGCACTACAATTGAAATCTCGACTCTCCATAAATGTGATGGGTAGGCACATATTTACAAGTTATGGACAAACACTGCATCGATGAGGCATCATCGATGTAGGTCAAAATGTGTCAACAAGGCCTTGTGGACGAGGCCTCTTCGACATGGTTGGCTACATCGATGAGGCCTCATCAATGCAGCCAACCAACGACGACTCATCATACCCCCACAACTGAATGAAAAATCATCCTCGAGTTCTTTTACAAAATTGGAAAGGTATGGGATTATTGATTGAATTTTCTTTCAACAAGACAAGCTTGACTGACTTGACAAAAAATGGAGTGCCTAGGTGTATGGATCAACACATTACGAAAATGGTGGTGTTCAGGAAAAACAATTGAACACCATGATGCAAGTATTCAAAATTCGGACAACATGTTCCTTAATGATGTAAAGCTTGTTGGAGAAGATCAAATGGTCCTAGGCAATGGTGGTTCCTAAGACTCCAAAGGAACTTCACTGACTTCACGCATTGGTGGTGGTCAAGGCTATGGTTATCCTATTGCTATTGAAACTTTAGGTGGGAGGTGGAAAGCATCTAGCAATGCTTTCATTTTCTCCTCCTTACTCTTGGGATCATGCATTGTCCACACAGCTTTCCCAATGTGGGTTGGAACGGGCACCTCCCAAGGACACGGGATCACTGGAAACAACTCCTTAACATTGACAAACTAGGTAGTGAACTATTTATGTTTAATGTCAAATGCTTGCACTATGTTCTTTAGCTCTTGGTAGTCATTCATCTATCTGGCTAGGTCCTTGGTGATGGATTGTTGATTTGTGAATCACCCTTTGAGGACTTTGAGTTCAGCCTTAGTAGTCTCAAGCTTTTGCTTCATGTCTTTGTGGTGTTTGAACTTGGCCTCATATAGAAAATACAAGCTAGCCACATGCTTCTCCAATTCTGACCATGACCATCTAGCTGTCAACATTGCTAGGTTTGCATAATGAAGATTGGCCAACTCCATATATTTTGTCATCTCTTCAATCTATAACTCCTTCAAGCATATCTCTGCTTTTTTGTAGGCATCAATCCCATCAAAGATGGACTGCAACATTTCTCTTCCTTGGTGGAGTTGCTAGAGGGCTTCATTTACTTTATCCTTTGGCATCTGGATTTCTTTTTCATTGATTTCCTTTTGCAAACCAACATGGTCCTTGTAGTGATTTTTTCCCCTCTCAAACTTGAGAGCTTTATTCTTCCATATGACGATTTTGATGGCAGACTTTTATTGCAAGGTTCATACCTCCTCCATTGATAGATTCCAATTCTCAATGGTCAATTTTCTCAATTTAGTGTTGACCTTAGCAAGCTGCTGCTCCTACTTTTGATGAATGAATTCTTGCATTTGATCTCTTTGAGCATCAACATTTTGTAGGCAATGATTTTGCACGATCAATGCTTCATTTTCTTGGTGCATCTAATTCAAGTCCTTTTTAATTGAATGTGTTTTCGCTTCTACCATGGACTGTTTGAAGATGGCCATTACTACTTCTTCCTCAGCCTTTTGAAATCATTCTTGAAGTTGTTTGATAACTTCATCCATTTTCGTTGCCGAGCTGAGGATTGTTTGCTCTGCAAGTAGGGCACAAAAATTAACAACTTCCATGGCCAAGCATTGATTTTTCTCTTGGGTTGTTTCTAGTTGCCCCTCCAAAATGATGCATTTGTCCCTTGCATTTAGTAGCTCCAACTAGGTTATAGTTGATGAGACACAATTCATATGAGCCATGATATCGCGTACATGATATCGTGGCTGCCGTGATATCACGTCGTCCCTTGCGATGTCGCATACGCGATATCGTGGTCCGCTGCCAAATCTATAAATAAGAGGGGGCACTCCCCTTATTTCCCATGCTAGGCTAGAAGTAGGGAAACTTTGGCAGATTGATCACTCTAGAGAGAATATTTTCCATGTGCCCGCAGTAGGAGTCCCTGAGTAAACAGATCTTTATTCGAGCAGCTTTGTACCTAAACGCAAGTTGTGTACGACAATAAAGATTAGCTTTGTGGATAAACCTTGTAGTGCATGGAATAGGATTTTATTACCTATTATTTCTTACATGTTATTTATTATCTGTAGTAGCGTAGCATGAGTACGACTTGATTACGAGCATTTATGAATGTGTACGGCTAATCAAGGAATCGGCTGCTCATTGCGATTAGTCTCTCTCACCCTTATCTCCTAGAATGCAGGATAAGTACGACTTGGTTACAAGTATTCAAGGATGTGTATGGATAGCCAAGGAACGGATGCTTATCACGTTTAGGCTAGTTAAGTGCCTTAGTACAACCACTTCGAGCATGTGTGTTACGCGTGGTGATCCCAGTAACAATTAGCATTTGGTAGTTGCGGTTGCATAGTTCAGGGTGTGTACGGTAAGTGGGAACGGATGCTGATGCTAGTTAATTTAGATTTAGTCCTTAGTTAGAGTTAGTTAGCTTTCTCAACCCTTCACCTCAATAGCATAGGAAAAAAACACATAAAATACTATAAAAATCATATACCTTGGACTTACTTAACCATACACTGTGACAACTACAAGTAAGTCTGGGAAGACAACGAATGATTAACCCCAAGTGTTCCATGGGGCGTGTAGGTATTTAGTCTACGGAGTTCGACCAGATTGTGTGTGCTACGCTCATTTCGTATGGTTGAGTGTAGGGGTACCTCAGCACTCATCATTGGCACCATTGTTGGGGACTAAGTGTTTGTGTGCCGAATAGAACATAAGGATATCATTTACATTGTTGTGAGCCTTAACGAACCTTCGGGTTAATCAAAACGGAAAAATTATATAATGGTAAATTAGCACACCAATAAAAATGCCTTCTTCTCATAAGAGCAACTCACCACCTAAGGACCATACACGAGATAGTCGGCAACATAAAACACATAACTAAAATCAGCTAGTGCCTCAACAATATAAGATGACATATACTCATCCAGATGAGTATATCCCTAACTTTACTTTTATCCTCCATCAAGACGAACAGCTATGATGGAGAGATTTGCAAGATAACATCGTGTTACCCCCAGATTGATCAGTCTCTCGCATGCTTTTCCGTGCCTTGGCAAAGATAGGCATAACTGAATTATATGTTGAATATGTTGGGAAAGATTTTGACATGAGGGATTATTATCCCACAAATGCCCAACATATGAGGGACTTAAGGTAGGAGAGTTAACATACTTTTCTGAAGGGGAAAGCCCCGCATGTCCTTAGCGAAATAGGAGATGAGGAACCCCCTATAACGGGTTCTTTAGCAAACAATGTTCCCCCTCCTAATGATGATGAGGAGGTTGGGTATCAGAACCTACAATCAATGATACATAAACATGGTTCTGATGCCCGTGAACACCAATTTTTCATAGAGGGAACAACCACTCATGCTAAGGATGAGCACTTAGATCGTCACCACGATTGGGGCCATAGCAGCGAAAGAGAAGGCAAGAAACATTATCATGGCGATGGTTCCCCTTCTTCTTCTCCTTCATCCCATCACTCACCCTCTCCTTCCACATTTGGGCGCAGCCACCATGAACATAAAGGTGAGGATAAAGGTAAGAAGGATGAAAGACCTCGACGGGAAAGTCGAGAGAGAGGACAAGGGCAAGGACGTAGGGAGAGTAGGGAACAACGCAGACATCACAAGCATCATGAAAGAGATGATCATGATGAGCCCCTACGTGCAACCTGGAGTATGCTTGACATAACGGAGGTAGTGAGGATTCCCATACGGCATTTAAAAGATAGTCGGATCAAATGATTAAACATGAACAATATCCAACGATTTGAAGGGGGATACAATGCAGATCCGCAAAATCATTTATAGGCATTCCACGATGCTTGTGCCTTGCAGAATATAGAAAATGAGTGGCAAAAACTTAAGTTGTTCCCAAGGACACTCACCAAAGAAGCAGAGAGCTGGTACCGGTCCTTAGAATCGAAAACCATCAGGAGGTGGAGTACGATGCTAGAACTGTTCAAAAAAAAGTATCAAACGTACTCCAGAGTGTCCAATTTGCATAAGTAGATCCAAGGCTGGAAACAAGGTACTCATGAACCCTTGGATGCTGCCATGGCCCGCTACTACACATTTTTACATCGTTGTTGGGCCATGGGTGCGCTCAGAGGGATCAACTTTACCACATCGTGTATGGGCTAAGGCATGAAACTAGAAGAACCCTTGGAACTTATGCCCAAGGGAGACTCTCACAACTTAGAGCCCATGAAGTACATAGATTTTTGGAACAAGTAGCAAAAGAAGAAGGTGAGCTACAAAAATGGGAAAGCGCAGAAGAGTACAACCGTGATCCCTCTCTTCGAAAGAAGGGAGTGAAGTTTTGTGATGAAGAGGATGAGTCACCAATCGAAGAGTTGGTGAACAGAAAGACCTTACCACTTCAAAAGCTCACAACAGACCCCCCCGCTAAGGTAGATGATGTATGGAGTTCCTTAGATTCTAAAATTGAAACTGTCTTAAAAATTGTAGAAGAGTCTAAGGTTGAACAAAGTAGTGACAAAGGTAAGAAATATTGGAGAGATTTAGGCCCTGCACATAACAAGGGTAAGGGGAAAATCACTAACTCCGATGTGGCTGTGGACTCTAACATAGACGATGACGGTGGATGTGAGATCTGCCACTATGACCATCCTAAGGGATGTTGCCCCATCATCTCACATCTACAGGAGTTTGGGGTGTATGCGCTTAATCCAAGACTCAACCAACGACAAACACCCTGAAGGTTATCTTATCCACAAGGTAACCCAAGGTAGTTTCACCAACCACTAACGTATTATCCAAGTGGAACTCCACCACAGCCCATCGGATAGCATCAGCAATGGCAATACCCACAGTCATGGGGGGTGTCATCGCTGAAACATCAGTACCCTTACCGGCAGCCTGACCCTTATGGATATTATGTGCAGCAGCCGATTTCTCCAAGTGACTCTATGAGTCACACAACCCCCAACCGTCACTACCAAGTTTGGGAGTATTTCAGAAGGACTCCTTCTCCTTCGGGAGACACTCCATACCCACACCATCCTCCTAATCCATCCGCACCTCTTCCACCACAAGTAGTTCCCGTAACACCTCTTGCTCCAACAATGCAAGGGGAACTTCCTCCTCAACCGCAGCAACGTCATGCTGTGAGAGCTATAAATATCCAACCTTGCTACTGGTTCTGACAACTATAAAAAGAGAAGACCCTTCTTTAGAACCAAAAGCCCAAACAAACTCTCGCAACAACAAGCAGTTGGGCCCATGTACACTCCTCCACCATCTAACACTTCAGAGCACCCTTTAGTCCAACAGAGTGTAATGCATATGATTATGTTAACAAATACCATAACCGACTGGATTAAGGTAGGCCACCTTCCTAGGAAACTAACTGACCCTGGGAGTCCCTGAATCTATTTACAGATTGTCGGAAATGAACCACATAGGGCTCTTCTTGACTCAGGTTCCAGAGATGTATCAAGCCTGGAACCTGTCCCAACTTAAGAAGAGCAACATTCAACTAGAGCTGGTAGACCAGTCCATCACCATTCCCTTGGGATTGGTGGAGGACATCATTACCACTGTGTGTGGTTGGTCTTACCTAGCTGATTTTCTGGTGATTGAAGTGAACAACAACGAAGGGGACTTCCCAATTATAATGGGAAGGGCATGGCTAAGTACAGTAGACACATGCCTTAGGATCCATGATCTTTCCTTGGAAATATCTAAGATAAACATTTGTGGAAAGATCAAGAAGATGAAAGTTCCATGCATCACATACAGTGATTCATCGGGTGATGACATGGAGGAAATGCCTCCATGTAACAGGTGTGCTCTTGAAACTTTGAAATAAAGATGCCTATATGTAGCAACCACACAACCAATAGTAGACACCCCGTGGTTGACAGCTACTCGAAGGAGCAACCAAATATGCATGGAACGAACTGAGGAAACCCATGCCCATAACGAAAACAGATATACATTGGAATATGAGCATCGCCAACTTCCATCCCTTAATCTAAGATCATCAATTAGGAGAAGTTGGGCACTTTTTAGAAATTCAAACAGGCGCTCATTATTTCAGATATCTCCCTTACAACTCAGTCATGGGGGAGATGGCCATCTATGCTAATCATATGGGGCCCTCAGTTCTTTTAAGTTTTTGTTTTTCACGTTTTTGTTTTACATGTTTTTGTTTTACAACTCTTTTGTTTTACACATTTTTGTTTTACAAATTTCTTTAACTTTTCTTGTTTTTGTTTTACAACATTGTTATACTTTTTCCATTTTGTATGTGTGTGTGTGTGATCCACCCTGTAAGTTTGTCACCCAATAAGTGTTCGGAATGATGGTATGAACTATTTTCATATTGATTGCTAATGTTTGGTTTTTACCTTTAAGTCACAATGTTGATACTAAGGTATGTTTCTTTTGATATGGCAGACAATGAAACCACTTCATCCATCCATCCACCTGTTTCTATGGTCTCTCTCGGCTTGGAAATGTACAGTCCCCTTCTAATAAGAA
>MNCI01018361.1:70315-89756 GCA_015680685.1 Gnetum montanum
AGAATTCAAAGCACACCCCTTAGAGGAATAAACTTGGGCAACAAGCACTGGTTATGGAACCAAAAGTGTTCCCTCTAACTAAGGCCCTTCTTGCTTTCCATTCTCTCCTTTGTTTCGTCAAAATGGTGGTGGCTCTTTGGAGATGCATCCTTGTTATCCAAGTGGATGGTTTGGCCGAATGCATTGATGCGAAGTCACTGGATGTGGTTGGTTTGAGGCCAGAGTTGGAATGAGACTTGCCAAGTCACATCAATCATAAAATCCACAAGGGGCTGTACACCACCTTGTTCTTGGGATTCCATTCCATTCTCTTCTCTCCACCCTTCTCTCCATTGTTCACCTCATTGTCGGTTGTATCATTAGTGTATATATTTTGGTTGCTGCATTGTTTTCTTTTCGGTAAATTCTTGTGGTCAAGACTTTAACTCTTATTCCAAATGAAATTCCCAGAGCCTACAGACTCTTTGAATGTGGGTTTGTCAGGGCATTACGGGCATGAGCTTGCTTTGGGGAGGACCCACTAACATTCCTATTTGGAGCATCCGTTAACTTATTTTTCCTAACATTTTTGCAATCTAATTTCTTTTGTTCATTTCCATCTTGACATCCATTTCATCGATGTCATAGTTGTCCCTTTTTATCTATCTTTCTTACTCCTTTCTTTTCTTCATTCTAACGCTATCGGAGGTTCGCGATTAGTCATGGAGGTACGGGGCCCGATTTTTTCAATTTTCTCTTAGCCCCAAATTTTTCAATTCTTTCCTAACCCCTACACCTTTGGTAGTCATTATTAAGATATCCCCAGATCCGTATTAGCCATACCACAACCTAGCCAATGGACCTACACCGAAGCAAGGTATCAATTACAGGATGATTCATTTACCCTTACTAATATAAGATTGTGTTGTGTGTGCAGATGGCGATCATACAAACAATGGATTGGATCTAGAGTAAACACTTGGAATGGAGCAGCGCTGAAGAAGCTATGTAAGGAGTAAGATCGATGGTGCACTTACAGATGGACAATGAAGGCGCAATCTTGGTGTTGGTAGCAGCAACACTTATTTCTCTCTCTCTTTCTCAGTTACCAACTAAGGCCTAATGTCATTGTAATAAGGTGTTCACCCTTGTTGTCATGAATCCCAATTTTGTCAAGTCTTGTAATGATGATCCATTCACATGTCATCCCATTAGTTCCATTTCCCTCAATAATTCCATACCTTCCCGATATTATTGTAAGGAACTCGACGACGAGTTTTCATTTAGTCATGGGGGTATGATGAGACGCGATTCACATGAGCCGCGATATCGCATCCTATGTGATATCATGTACGTGATATCGCGTTGTCCCCTGTGATGTCGCATACGCGATATCGCGATCCGTCGTCAAATCTATAAATAAGAGGCGGCACTCCCCTTATTTCCCATCCTAGGCTAGAAGTAGAAAAACTCTGGTAGATTGATCATTCCAGAGATGGAATATTTTCCATGTGCCCGCAGTAGGAGTCCCCGAGTGAACATATCTTTATTCAAGCAGCTTTGTACCTGAACGCAAGTTATGTACAACAATAAATACGAGCTTTGTGGATAAACCTTGCAGTGCATGGAATAGGATTTTATTACCTGTTATTTTTTACATGTTATTTATTACCTGCAGTAGCGCGGCATGAGTACGACCTGATTACGAGCATTTATGAATGTGTACGGCTAATCAAGGAATTGGCTGCTCATCGCGATTAGTCTCTCTCACCCTTATCTCCTAGAACGCGGGATAAGTATGACTTAGTTACGGGCATTCAAGGATGTGTACGAATAGCCAAGGAACAGATGCTTATCATGTTTAGGCTAGTTAAGTGCCTTAGTACGACCACTTTGAGCACGTGCATTACGCGTGGTGATCCCAGTAACGATTAGCGATTGGTAGCTGCGGTTGCATAGTTTAGGGTGTGTACGGTAAGTGGGAACGGATGCTGGCGCTAGTTAATTTAGACTTAGGCCTTAGTTAGAGTTAGTTAGCTTTCTCAACCCTTCACCTCAATAGCATAGGAGAAAAACACATAAAAGACTATAAAAATCATATACCTCAGACTTACTTAACCATACACCATGACAACTACAAGTATGTATGGGAAGACGATGAATGATTAACCCCAAGTGTTCCATGGGGTGTGTAGGCATTTAGTCTATGGAGTTCAACTGGATCACGCGTGCTACGCTCGTTTCGTATGGTTGAGTGTAGGGGGTACCTCGCCACTCATCAACAGTGATGTTCTGCGGAAGATCAAAGATATCCAAAGTTGATTGCCTAGTTCCTACCAGTCGTTCCAACAGTTGTTCATGTTGGGCTATGTTCAATTTCTTGCTGACCATGCCTGCGAATGTCTACACATCTTGAAGTGCAAATATGTCTGGTATAGACACCGCTGGTGCATTTAGTTCTTCAGCCACACGATTAGCTACCACTTTTGCCATTGTTTCCTACCCTTGGTGTTGCATCACCAAGATAGTTGCCTCTTCACCTTCCTCTAACCTCACCAAGAAAGTGGTAACATTCTTACAGATTTCTAGGAATGAATGATGTGTTGTTAATGAAATTGTCATCTCTCAAGCATTAGGATCTAACCTCGAAGGAAGATGCATTCTTTGGGTAGACAAAATGGAATCACCCCTCTCCATTTGACTAATTGTTCGAGCCACCTCATTAAGGTAACACATTGCTAGCCAATACACAAATGGATTCACCCCACTTGTTCCTACTTGCTACTCTTGTTTTCTCAAGAGCTACTCTAGGATTTGTCACAGACACTTAAGGACTGCTCAGGCCTCCAATGTTGTCTCCTGAGTGGATGGTGATGGTGGTAGCTCCTCTTCTTCGATGCTTGCTGGAATTTTATCCTTCATTATGAAATCTCATCCATGGATGTCATGGAAAACATCAAATATATGATATATTAGACATTATGCATACGAAGAAAATATACCAATGCGAAATATAAGTGATATTCAGCATTATGTATAAAGGAAATAATAGGAAAAATGCAGAAAAAGAAAATAAAAGAATGCTTTATTGATATGGAAGAGTGTATCCGAATTGTTCTCTGAGAGTGTTTCTTAGGGTTTTCTTCCTTTAGCATTTATCCCTTAGAGGCAATCTAGCATTGCCACCATGGTTAGGCCTATAACTAGGCCAGAAGGGTGGGCAAGTCCCCTTCCTGTCTTGCTTCACCCGGCTTCCATTACTCGCCTCTCCAGGCTTTGCAACTTCATGCTGGCATGACCTCTAACCCTGGGTATAAATGCCTTATGTCAAACCCCAAAGGTTACCTCAAGAAACATGTCTGTTATTACAACATGCCCTTTCAGGTCTTAATGACAACTACCCATTCAGGTCTTGTTAAGATAACAATAACACTTGTTATGAAGAGACACCATCTTCATTAGGCAACCACATCATTTGGGAATAGGGATGTCACAATATACCCCCCTTAGGTTTCGTTCGTCCTCAAACGAATCCACATTCTTTATCTTTTTTCCAGCTCTAATGCTTTCTTTCACGATCCTGTGCTCTAATAATTTGATTCCTCCTTTGAACTTAAAGTTGTCTCTTGCTTATTCTACAAATAAGATATATATGTGGGAAAGATATATGAAAAAAAATTAAATATTACTTTCTTGATACTTCATTTTCCAAGATAACGATAAGAAGTGAATTAAAGATCTACAAACTACCAATCACCAGTTCTAACCAGGGTCACACAATGTGCAATTCGTATCTGGTTATCCAAGTGAAGGTAGGGCAAATTCTTTATTCCCAACTTGCATTTCCTTAGATATTTTATCAATCTAGATGAAATAAAAATTAGATAATGAAGAAAATAATAAGATCATCAAATAAAAGTAAGAGTGAGATACTTCTTGATCTTGATCAATTTTATGAATTGATGGGAGTAACTGTAATTCTACCATAAGTGGTATATGATCAGATGGTCTTGTTCGTGATGGCAAGGCTTGATCTTGATTCTTCTCAACTTCTTCTTTAGAAATCAACTCTAGTAACCTGGTAACTTTAAAGAATCGGGTATCATACCAAATATAATCCAAAGTCTCAATGAAGAATGTTGTTGACCAATCTTCATTAATCATTGCAGAATAATTTGTAAATTGTGGTTCTTGATGAGTGCTATCCATCAACATCATCTATTCTTGAATTCTAGAATCTGATTTATCTAATGAAGATTCAAAGTAAGTAGAATATGCATTGGCTAGTGGAATTGTATGCTGAATTGATGGAAACATCTTCTTCAAGTTAGGTTCATCTTCAAAAGATTCCTTTACATATCCATATTTTAGAAATTGATAAACGCTACTTCCAACTTTTGCATTGAAGTCTCCACAAAGAATAAATGGAACTAGATTGATACAACTTAGGAATAACTTCTTCTCCAAACTTTCTTTTATTTGCTTAATCAAGTATGCTCTTGATAGATGAACTTTTAAAATCATTGCTAGGGCTATGTGATTTTTCGAAAATCTTGATTGTTCTTTCTTTGCCATTTGTTAAAGTTCTGGAATTTCAAAAATCATATTTTTTAAACTCCATTCAAATCTTTGTACCAATTCAAACTTGACTTCTTTATAAAAGATTGCACAACCATCCATGTTGTAATTCCTACAATATGCTAATCTGTACGGCTCAAAAGAAGAACTTTCATAAGAACCTTTTTGCTTATAAATACCTCTATATCCCATCTTTTCCAAATCTAGTTGAAATTGATATAGAAATTCCCATGGTAAGGTTTCTTGTAAGCATAAGACATCAACATCCAAATCTTTTAATTCTGCTAAAATACGTGGGTATCGATATTCGTGCCAATCTAAGGCCCATGATGGACATAGCAGATATTGTTTCTCACTCACTAGAGATCTTACAAGCACATTGTATGTTGCAACTTTTATTCCTATTCTTGGATTCTTGTCTGGATCGTTTCTCTTTATGAGTATCATATTCCTTGTTGAAACAAGATTTTGTGTCTCCATGTTATTTTGCCCTATGTTTTGATTATAGGATGGATTACTATACCCATTTCTTGACGGTTGAATAGTTCTATTTTTTAAACTAATTCTCCAACTACTACATCAACTAATAATCAACTACATCAACTAAATAACTAATAGTTAACGACATCATATAATTTTAGTAATATGTAACTATATTATCTAATTTTAGTAATATATAATTACATTACCTGATTTTCAGTAATATTTAACTATATTATTTTTGATAACCTTTCTACCCCCCTTAAGAACACCGACTCCGACAATGTAACTAATGACATGCCATAGTGAACTTAAGACTATTTGCAAGGGTTATACATTAAATCTTAAAACTTAAAATGTTGAATTTATAATATTAGTGAATTATAGGATGCACGAATGATAAATCTAACCTTACCATTTAGTTTAGAAGGGTGAAAAATGTTAGAAATGACTATTCATATGTTGAAAATGGACATCATATGTTCAAGTTGTGTGAGAATTAAACTTTTAATGATTTCAAGGCACTATATCGAGAAATGAGTAAAACCTAATTTTGGGATTCCCTGGGATAGATTTGACTTCACCATTGTGTTCAGAATGGCTGAAAACTATAGGAAATGACTCTTTGTTTGTTAAAAAAGGTTTCTGAAATCAAAAGTTATGACTTCTAAAGTCTAAGACATTTGGCACGAAAACTAAGACTTCCTGAGAGGTCACTCATCCCAGTTCTACTCCAAAACCAGCATGCTTAATTGTAGAATTTTTATCTCAGTTGCTACCACTGCACGAAATTTTAATTTGCACAAAATTTTAATTTTGAAAATTATTTTTATAAATTCTTAATTTAAACTAATAATTTAATGATTAAATTTTGAATTTTTTGTTAATTGACAAAAATTTTAAATTTTTCTATCAATTGACGGATAATTAAAATTTTTTCATCATATAACAAAAATTTGCCGTTTGGTTGTGAATGGCAATAGCCTGGAGGCAGTTATGGACAGTGTTGGAGGTGGTGATAGATGGCATAAGAGGCAGTGATGGGCAGCGTGGATGGCAGTGATGGGCGGCTTAGAAAGTAGTGATGGACGATGTGTTCGGCAAACAACAGGTAGGTGGTAGTGGCAGGTAAGCAAGGGTTTGGTGTTTTGGAACGGCACCGGCGTAGTCAACTGTGGCTGCGAAAAACGGTGCAGGTTTTCAGCATGGAAGTTGCAGTTGCAGTGGCAGGACGGTGTTATTACAGCAGGTAGGATGGCAACACAGCGTGGCTCGATGGTAGGTTGGCAGAGCACGGCACGGAGCAAAGCAGTGGCAGAGCGCGGCATGGAGCGGAGCGGAGGCAGCAAAGGCATGCGGCGCTGTTTTGTTTTGTTTTGTTTGGCCTTCCCTTGGGGTGGGGGCTAACCCCAAGGGAGGGCCACATCGTATTAGCCGCGGCCCTGCAGCTGGCTGCACTTGGCTGTGGCTGGCCAAGGCTGGCCGCAGGCATAGCAAAATTTTTTTTCTTTTCTTAATTAAAATTCTGTTTGTATATTTTTTTTTTTTTGGAAAAAAGATATTTAAGACTGTGGCGGGCATGGGTTTGAACCCACGACCTCTCGGTCATTTTTTTAAAAAATAATAATATATATTTTATAATAATAATAATTATTATTTTTAAATTCTTTTTTTTTAACGTTGGAAGGGTCAAGGTTTGAACCCACGACCTCCTAGTTAAAAAGTTTTATTATTAATAAGTTTTTTTTTTTATTATTATTATTATTTTATTATCTTCATGGTTGACGTGGTGGTTTGGTCAATGACAAGGTAAGGGTTTGGTGTGTGTAAATGACAATTCCACATTGATTTCTGACCCTAAAATTTTGATTTTTTTTTTCTGTTCAAATAATAATTTAATAATTTAATATCATTTTAATGCATGTATAATGAGAAAATTTAAACAACAATATCTCTTAAACCGTAAGTCCGATTGAGATGAAATTTGTACCGTTGTAATTGTCTCAATGAGAACTATGTGTTGGACGTAGTTTTAGGGTTCAAAAATGAAAGTGATACTTCAAGATTTAAAAAGATCAAACTAGCCTATATTGTCAAATTGACATTTCTAGGTTAACATATGGTAACTTGGAATATTCCAGATTACTTGGATAGTAAACTTCAACAAAAAAAAATCAATTCAGGTTATGGTTACTAACTTTCTTGAAAGAAATTTAACAATGACCCTAATTGATTAATAATTATAATATTAAAATGGGTAAAAGTTACCTAGACCAATGTATCATTATCTTACCAACATCTCTTATAATTGATGAATTTTGATAAGGTGTGATCAAATCTTCATCGGTTAATGATATCCATGAAAGAAATTTTGTTGGTTGCTAGGATCTACATGCCTGATCCATTGTTCGTGTAATCAATGGAAAGATGTCTTCTAACTTGCATCACAAATATATGGTTCATCTGGTGATGATCAATGGCTTTTCATGTGTTGTGGCTTCAAGGTTTATCATCGCATTCATGTTGTAGTCGACCCATGATTCTGAATGGTCTTTGGGTTGTGGTTTGCTCTAATACCAATTGTGACGTCCCGTCCCCGGATGTCATGGCAAATGTCAAATATACGATATATTAGACATTATGCATACAAAGAAAATATACCAATGCGAAATATAAGTGATATTCAGCATTATGTATAAAGGAAATAATAGGAAAAATGTAGAAAAAGAAAATAAAAGAATGCTTTACTGATATGGAAGATTGTATCCGGATCATTCTCTGAAAGTGTTTCTTGGGGTTTTCTTTCTTTAGCATTTATCCCTTAGAGGCAATCCAGCATTGCACCACGGATAAGGCTATAACCCAGCTAGAAGGGTGGGCCAGTCCCCAGTCCCCTTCCTATCCCGCTTCACCCGGCTCCCGTTACTCGCCTCTCTAGGTTTCGCAACTCCATGCTGGCATGACCTCTAACCCTGGGTAAAAATGCCTTAGGTCAAACCCCCAAAGGTTACCTCAAGAGACACGTCCGTTATTACAACATGCCCTTTCAGGTCTTAATGACAACTGCCCATTTGGGTCTTGTTAAGATAACAATAACACTTGTTATGAAGAGACACCATCTTCATTAGGCAACCACATCATTTGGGAATGGGGATGCGACATTCATGATTTTTGCCGATGAGGTTAAGGGAGTATGCCTAAGAGTGTTATTGGAATAGTAAACAATACTTGCTCTCTTACGAAGTTTTCTTATAAGGCATGGAAAGGGTAGGGTCCTCCTTCCACATTCCTTCTCCTTAAAATACTTCTCAATCTCCAAATAAATTAGCTATGGAAGGTTAATGAGAAATTTTCCACTTAGAGCAGTGCATGCACGAATAGAGAAGGTAGTCACCTTACTCAACCTCACCATTGGATTGAGGTGATAGGCAGCAATCTTAAAATAAATTCGCTCCACTGGTGTGAGCACACCATACTCCTTACAGTCCACCTCGTAACATCACTAGGTCCACTCCCTTTTTGCCTTAGGATCACCTTTTTTTGATATTCCACCAGGTGTGTTTTGATGTTGGGAAATCCCAATGCCTATGCAATGGCCTCTATCGAGTAGGACACTTGAATGTCCTTGATCTTTACAATGGACCCTGGCCTTCGGCTGTTCCATAAGAGATAAGTCTCTCCCATGTACCATTCCCCACTAGTTGTGATGATTGGCCACATGGGAGAGGTTTGCAATTGTGTTTTGACATCCTCTGGAGCTTTCTCCAAAAATGGCCCAAAGTTTATTTCTTGAAGAACTGATCTTTGGATCTCTTGGGACTTGATGATGTCTAGGTAGATGATGAGTGGCGAGGTACCCCTACACTCAACCATACGAATATGAGCATTTCACGCGCGATCCGGTCGAACTCCAAGGAATAAGTGCTTATGCGCCTTAATGGAACACTTAAGGTTAATCAATCGCTGTCTTCCCAAACTTACTTGTATTGTCACAGTTGTATGGTTAAGTAAGCTTGAGGTATATGATTTTTATATCTTTTATCTTTTTAATGTCTTATGATAATCGGGGAAGGTAAGGAGAACTAAGTGACTAACTTACATTAATTATTTACTAACTAAGTTCTAATTGTTCCTAACACTAGTATCCATTCCCACTTGCCGCACACATCTTGAACCAGTGCAATGTTGCTGGGATTACTAAACGCTAATTGTTACTGGGTTACCAAGCGTTGCACACATGCTCGAAGCTGTCGTACTAAGTGCACTTAATTAGGAGAGTTAAGGGTTGAGAGAGATTAATTAACTAGGAAAGCATTTAAACCTTCAATAATAATTAATTACTATTTGGCTTAGTCCATATGCTGCAAGGTTTATCATAAAGTTCGTCTTTATTTCCGTACACAAATGTGTGCTTAGGTACAATTTGCTTGAATAAAGATCCGTTCACTTGAAGACTCCTACTACGGGCACATGGAAATTATTCTAACTCTAGAATGGTAAAACTGCAAGAGTTTAGCTAAGGGTCTAAGTCTTACTGCCTAAAACAAGGGAAGCCACCTCTTATTTATAGATAATAAGATGGGACATGATATCGCAGCTCATCATACCCCCATGACTTAAATAACACTCATGGTGAATGGGGTGACATGTGAACTAATCATCATTACAATACATGACAATATTAGTGCACATGACTACAAGAATGAACACTATACACAATTGACATCTAGTCTTATTTGGTAACTGAGAGAGAAGAGAGAGAGAGAGAAAAAAAAGAAAAAGAAGATGTGTTACTGCTGGTGCCAAAATTACGCCTTCCGTTGTCCATCTATAACCGTGCCATCAGTCCTGTTCCTTGCACAACTGTTCTAGCACCAGTCCTCCAGATCCAATCCATTGTTGTATGATTGCCATTTGCACACACAACACAATCTCATATTAGCAAGGATAAATAAATCACAACGTAATTGATACCTTACCTCGGTGTACGGTTTATTGACTAAGTTGTGATATGGCTAATATGGATTCTGAAGATATAACATTGGTGACTACTGAAGGTGTAAGGTGTAGGGGTTAGGAGAAAATTGAAAAAATTGGACCAAGACCCCCATGACTAAGAGTAATCCTTCGGTAGCGATAGAATGGAAAAATATAAGGAATAAGAAAGATGGAGAAAAAGAAACAATGGCAATGCCAATAAAATGGATGTCAAAGGTGGAAATGAATAAAATAAATGTTGATTGTGGAAATGTTTAAGGGAAAGAAGTTAACGGATGCACTAAATAGGAATGCTAGTGGGTCCTCCCCAAAGCAAGCTCATGCCCTTAATGCCTTGACAATCCCACATTCAAAGAGTCCGTAGGCTCTAGAAATGTCATTTGGAAGCAAGATTTAAAGTCTTAACCACAAGAATTTACTAAAAATAAAATAATGTATCAACCAAAATATAGATTATTGATATAGCCAGTAATGAGGTGGAAAAATGGAGAAAGAATAATGAGGAGAAGAGAATGGAATGGAGTCCCAAGAACAAGGTGGTGTATAGCCCCTTATGTATTTATGGTTAATGTGACTTAGTAGATCTCATTCCAAATCCAGCCTCAAAAAATCCACATTCAGTGACTTCGCATTAATACACTTGGCCAATCCATCCACTTGAAGTAGCAAGAATGCTTTTGCCAAAGAGTCACCACGAAATGAGAAAAGGAAAAGTAGGAAGCAAGAGAGGGCCTTAGTTAGAGGGAACATATTTGTTTAGTTCCATAACTAGTGCTTGTAGCCCAGATGGTTATTTCGTCTAAGGGATGTGCTTTGAATTCTCACTTTTTTTTTTTTTTTGCGTGAGAACCACACCATGCAAAGACTTATTATTTTTATTAGCTTAGCTTCTTGATAATGGAGCAACATCAAAATGGTAAGGAAAACCCAAGAAGAAAACTTTCAAGCACCCAAGAGAATGGCCAGCAAAAATGCATCAAATCCCCTTGAAGTCACACCGTTTTCAGACCTTGAGTCCTTCCTCAGTTTGAGAACTGCTCAGTTACCAATTCATTGATAGTTCTATTATTAAGAAAGGGACTATACAGTTCCAAGCCAAGAGAGACCATAGAAATTCATGGATGTATGGATGACATGGACTCATTGCTTGTTATATCAAAAGAATCATACCGTAGTATCGACATTATAACTCAAAGGTAAAAACCAAACATTAGCAATTAATGGAATAAAGTTCATACCACCATTAGGGGCACTTAGTAGGTGACAAACCTAATAAAATAAATAAACACAAAAAAAAAAAATAAAAGAGTATAAACGATGTTGCAAAAAAAAAATAATAGAAGTTAAAGAAATTTGAAAAACAAAAATGTGTAAAACAAAAAACTTAAAAAGGAACTGAGGGCCTCAAATGATCAGCAGAGGTGGCCATCTCCCCCATGACTGAGTTGGAAGGGGGAGATCCAAAATAATGAGCGGGGTCATCCCTTCTCCGATGTATTATGTGCATTAACCATTCTAGATTCATGGTAAGGTTTGGTTTGTTGCACATTGACTAGTAATTTCTTATCGAAGCACTTTTTTGAATTTTTAGAAGTTTCCAACTCCTCCCAATTGATGTTTTCAGGTTAAGGTTTGGAAGTTGGCGACGCTCTTGCTCTAGTGCATCTATGCTTTCAACGTGAGCGCAAGTTGTTCCCTCAATTAGTTCCATGCACATTGGTGAGTTGCTCTCTTGATTAGCTATCAACCACTGAGTGTCTTCTTGTTGTGTGGTTGCTACATACAGGAACTTTTGTATGTTAATTTCTTATGCACATCGGTTGCATGCAGGCAATGCTGAACATTCCTGCACGCAGTCACACCCTATATCACTGTATGTGATGCATGGAACCTTCTTCTTCTTGATCTTTCCAAAAGTGTTTTCCTTAGATATTTCCAGAAAAAGAACATAGATAACTAAGCCACATTTATGGTACTTAGCCATGCCCTTCCCATGATTATTGGGAAGTCTCCTTTATCATTGTTTACTTGTATCACTAGGAAATCAGCTGGGTATGACTACCCACACATAGTCGTAACGATGTCCTCCACTAGTCCCAAGGGGACAGTGATGGACTAGTCGGCCAGCTCTAGGTGAATATTTCTCTTCTTTAATGGAGGTAGGTTCCAGGCTTTGTACATCTCTTGCGATATTAAGTTGAATCTGGAACTTGAGTCCAGAAGAGCTTTACATGATTCATTCCCAGCAACTTGGAGATAGATTAGAGGGCTTCCGGGGTCAAAGAATTTCTTGGGAAGGTGTCCCTCCTTAATCCAGTCAGTAATGACATGTGTTAACATAACCACTTGTGTTGAGCTCGATTTTTGGTTTGAAGGGAGCTCTGAAGCCTTATTTGATGGAGAGATGTTTAGAGGCTCAACCGCTTGTGGTTGTGAGGGCTTGGTTGGGCTGTTGGTTTTGAAGAAAAGTCTTCTCTTCATACGATTGTTAGAACCAACAGCATGTTGAAGATTTACAACCCTCATGGTATTGCATTGCTGCATTTGAGTGGGGAGTTCCCCTTTCATTGCTGGAGTGGGTGGTAATGGAGCTATTGGTGTGAGTTGTGGATGGATTTGGAGGATGGTATGTCTGTGGGTTGTCTCCCCTAGGATAAGGAGTCTTATAATACTCCCGAGCTTGGTAGTGATGTTGTGGTGTCACGTGACCAACTGAGTCACGTGGAGAGATTGACTACTACATGTAGTAGCCATACGGATCTAGTTGTCGGTAGGGGTATTGTTGCCTTGGTGGTGGCATCTTCCATGACTGTGGGTATTGTCATTGTTGGTGGTGCTCAATAGGTTGTGTTGGAGTTCCACTTGGATAATATGTTGAAGGTTGGTGGAACTACCTTGGGTTACCTTAGGGATAAGGTAACCGTCAGGGTGCTTGCCATTTGTTAAGTCGTGGGTTGAGTGCATACACCCTAGACTCTTGTAGATGTGAGATCACTGGGCAATATCCCTTAGGATGGTCATATTGGCATATCTCACATCCACCATCATTGTCCATATCTAAATCCACAACCTCTTCGATGATGGCCATTTTACCCTTACCTTTGTTACGTGCATTGTCCACTTCTCTCTTTTTCTTTTTGTCATAGTCACTACCTTGCTCCCTAGACTCCTCTACGATTTTAAGAATAGTTTCAAACCTACTATCCAAGGAGTCCCACATTTGGTCTAGCTTTTTTGATACCTTTGTTGTTAATTTTTTGAGTGGCAAGGTTTTCCTATTTACCATGTCTTCGAGTGGTGACTCTTCCTCCTCCTCATAGAATCTCACTTCCCTTTTTCAGAGGGAAGGATCTTGGTTGTACTCTTCCACACTTTCTCTCTTACGTAGCTCCCCTTCTTCCTTGGCTACTTGCTCTAGCAATCTATGAACCTGATGAGACCTAAGCTTTGATAATCTCCCTTGGGCATACGTTCCAAGGGTTCTCCTTATTTCATGCCTAAGTCCATCTACGAGATGGCGTAGTTGATCCCACTGCAAATAACCATGGCTCGGGCAATGATGTAAAAGTGCATAATAACGATCCATGGTAGCATCCAAGGATTCATGATTTCCCTGCTTCCATCCTTGGATTTGCTTTCATAGGTTAGACACTTAGGAGTACATTTGGTACTTGTCATTAAATAGTTCTAACATTGTACTCCACCTCCAAATGGATTCTGGTTCTAAGGACCGGTACCAGCTTTCAGCTTCTTTCACTAGTGTCCTTGGGAACAACTTTAGTTTTTTCTATTCATTTTCTATGTTCTACAAAGCACATGCATCATGGAATGNTAGTTGTGAGTAGGGGTTCTTCGTGGTCATCTCATTCATAGTGTCTATGGTATCTACGTAGTTCCCTAATCTCCCTTCTTCCATGCCTTGATTCCTTAGAGTGCCCTCATCCTCGTTCTCGATTGTTTCGTCAATGTTTTTCACTCTGTTTACCTTTATCCTCATGGTTGGATTCCTTATGACTATGGCCAGATACTAAAGGAGAGGGTGAATGTGATGATGAAGGTGAAGAAGAAAGAGAACCATCGCCATGATGGTGTTTTCTACCTTCTCTTCTGTGGTCTTAGCCACAATCGTGATCACGATCAGAACATCCTCCCTTATCGTGTGTTTGTGTTCCCTTGTTAAACACTTCGTGTTCGTTGGGATCAGAACTAGGGTTGTGAACTGTGAAGTGGAGGTTCTGATACACCACCTTCTAACAATTGTTAGGAGGTGGAACATCATTTGGTGGGGAACCTATTGAAGTAGGTTCACCACCCTCAATTTCTCTCAAGACATGCGAAGCATTATAGGACCATTTACCTTTTGAGGATGTGTGATATCTCTCTTGTTGCAAGTCCCTTTGACATTGTGCTTCTATGGGATGGTAGTCTCTTGTGTCATGATCACATGCAACATATTCTGCATATAAAAATGACATGCCTATTCATGAGAGAGCACGAAGGAGCATGTTGGGGACTGATCGGTCTGGAGGCAACACTATGTTACCCTCCAAGTCTCTCCAACGCAGTTGTTCATCTTGATGGAGAATAAAGGTAAAGTTGGATACATACTCATCATGATGAGTATATACCACACAAAATTGTTGAGGAACTGGCAGCTCTTGGTTACGTGTGTTATGCCACTGACTATCTCTTGTGTTAGTCCTAGGCAGTTGATGAGTGACGAGGTACCCCTACACTCAATCATACGAAATGAGCGTCGCATGCGTGATCTAGTTGAACTCCGCAGATGGACTGGTTGTGGCACCTAGATAGTTAGCCTTAGGTCGTAGTTCGCTATCTTCCCGCCTAGACTAGTATTGCATTTGTCACGTATGGTTTAGTCCAGATGAGGTGTATGATGTGTTCCTAATCTATGCTACTCCTGAAGACAGTGGAAAATAATATTAACTAATCTAAGCTAAGAGGAAAAGGGTAAGAAAATCTAATCTAGCCTAAGTGCGACGAGCAACCGATTCCTTGATCAACTATACACATCTTGGACCTCGTGCACGACTACCACTGGGACTACCAAGCGTAGCTCCAAGGTACGTCACTAGGATTACCAAACAAATAAATAAATAACAAAACTGGGTTACCAGGCGTAGATCATAGATACGCCACTAGGCTACCAAGTATTCATACTTAAATGCTCGTAATCAAGTCATACTCATTCCACTTCTAGGATTTTAAGGGTGAGAGAGAGAAAACAACAAATAACATTAAATAAATAACAAATAAATAAATAACAAAGTGAATGCTGCAATGATGAAGTAATCTCGATCTTTATTGCCAATAATGTGCGTGTCCAAGTACGACACACTTGAATAAAGACACCGTACAATTACATTCACCACACTGCGGGCAGACACGGGAAAAAAATCTAACTCTAGAGGGATAAAACTGCTAGATCTTCGCTACTCTAAAACTGGGATCCGAAACAAGGGAGAGCCGCCTCTTATTTATAGATATGGTGGTGCACTACGATATCACGTACGCAATATCGTGGCCCATGCAATATCGTAGCTACTGATACAATAGGGCTATGATATCATGACAACTGATACAACAGGGCTATGATATCATGGGTGCGATATCACAGCTAACAAATTCATGACTCATCATACCCCCACGACTGAATGAAGACTCATCCTGGAGTTAAAGTGAGAACAAGCGCCATTGATTACATAGTGGATAGGTATGGGATTATTGACTGACTAGAATGGATTCATGCCGCAGTGTGGAGTGAGACACAACACAAAAGAAAATCTGATGATTACAAAATGGTGGAACTCATGTAGTTCTTGGTGGTGGTGGCTCCTCCATTGGTGTCTTTCCCTTTTCTTGCACTTCAGGTCTTGGGATTTGATAGCGTTGAAGTATGGCCTGGAGTTTCTCCTCTTGTAAGGCCTTGAGTGCCTTGGTGTGCATTTTGCGCTTGTGCCATAGAGGTAGCCCAATCAACCTTCTCTTTTTCTTCTGCCACCCTTTTATTCTCTGTCAACAGTGTATAAAGTTGCTCTATTTTGAAAGTGTCCAGATGGTTCTGAGCAATCCTTGGCCCTGTATTTGGAAGGTTTAATACTTCTAAAATGGCTTGAATAGAGAAATCAATAGTCACACCACAAATGTTAACCATGGTGCCTTCTTCTTTATTGTGCCAAAATTGGTACATTTCCCCTACGTACCAGGCACTGCTTTCAGAGAGGGTATCTCCTGCTTCTGCCTGCCTAGATCGTATGATAGGAGGATCTTCTTGATGAACGCTGAATGATTGTTCCTCCTATTCTGCATGTTGTCCGGTAGGATCTTGTCTTCCACCTCTCTGAGATCGTTCGATCACACCTTGAGCAGGACCTTCCTATTGTCTGCGTTTTGGGGCCATCTGCAATCACACGGGACCAATTGTTAGTAAAGTTGTTACCAAAGTTAGGTTATACCTTACTGCGTGCCTTAATAAATTTACTTTATTTCCATGTGATGTTAATTATTGGAAGAACATGTCCCTGAAAGATTATAATGTTGAGTCCTCTTGGCTTAGGTGGTTTCGCAATTTAATTTTCTAGTATAGCTAAGGGGATGAAATTGTGTTTGACACATTTTATTCCTTATTTTATAACTAATTACCCTTAATAATGTCCTTTGGGTGATGAGGAATTTCAAAAAATTTATGCTATTTCTTTGAAATTAAATGATGTAAACTAAGGACATATGGACTAAAGGGTTCCAGGGTAATTCGGCTAGTTCTGAAGGCATGAAAATTATGATGGTGTGTTTATCAATAAAGGCCTCGGATGGGAGAAAAAGGCTATTTGATGGTTCATAGGGACGTTGATTCGGAGGGATAGTAATAAGGGAAAGAATATCATGAACAATACGCTCAGGGTAGTAAATGGTGTGTGTGAGCTATGTCATAAGTGAAGATTACAAAAAATTACATAAGTGGGTCCTCCCCAAAGCAGGTTTCAACCTATAATGCCCTTGTGTAACCATACTTAAAGTGTTCGTGGGCACTAGAAGGGTTAGATGTAATCCACACTAATTTCACAAAACACACACATGTAAATATCACCGAAATGAGATGAAAATTCTATGCTACACAAGATACAAGCTACAATTACACGAATAGTGAGATGAGATGAACTAAAGAAAGGGATTGGAGAGATTGGGACATGAGGTAACTGGCCCAGGGCACAGTGAATCCTGCGTGTAAAGCATGATTAACGTGTCATTATCCCATCGTTCCAAGATCAGGACCAAGTCCATCTGTCTAAACAGTGACATCGCATTGTTTCATCCCATGATGAACAACTATGAGAGTACCAAAACAACAAGGCATACGATCACTTGGCGTTTAGTACAAGGAAGGAGTGATTTTTGTTTTATGGCACTTCCTTTTTCTTTTCTCTTTATTTTTTTTTTACTTTACTGAATTCAGAGAAGCTGCCAACCTTCAGGCATGGGTGCATGTCTTTCCAGTGGGACCCCCTAGAACAGTGATTGATTTTTGAGTGCCCTTTTGATTACTCTTACTCCCATTTTTCATTAGATCTACAAGGATCTTAGCACAACCATATTGCATGATAACTCCCACAGATGTCACCAAAGAGAATCCACAAGTCCCCTTGATGTCACACCCTAATCATTTCCTCTTGGTCCATCCTTCTTCATTCTAGGTACAATGAATACAAAATTAATTTTAAGTTTAGAAATTTCAAGAATATCACTGTACCCTCGAACAGAACCTCTTATTTATAGAGTGGATGAGTGGATGTAGTGGGTTCACTGTTTCAAATAATTGGTCACTCATGACTTAATAATGTAGAACACACCTCAACCAATGATCCACATGAGTGTTTTATTCGTAGATGAGATTAATTACACAAACATGAAAATACAAACACACAAAAAGATAAAACAAAAAGTTGAAAATGAAAAACTGAAAAACAAAAAGTTCTAAAATCAAAGAAAATGAAAAATATTTATTAATCCTGCTTGTTATTGAAATGGGGGATATCCCCCATAACTAAACGGTTGAGTATGGAAAGGATTAATAAATGGGAAATGAGGATCCTTGCATATTGGAAATATTGAAATTGGTCCATACCTATCACCTTGGATTTCACACACTTTATAATAAGCATAGTGGGGCACTTCATACGATGTAGTTCTCGGATAACGAGTTGACCCACTATGATATTTAGGACCGTTAGATGGTATGCAAGGATTGGGCTGATGCCTCCCATGGTTGTGTTCATTGGGCCATATGGTTGTTGGAGTGTAAGTTGGTGGCCCTGATGAAGTTACATGAGGTGTTGGGCTCGAAGGTAAGGGTGCACCACAATGTGGGACTTGTGCTGGGTTGGAAGGTGCAGTGGCCTCATAATTGTGTTGTCCCTTCCTATGGACGTGTTTAAAGAAAGGACGCTTTTGATGTTGAGGAGGCTTTTCATTGCTGTTAATAGCAGTAGCACAAGTGTTATTCGTGGGTTGTTGTTGTGGCACAAACAACTTAGGAATAGTTGGTGGCATTGTGGAAGGAGGGAAAGGATGAGAATGTTGAAAGTTAGGAGGAATATAAGGTGCATAAGGTGGTGGTTGTGTTGGAGGTATGGGCTAATAGTAGTGTGTAGAATGATATGGTGGTGAGATAGAGTATGTTGGCCCAGTTGAATAAACAGGGTGTTGAACGTGATAAGTGTTTAGATTTGGATAATATGAAGGGTGCCTCTAGTCTAAGGGTGGATTCCCCCACGTCTGGGATTGTTTCCACTGTGACTGAACACAGTGCCTCTTTACGAACTTTGGATGTAGCATATTTCCCCAATGCTCATGTAGATGTAACAATATTTGGCATTGACCCTTGGGGTGATCGTACATACATAAGTTGCATTCATACATATGATTAGTAATTGAGCACTTATTCCTTTTATTCTTTTTCTCTGAATGTCTAGTGTTTTGTCCTGCTTCTTGGGTGGTCAAAACTCTATCTCCAATGGTGTTGATACATTCTCCACACTTTTGATACATCCATTCCAACATCTTATTGATCTTTGCCTCAGCTTCTTCTAACGATTGTTGTATTAGCAAAGATGATGTTTCCACCTTGAGAATTGTTGATTTCTCCTTGTTATGATCAGGGACCTTTGTTAAGTTGTGATTTTGGTCCCGTTGATGTCTTTCAACACTCTCCCATGTAGCTAATTCTCCTTCTTCTTTTGTTACTCGCTGAATAAGCTCTTGGATTTGATGGGTTCGTAGGTTGTATAGTTGACCTCGGGCATACGTTCCTAAGGTCTCTCTTGTTTCATTACGTAGCCCATCAATGATATGGTACATTAGCCTTTCCTCGGAAAACCCATGGCCTGGA
>MNCI01018361.1:90649-119770 GCA_015680685.1 Gnetum montanum
TCGTGCATGGCTACCACTGGGATTACCAAGTGTAGATCCTAGGTACGCCACTGGGATTACCAAGCGTAGATCCCAAATACGCCACTTGGTTACCAAGCGTAGATCCTGGATACGCCACTGGGCTACCAAGTAGTCACACTTAAATGCTCATAATCAAGTCCTACTCATTCCGCTTCTAGGAGTTTAAGGGTGAGAGAGAGAAAATAGTAAATAACATTAAATAAATAACAAATAAATAAATAACAAAGTGAATGCTGCAATGATGAAGTAATCTCGATCTTTATTGTTGGTCATGTGTATGTCCAAGTACGGCACACTCGAATAAAGACATCGTACAATTACATTCACCACACTGCGAGCAAACATAGGAAAAAAATCTAACTCTAGAGGGATCAAACTGCCAAAGCTTTGCTACTCTAAAACTAGGATCCAAAACAAGGGAGAGTTGCCTCTTATTTATAGATATGGCAGCGCACTGTGATATCATGTATGCGATATCGTAGGGGAAGACGTGATATCGTGGGGAATGCGATATCATGTTGGCTGCGATATCGCATACGCAATATCGCGGCCCATGCGATATCACAGCTATTGATACAACAAGGCTGTGACATCACGGTGACTGATACAATAGGACTATGATATCATGGTTGTGATATCATAGCCAAAAAATTCATGACTCATCAGCAGTCAAGTGATTTTGTGCAAAGAAAAAGACATTTTCATCTTGTTCAGTGTGCGATTTACCCTTTGACGTTGCACTTCTATGGGATGGTAGTCCCTTGTGTCATGATCGCATGCAACATATTCTGCATATAAAAATGGCATGCCTATTCGTGAGAGAGCACGAAGGAGCATGTTGGGGACTAATCGGTTTGGAGGCAACACTATGTTACCCTCCAAGTATCTCCAATGCAGTTGTTCATCTTGATGGAGAATAAAGGTAAAGTTGGATACATACTCATCGTGATGAGTATATACCACATGAAATTGTTGAGGAACTGGTGGATCTTGGTTACGTGTGTTATGCCACCGACTGTCTCTTGTGTTAGTCCTAGGCAGTCAAGTGCTTTTGTAGAAGAAGACATTTTCGTCTTGTTCGGTGTGCGATTTACCATTGTCTTATCTTTTCTTGATTAACCTTAAGGGTTCGTTCTAGCATCCCAACAATATGAATGATTTCCTATGTTCTACATAGCGCACAAAAAACTAAGTCCCCGACAACAATGCCAATGATGAGTGGCGAGGTACCCCTACACTCAACCATACAAATATGAGCATTTCACGTGTGATCCGGTCGAACTCCAAGAACTAAGTGCTTATGCGCCTTAATGGAACACTTAAGGTTAATCAATCGCTGTCTTCCCAAACTTACTTGTGTTATCACGATTGTATGGTTAAGTAAGCTTGAGGTATATGATTTTTATATCTTTTATCTTTTTAACGTCTTATGCTAATCGGGGAAGGTAAGGAGAACTAAGTGACTAACTTACATTAACTATTTACTAACTAAGTTCTAATTATTTCTAATACTAGTATCCATTTCCACTTGCTGAACACATCTTGAACTAGTGCAACACTACTGGGATTACCAAACGCTAATCGTTACTGGGTTACCAAGCGCTGCACACATGCTCAAAGCGGTCGTACTGAGTGCACTTAACTAGGAGAGTCAAGGGTTGAGAGAGATTAATTAACTAGGAAAGCATTTAAACTTTCAAAAAAAATTAATTACTATTTAGTTTAGTCCATAGGTTTATCATAAAGTTCATCTTTATTGTCATACATAAATATGTGCTCAGGTACAATTTTCTTGAATAAAGATCTGTTCACTTTAAGACTCCTACTACGGGCACATGGAAATTATTCTAACTCTGGCATTGTAAAATTGCAAGAGTTTAGCTAAGGTTCTAAGTCTTACTACCTAAAACAAGGGAAGCCACCTATTATTTATAGATAATAAGATGGGACGCGATATCGCATACGCGATATCAGGTTCGCAATATCAGGTACACGATATCGCGGCTCATTAGTAGGATTGAGTCAAAGTAACCTCAAGCCTAGGCATAGGTCCAGGCGCTTCTCCTCTTTGAGATTGTTCTTTAGGAACTTCTTCTTTTGGAATATGTCAAATAGATTCCACTTTGGGTTCCTCACGAAAAGGTCCCGTTGCATGGATCACCTCTTGTTATTCTTGGCCTTGATCTTGCTGGCCTGTTCCAGCTCTAGGTCATTTCTCTCGTGGTTGTGAGGGTTCTCCTTCCTGTGGGTGCTTTTTTTTGGGTGCCATTTGTAATCACAATAGAACCATGGATTAGCAATCATTGTGTAACCTTAAAATAATTAGGATACCTTAACTTTTGAGGGTAGTTACACTTGCCTAAGTTGTGATTATAGCTAATTTAATTAACTTAATTATCATTTCTATTTACATCTTATCATTGATAAATCATCTCGGAGGTTGTTAGAAGGGTTCACTTGGAAAAAGTTGATGTTTATGTATGATTAAAGTTACTAACCCTTAGGGAAGTTAGAAAATTTTTTCAAAAATTACATCAAAAACCTTAAGGTTTTTGGCTCTCCCATGATAAAGATCTTACCTCTGGTAAGTGCAGGATAAAAAAATGGAGTGATTTGAACAAACGATTTGAAAGTTATGGACTCTAGAAGGTTTTGGGCTCTAAAAAATTGCAAAAATTTCCCATGTGTTATGAGCAAATGATAAGAAATTCCTAAGTGTTCAGTGGTATGTATAGTATTTTTACATTATGTCAATGAGGCCTCGACAATGGGGCCTTATCAATGAGGTCGGCTGCATTGACGAGGTCAGCTGCATCAATGAGGTAACAATGCAAATATTGACCACCATTGACTTTGATCAAACTTTCAAAATACAAGGAATTTTTTGATGACATTGGGATCAAATGAAAGCTTAGAAGACCAAGAATAGTATGAAATCATGAGAAGAGCATGTTGAAAGTCATAAATTTGAAAAAGTGGAGAAAATTGATTTAATGGATGAATGCAATGAAAGATTAAGGAGAATTGAGCAGTTTACACAATGGAAAATACAAAATATAAGATTGTAACGATGTCAATGGTGAGGAGCCTAAACTAGTCAAGCCAAAAGATATGCAAGTGGGTCCTCCCCATAGCAGGCTCATGCTCTTTTTGCCCTTGCATAACCTAAACTAAGGAGTCTGTGGGGCCCATAGTCGATTTAATGATCATGATAAGTTAAGGACCAACCCCAAAAGGATCCACTCAAGAATCCCAATACATCAAACTAAGACATAGAGCATAACATAGAACCCAGTAGTGAGGTGAGTTATGGCAGCATGGATAGATGATAGAGAAGGTGGAATGGAGTTCCAAATTGAGGTCATAAGAAGTCCCTTATGGAATTATGGTTAAAATAACCCAAGAAGTTTCATCCTTAGTTCAGACCAAAACCATCTGTTGTCAGTGACTTCGCATTGTCACTCTAAAACCAATCCACCCACTTAAGACACAAGAGTGTTCCCATAAGAAAACCATTGTTTCATAAAGAGGAGAGAGAAGTAGGAAGTGAGAGAGAGAGAGGGCCGTAGTTAGAGGGGACCTTCAAGCATAGGTGTATGTATTTTGAGTTCCATAACTAGTGCTTGTAGCCCTTTTATTTGTCCAAGAGGTATGCTTTGAATTCTCATCATTTTTTT
This sequence comes from Gnetum montanum, assembly GCA_015680685.1. Taxonomy (NCBI): domain Eukaryota; kingdom Viridiplantae; phylum Streptophyta; class Gnetopsida; order Gnetales; family Gnetaceae; genus Gnetum; species Gnetum montanum. The sequence goes on from MNCI01018361.1 coordinate 94,348, forward strand.
TGAATGTTGGAAACCACACCATGCGATGATGTTATTTGGCATCCTATCATTAGGTGGTATGGAACAATAAGAAGTCTATGAAAAAACACTCAAGCACTTAAGCAAGAAGAACAATACAAAGAGTATTGAGTCCCCTTGAAGTCACACCCTTTACAAACCTTTGGATCCTTCCTAATTTTGGAACGACCAAGGTCATTGATTAATTAAAAGTTTCTTTAATGAAAAAGGGACCTCAAATTTACAAAATAAGGTAAACCATAGAATTCTTTGGAGGGGTGGATGACATGGAATCACTACATATCCCATGAAAAATAAACCATGTCAAAGTTATTAGACATCAAAATTCAAAACTAGAAACCAGACATCGACAATCACACATTAAGCACAGACCATTATTAGTAAACAACAATAATAGCATTATGTCTTGTGACAATAACGCAAATTTATTAGCAAAAATGAGAAAATATCAACTTAATCAAAAGAAACACAAGAGAAAAAAAAAAGTAAAATATATAAGAAAGTGTACAATAATCAAGAAAATTTAAATGTACTAAAAATGGTATAAAATTAGAAAAAATTGAAAATCAAAAAGGTGAAAAATAAAAAGGGTAGAAAAACTGAGAGGCCATGGTAATGGTTAGCATGAATGGCCATCTCCCCCATGGTTGAGTTGAAAGAAGGAGATCTAAAAAAATAGAATGTTGATGTCCATCAAGTGAGGTGGTATTTATACTGGCCAATCTTGGTTCTAGGGAAGGTTTAATTTGTTAAATATTGGCCAACTGCTTTTTATTTAGGTTGTTAGGTTTGTAAATTATCATAACCCCAAAGGAAAAGGTTTGATCAATTATATAAGGTCCCTTCCACAATTTTTGAAATTTTTCCTTTTGAGGTACATGTGTGGGGTTCCAATAGAGGACCTTATCTCTTAGTTGAAACCTTACTTTCCTAATTCTAAGGTCATGGAATTGCTTGCTAAATGCCTTGTTCACCTCATTCAAAGATAGGGCCACTAAGTGATTGTTATCTAGCACATTCAAATTGATCAATCTCTCCTTTTATGCTAAACGTGGACCAAGGTTTAGTTCATAGGCCATTAAGAGTGTATAGAGCTCAGATTCAATTGGGAGTGTTGGAAGTTTTATGTACACTAACTCATAGGGAGAATGTCCAATAGGAAGTTTCCAAGTTGATTGGTAAGCCTAGAGAGCTTCATTAAGTTTTATACTCCAATCCTTCCTATATTTGCTAATGGTTCACGTTAATATTTTTGTAATCTCCTAGTTGGTTACCTCTGCTTAACCATTGGCTTGGGGGTGGTAAGGTGCTATTAATTTATGTTCTACCCCCAAACATTGCATTAATTTTCTAAATGTGGCACCTGTGAAATGAATTCCATTATAAGAAATTAGTAAACGTGGCATGCCAAACCTATTAACAATATGTTGTTGTATAAATCTAGTGGCAGTGGATGATGTGCAATCTGTAATGGCTATTGCTTTAGCCCATTTTGTGCAATAGTCAACTACTACTATAATATATGGTTTTTCGTTAGACATGGGTGTGATGGGATCCATGAAGTCAATGCCCCATATGTCGAAAGGTTCTAGTGGTTAAATCCACTGTTGAGGACCTTCCGTACAAGCAATCATCACCCCATCACGTTGAGAACATTTACAAGACTTGAGAAACTAGTGGGCATCTCTAAAGATTATGGGCCAATAGTATCCTACCATCAATTTTTCTATGGTCGTGCATCTCCCTGCATAGTGGCCTCCACAAGGTCCTTTATGAGCATCTTGGAGAACACACAGTTGATCTTCATCAAGGACACACCAACAGATTAGGCCATCGACACACACCTTGTAAAGGTGTCCGTTAATTTCCATGAAGTATTTGACCTGATGCAAAAATTATTTCTTTTTCCTAAAATCCAAGCCTTGTGGCATCTCTTGAGTAAGAAGATATGTGAGGATGTCATCATACCATATTACTTTTTAAGGCATGTGTTCATTTATTGCAACAGTAAAGAGGAATTTGTCTAGAAATTAATCAGAGAGCTGGCTCTCCTCCTCTTTGTTATCCCATCTTAAGTGAGAAAGATGGTTAGCGACCACATTCTCGATTTTTTTTTATCTACCATAGTAATATCAAAATCTTGCAAGATCAAAAGCCACCATATAACACAATGACTTATCGTCGGCTTATTCATAAGGAAGTGAATTACACTATGGTCCGTATTTACAAATACTTTGTAACCTAGCACATAATGTATAAACTTTTCTAGCACATACATCAGTACCATTAATTCTTTTTCTATGGCAGTGTAATTTAATTGTGCCACCACAATGCTTCAACTCGTGTAATGGATATAATATGAACATTTCTTATCATCCATTTGTATGTGCATGGCTCCCAAAGCATAATTAGATGCATCTTTCATGATATGGAATGGTTTGGACCAATCTGGTGCTCGTAGGATTGGTGTTTCTATGAGTTTCTCTTTTAATTGTTGGAATGCGTTTTCACATTTCTTAGTCCAAATGAATGGTGCATCTTTCTTTGTAAGTTTTACCAATGGTTCAGCAATCCTAGAGAAATTCTCAATAAAGTGCCAGTACTAACTAGTGTGTCCAAGGAATGACCAAACATCTTTGATGGTCTCTAGTTGGCGTATTATTCCTTGGATGACCCTTATCTTTTCTAGGTCTACCTCAATTCATTTCTGGGAAAATTAGTGCCCTAGCACAATGCCTTCTTGGACCATGAGATGGCTCTTTTGCCAAATCAACTGTAGGTTTATCTCAACACATCTCTTTAGTACTTACTCAAGTTAGTCCAAGGCTTACTCAAATGTAGCTCCATAGGTGGAAAAGTCATCCATGAAAACTTCCATACCACTACCGATTTTTTTTTATAGATACTAAGGACTAATCGTCAAAATGTTGCAAGGGCATTACATAAGCCAAATGGCATCTTACAGTATGAAAAAGTCCCCAAGAAACTCATGAATTTTGTCTTGGCTTGGTCTTCTAGTGCAATTTGGATTTGGTTATAGCCATTATAACTATCTAAGAAGCTATAATAATAATGCCTAGATATGGTGTCTAATACTTGATCCACGAATGACAAAGGAAAGTGATCCTTAAATGTTGCCATATTTAATAACCTAAAGTCAATGAAAACCCGCCATTTACCACCATTATTTGGTACAATTATAAGTGGGCTAACCCACTCACTATCTACAATTAGATAGATAAACCTTACCTTGAGGAGTTGCTCTATTTTCTCTTTAACAATTTGCTTCAATTTGGGGTTTAGCCATCTCTATGGCTACTTCCTAGGCATCATGGACAGATTAGTGTAGATGTGGTGCTGGAATATCCCTGGATCGATCCTTGTTAGTTCTAGATATGACCAAGCAAAGCTTGTTGACCATTTATTTACCACTTTCAACAACTTTTATTTCTGTTCAGGAGCAAGTTTGGCATTAATGATGACTAGTTTACCGTTCTTTAAAAATGCATACTCCATTCTGACTAGTAAAGTTTTTACTTTTAAGGGATCTTTCTTGAAATGATTAGGGATCTCCAACTCTCCCCAATAATTATCATCATCTTCATTAGAGAGTTGGGAATGAACTTGTTCAATTTTGTCGATACCTTCTATATATGCACAAGTTAAACTCTTAGTTGGCTTCATGCATATTGTGCTGTTATTTGAATCAGCTATTAACCACAGGGTGCCCTCCTATTTTGTGACTACTACGTATAGACACCATTGAATATTAACTTCTCACACACACTGATTGCATGCCTTAATGTATGTGCTTTTGATGGACCAAATCCTTTGCACACAATTGCACCCATTGTTGTTGTACACAATGCATGGAATACGCTTCTTCTCAATTTTTCCTAACTCATTTTCCTTAAATATTTCAAGAGATAGGTCCCTTATACCCATTTACTCATCGACCATGCTTAACCAAGCCCTTCCCATGATGATGGGAAAGTCACTTTTATAGTTGTCCACCTTGATTACTAGAAAATTAGTAGGATAGGACCACCCACAAACTATGGTCACAATGTCCTTTACTAATCCCAAAGGGACTGTAATTTATTGATCTACTAATTCTAAATAGATGTTGCTCTTCTTAAGAGGTGGTAGGTTCCAAGCTTTGGACATATCATGGGAGATGAGGCTAACTTTGGAACTAGAGTTAAGAAGAGCCTTACATGGTTCGTGTCCAACAATCTATAGAAAGATGAGTAGACTTATTAGATCACATCTTTTTGTAGGAATTTTTCCAACTTTGATCTAATCAGAAACAACATGAGTTAGCATTATAGTGTAGATCCTAGGTAGCACTTGGTTTGAAGGGTTCTCAAAGGTATTTGATGCATAGGATGAGGGTACAAGAGATACAGGGCAATTAGTTGGAGTAGGCTATGAGGGTTGGAGAGGACTACTGGGCCAAAAGAAGGATCATTTCCTTGATCGATTATCTAGATCACTTGGTTGAAAAAATAGTTATGAGTGTACAACCCTTGTAGCATTTCATTGCTACAGCTATGGAGGAATTTCACCCTACATGGATAGAGCAGGAGGTAACTAAGTTGAAGGTGGAGGTGTAGGTGTAGAGGGATGTGGAGGATGATAAGGATACAAATATGGGATTTTTTCTTGAGTAGATGGTGAATGTGTTCAGTGGTACTTTGAAGGGTCATAGCGATGTTGGAATGATGCATTAATTGCCAAACTTCTAGGGGATATGGGTTACTTAACATAATACCCATATGAATCTGGTTGTCTATAAGGGTATTGCTGCCTTGGTAGTGGCATTCCCCATGATTGTGGTTGGTACCATTGTTGGTATTGTTCATAAGGTTGTTGAGGAGTTCCACTTGGGTAGTAAGCTTGTTGCTATTGGTGGAATTGCCTTGGACTACCTTGAGGGCAAGACAAGTGTCTTAGAGCTTACTTGCGTGCTAGGCAAGGGTTCAGTGCATACACTCTAGATTCTTGTAAGTGTGACATCACAGGGCAACATCCCTTGGTATGTTCATATTAATAGATGTCATATTCGGTTTCATCATCAATGTTAGACTCCACAACTTCCTCTACTGTAGTAGCTTTGCCCTTACCTCTTTGGTAGGCATGTTTGGCTTCCTTTCACCATCTATGATTGTAATAACTACTTTGCTCTTTGGATTCTTTAGCAATTTTCAAAGCAGTTTAAAAATTTTTATCCAAAGAGTCCCATAACTTGTCAACCTTGGTTGAAATGTCAGAAATAGATTTTTGGATAGACAAGGTTTTTCTGTTCATCACTTCATCAAGTGGTGAGTCCTACTCATCACAAAATCAAACCTCTCATTTTTTAATGGATGGGTCCCTATCATACTCTTTAGCACTCTTCCTTTTTTGTAGCTCACCTTCTTCTTTTGCTACCTACTCAATTAGCCTTTGGATCTAATGAGCTCTCATTTTAGACAGCCACCCTTGGGCATACACCCCAAGGGTTCTTCTTGTTCACTTAGACCTAAATGGTGCACCTTCCACAAACAAAGTCCCCGGCAGCAATGCCAATGATGAGCAATGAGGTACCCCTATGCCCAACCATACGAATCACAAAGTGTTTACATGTGACTTAGTCGAATTCTATGAACTTTATCATTTCCAGTGCACTAGCCCTTTAGGAAGTGAATTTAGCCTTAAGGTCAATTATTGTCCTCCCAATTACAATTGTGATACACATTGGTATGGTTAAGTGTAACTAAGGCATTCGATTTTTATCATTTTTGTATTTTATGTTTTGGGTATTCAACATGTAGATAAAGGAATTTGATTAATAATCTAAATTAATTAATTAAATACTATTTAAATAATCCTAACATAAGCATCCATTTCCACTTTCCGTACACATCTTGAACCTACATATCCACTACTGGGTGACCAAAGGCTACGCTACTGGGATTACCAAGTGAATATGTGTTACTCTCGAAGTGGTTGTACTTATGTATTTAATCTATCTAGCTTAATAATCTCATTAAATCAATTGTTTGAAAATAATTGCAAAATAATTGAGAATAATTAACAAATAATTGAAAACATTAAATGCATAAATAAAAGAGCTAATCTATCCAAAGTGATGCAAGGTTTATCAGAAAGCTTGTCTTTATTGCTGCACACACTGTTGTGCTTAGGTACAACAATTCTCGAATAAAGACCTGTACACTCAATGACTCCTACTACGGGAAAATGGAAAAAATGCAAGAGCTTCACTATAATTCAAATCTTGACTCTTCATAAATGCGGCAAGTAGGTGCATATTTAAGGTGATCGGTAGACACCACGTCGATGAGGCATCATTGATGCAATTGGTTGTGTTGATGAGGCCTCATCAACGTAGCCAACCAACGACTCATCAAAATTTTTCATTATTTCAAATATTTCAGAATCCATTATAATAGAAGATCAAAAGTCAACTTTACAAGACTTCATCAGATTATCAAAAGTCATAAATTGATAATTTTTTCCAAAAGAATATTATCTACAATATTATTGATAGAGTTGACATCCATTTGATGTATTTTTAGATTACAATGAATAGATATTAAAAGAATAAATTTTATGATTTTAAACCTTATTGTTACAGCAAATATTTCTTCATAGTCAAAGGTACTTCTTCCATCTAAAACCTCTTGCTACTATTCTTACTTTGTATTTGGTGGCTTATTTTTCATTGAACTTTGTCTAGTACAATAATTTGCAATTGATAATATTTTTTCTTTTTGATCTATCAAACAACTCCCATGTGTTATTCTTCATAATGGCCTTATATTCATTATCCATGACTTCCTTTCATACTTTTATTTTTAGGCCTTTTTCAATGTTGAATGGTTATTAATTGAGATTTGAATAGGAAATATTTTTAATTATGTTGAATTTAGTTGTTGTTCTTTCAAAATATGTTTTCAACATTTGATCTTAGGGCTAGTATCTATGAATCCAAGAATTAGGGTTAGTTTGGGATTTTCATTTTTGATTATTTTGTTGAAGCTCATCTATGTCAAATTTATTTTCAATGAATGTTACATCCCTATAGAAATATCATTTGTGCTCAATGGGATCATAACATTTGTAATTACTTTTTCCTGTTTTTTCTTTTTGTATTATAACTAAGAAATGTACATTATTTCCTTGTCATATAGCTTATCTAGAAATTGTTTTGGAGTTTTGAAATAGCAATGACACCCAAATATCTTCATGCATTTAACATTTGATAGCTTGTTATAAAGAAGTTCATAAGAGGACTTTTTCTTGTTGAGGCTATTGATAATTCTATTTGTAATTTAGGTTGTTATAATAATAGCCATGCCTTAATATATATTTCATAATTATACATTTTTCAAAAGGCCTCTCATCATATCTTTGTAGGGTTCTACTTTTTCTTTCAATAATACTAGATTGAGAAATATACCCACATGTTGCTTGGTAAAAGATTCCTTATTTTAAGAAAATGTCTTTAAACTTCTTATTAATGAAGTCTTCTCCTTTGTCTTATCTAGTGGTCTTTATTTTGAGATTCATTGGATTATGCATAATAGTATAAAAATCTTCAACCTCACTAAAAGTTTCATTCTTTGTTCTTATTATGTATGTCCAAGTAAATCTTGTATAGTCATCTACCATGACAATAGAGTATTTTTCTTCTTTAATTAAAGTAGCTAGCATAGAATCAATAAAATCTATATGGAGGAGCTTAATAGATTTATCTTTATTTCCATGGTCATAGTATGATAACTATTGGTTTGCTTGCCTTGAATACAAGTTTCACATTTTTCTTTTATAGTCTCTTTGATTTTGAAACTAATGGCCTTTTTCAATTTTGTCAATTTTTTCAATATTATTGTATGAAGCATGGCCTAATATCTTGTGTCAAATTTTTAATTCTTCATTCATAAATAAAGGATGATTCCTTGAAGTTATTTTAGAAGTAATTTTTTTATTTATCTTTTGGTTTTGTTATTTGAAAAATAGATTCTTTAGAATTCTAAACATTGTTGATAGTGCCAATGGGATTTCCTTTCAAGTCAAAATAAGCATAGTTAATATAGTAGATTCAATTGTTATAGGCTTTAATTTTGATGACCTCTTCTCCATTTGGTTTTGTAATTATACACTATTCATTTCTAAAATTTACATCAATTCCTTTTTTTAGCCATTTTTGCAACTAAAATCAAGGGATTTGATAGATTTGATATATGGAATACTTTAATAATAGCTATGAATTTGTTGTTATGAAGTTGTACAATGCAATCTCCTACTCCTTCTATGTTGATGAAGTTGTTATTACCAAATTTTATGTTGCTAATTTTGTTGGATTTATAATTAAAAAGATAGGATTTATGAGGTGTCATGTGATTTAAATCTTAATCCATTATTTACAATCCATGATTTTGTTTAATTATTGTATTGGAATTGAAATCTTTGTAATTACCTTGATTGTCTTCTTGTCTTAAAATTGGTATTTATGTCACCTCTTAATTATTGTTTTCAAGCTAAAATGCATCAAAGCTAATTTCTACCCAACAAGACTCTAATGTGCATTCTCTCCTTTTGAAAAATCTATAGAATGGAATGGAGTTGTTTATTTACATATTAATTTGACTTTGGTTGCTCCATCTTCTTCTTGTAAAACCTCTACCTCTTGTATCTTTAGTTGAATTCTCTACCATGTCTTGATTATTCTAAAGATTTTATCTTTAAAATTTATTCTAGTCAATCTTCATCTTCCTCTATTAGCAATATAAGCTTGATTTTTATCAAAGTTAACTATTCTTAGGCTTTCCTAAGTTTTGATTTGTGATATTATTTCATCAAGTATAAATTACTTAAATTCTTTATTTTGGAGGAAATTCATCATTATATTTTGATACCTTTGATTATTGTATAATGCTACAATCACCTTTTAAATGTTTTGGTACTAAGTGAAATTGCATCCAAATTCATCAATATGTTTTATATATTCATACATTCTTACAAAGAAATCTTCAATATGTTCTTCCTTTTTTTATCTCAACTTTACCAAATTAAATTCTATACAAAAGCTCTTTAGTGTATTGATTTTATCTAATATAGTCTAAGTATTAAGATATTAGCATAGTATTAAGACTCTTGATTTAAAAACTTAAAGTGATGGATTCAATTCTAGTGGGCAATATTGTGTTATAAAATTCTAATTAGACTATATATCTTAGAATATACTTATATTAGAATTATTTTAGGGTTATAATATCTCACATTTGTATGGATGTTGATGAGTGGCGAGGTACCCCTACACTCAACCATATGAATACGAGCGTAACACACGTGATCCGGTTGAACTCCACAAACTAAGTGCCTACACACCTCATGGAACACTTAAGGTTAATTATTTATTGTCTTCCTAGACTTACTTGTATTTGTCACGATGTATGGTTAAGTAAGTCCAAGGTAGATGATTTTTATAGCTTTTCTGTTTTATCTCCTATGCTGATAAGGTGAAGGGTTGAAGAGACTAATTGACTAACTTTAACTAACTAACTAAGCCTTAATTAACCTAGCATCAGCATCCGTTCCCACTTACCGTTCACACCTTGAACCGATGCAACCTTGGTTACCAAACGCTAATCGTTGCTGGGATCACCAAGCGTAATGCACGTGCTTGAAACGGTCATACTGAGGCACTTAACTAGGAGAAAAGGTTTGAGAGAGATTTAATAACTAATAAAGAATTTAAATGATAAAAAATAAATAACAATAAATAAAATCCTATTTAGCCTATTCCATGCACTGCAAGGTTTATCCAAGAAGTTCATCTTTATTACCGTACACAAACATGTGTTCAGATACAATATTTGCTCGAATAAAGATCTGTTCACTTTGGAGCTCCTACTACGGGCACATGGAAAATATTCTATCTCTGGAGAGGTAAAATAGCCAGAGTTTCACTAAGGGTCTAGATCTAGATGAGAAACAAAGGGAGATCTGCCTCTTATTTATAGACTTGGTGGTGCACCGCGATATTGCGTACACGATATCACATGGGATGCGATGTCGCGGCAGATGCGATATCATAGCCCATGCGATATCGTGGTAGACGCGATATCATGGCCCATGCGATATTGCATCCCATCATACCCCCATGATTGAATAAAAACTTATCCTCGAGTTCCTTACAAAATATTGGGACGGTATGGGATTATTGACTCAAATGGAACTAATGGGATGACATGTGAACGGATCATCATTACAAGAAAAGACAAAACTGGTGTTCATAACAACAAGAGTGAACACCTTATTACATTTGACATCAGGCCTTATTTGGTAGCTTAGAAAGAGAGAGAGAGAAATTTGCTACTGCCAAAGCCAAGATTACACCTTTTGTTGTCCATCCGTAAGCGCACCATCGGTCTTGCTCCTTGCATAGCTACTTTAGCATCGCTCCATTCCAAGTGTTCCTTCCAGATCCAATCCGTTGTTGCATGATTGTCATTTGCACACACAACATAGTTTTTATATTAGCAAGGGTAAATGAATTTCAATGTAGTTGATACCTTGCTTCGGTGAAAGGTCCATTGGCTGAGTTGTGGTATGGCTGATACGAATTTGGAGATATCATAGTGGTGACTACCGAAGGTGTAGGGGTTAGGAGAAAATTGAAAAAATTAGGCTTTGTACCCCCATGACTAATCGCGAACCTCCAATAGTGATAGAATGGAGAATAAAAAGAACAAAAAATATGGTGAAAAAGAGACAACTATAGCGTCAATGAAATGGATGTCAAGATAGAAATGAATAAAATAAATTAGATTGCAAAAAATGTTAGGGAAAAAAATTTAACTGGTGCACCAAATAGGAATGTCAGTGGGTCCTCCCCAAAGTAGGCTCATGCCCTTAATGCCCTGACAAACCCACATTCAAAGAGTCCGTAGGCTCTAAGAATGTCATTTGAAGCAAAAGGTAAAGTCTTAACCACAAGAATTTACCAAAAAGAAAACAATGCATCAATCAAAATATATACTAATGATACAACCGGCAATGAGGTGAACAATGGAGAGAAGGATGGAGAGAAGAGAATGGAATGGAATCCCAAGAACAAGGTGGTGTACAACCCCTCATGGATTTCATGATTAATATGACTTAGTATATCCCATTCCAAGTCTGGCCTCAAACAAACCACTTATAGTGACTTCGCATTAATGCATTCGGCCGATCCATCCTCTTGAAGTAATAAGAATGCCTTCACCCAAGAGCCACCACCATTCTGACGAAACAAGGAGAAGAGAATGGGAAGAGAGAAGGGCCTTAGTTAGAGAAAAAATTTTTATTTGAGTTCCATAACCAGTGCTTGTAGCCCAAATTATTATTTCATCTAAGAGGTGTGCTTTGAATTCTCACTTTTTTTTTGTTTTATGTGTTTATACGTGAGAACCACACCATGCAAAGACTTTGTTATTTTTATTTGCTCAACTACCCGATAATTGGGTAACATCGAAACGGCAAGAAAACTCAAGAAGAACACATCCAAGCACCCAAGATAATGGCCAACACAAATGCATCAAGTTCCCTTGAAGTCACACCCTTTTCAATCCTTGAGTCCTTCCTTAGTTTGAGAAATGCCTAGTCACTGATTCATTATAGTTCTTATTTAGAAGGGGACTATACATTTCCAAGCTGAGAGAGACCATAGAACTGGTGAATGTATGGATGAAGTGGACTCATTGCCTGCTATATCAAAAGAAACATACCTTAGTATCAACATTATGACTTAAAGGTAAAAACCAAACATTAGTAATCAATAGGGAAAAAGTTCATACCATCATGAAGAACACTTATTGGGTGACAAACTTACAAGGTGGGTAACACACACACACACACATGCACATAAAAAATGAAAAAGTAGAACAATGATGTAAAACAAAAACAAAAAAAGTTAAAGAAATTTGTGAAACAAAAACGTGTAAAACAAAAATGTGTAAAACAAAAACATGTAAAACAAAAATATTTAAACCAAAAATGTGTAAAACAAAAACGTGTAAAACAAAAACGTGTAAAAAAATGTGTAAAACAAAAACTAAAAAAAAAAGCTAAGGGCCCCAAATGATTAGCATAGGTAGCCATCTCCCCCATGACTGAGTGGAAAGGGAGAGATCCAAAATAATGAACACCTATTTGAATTTCTTAGAAGTGTCCAACTTCTCCCAATTGATGTTCTTAGATTGAGGGGTGGAAGTTGGCGACGCTCATATTCCAATGTATCTATGCCTTCATTATGGGCATGAGTTATTTACCCAGTTCATTTCATGCTTCTTCTTTGATCAGTTGTTAACCACTGGGTGTTCTCTTGTTGAGTGGTTGTACATATAGGCACCTTTGAATGTTATCCTTTGGTGTACATCGGTTACATGTAGGAGATGTTAAATTTTTCATCACCCATGATTCTTGCATGTCATCACCCTCTGAGTCACTATATGTGATGCATGGAACTTTCTTCGTCTTGATCTTTCCATAAATATTTACCTTAGATATCTCCAAGGAAAGATCGTGAATCCCTAGGCATGCGTCTACTGTACTCAGCCATGCCCTTCCCATTATAATTGGGAAGTCCCCTTCATTGATGTTAACTTCAATCATTAGGAAATCAGCTAGGTATGACCAACCACACATAGTGGTAATGATGTCCTCCACCAATCCCGAGGAAATGGTGATGGACTGGTCAGCCAGCTCTAGTTAAATGTTGCTCTTCTTGAGTTGGGGCAGGTTCTAGGCTTGATACATTTCTCATGAGATTAGGTTGACTTTGGAACTTGAGTCAAGAAGAGCCCTATGAGGTTCGTTCCTAGCGACTTGGAGATAGATTAAAGGACTCCCAGGGTTAGATAATTTCTTGGGAAGGTGGCCTACCTTGATCCAGTCGGTTACGGTATGTGTTAACATAACCATATGCATTGAGCTCTGATATTGGTTTGAAGGGAGCTTTGAAGCCTTGTATGTTGGAGGAGTGGTTACAGACTCAACTGCTTGTGGTTGTGAGAGCTTGTCTGGGCTTTTGGTTTTGAAGAAAGGTCTTCTCTTGTTACGGTTATCAGAACTAGTAGTGGGTTGAATGTTTACGGCTCTCATAGCATTACGTTGCTGTAGTTGAGTGGGGAGTTCCCCTTGCATTGTTGGAGCAAGTGGTATGGGAACTACCGATGGAAGAGAAGTGGATAGATTTTGAGGATGGTATGGGTGTGGAGCATCTCTCAGAGGAGAAGGAGTCCTTCTGAAGTACTCCTAAACTTGGTAGTGACGTTGGGGAGTTGTGTGATCCATGGAGTCACTTGGAGAAATTGGCTGCTGCACATAGTATCCATATGGATTTGGTTGCCAGTAAGGGTATTATTGTTTCGGTGGTGGCATTCCCCATGACTGTGGGTATTACCACTGCTAATGTTTCCTGATGGGTTGTGGTGGAGTTCCACTTGGATAGTACGTCAATGATTGGTGGAACTTTCTTGGGTTACCTTGAGAATAAGGTAACCTTCAGGGTGTCTTCTATCTATTAAGTCTTGGGTTGAGTGCATACACCCTAGACTCTTGTAGATGTAAGATGATTGGACAACATCCCTTAGGATGGTCATATTGGTATATCTCACATCCATCATCATGGTTTGTGTCCAAATCCACAACCTCATCAGAGATAGTTATTTTCCCCTTACCCTTGTCACGTGTAGGGCCTAAATCTCTCCACTTTTTCTTGTCCTTGTTACTACTTCATTCCTCCTTAGACTCCTCTACAATCTTTAGGACAGTTTCAATTTTAGTGTCTAAGGAGCTTCATACTTCATCTACCTTAGCCGATACCTCTGTTGTTAGTTTTTGGAGTGGCAAGGTTTTCCTATTCACTAACTCTTCGAGTGGTGACTCATCCTCTTCATTGCAAGATCTCACTCCCCTCTTTCGGAGGGAAGGATCGTGGTTATATTCTTCCGCACTTTCTCTTTTTCATAGCTCCCCTTCTTCTTTGGCTACTTGTTCCAACAAGCAATGAATTTAAGTTTTGATAATCTCCCTTGGGCATAAGTCCCAAGGGTTCTCCTAGTTTCATACCTTAGCCCATCTATGATGTGGCAAAGTTGATCCTGTTGTGCGTAACCATGGCCTGGGCAACGATGTAACAATGCGTAGTAGTAGCCCATGGCAACATCCAAGGGTTCATGAGTACATTGCTTCCATCCTTGGATCTGCTTACCCAGATTAGACACTCTGGAGTATGTTTGATATTTATTGTTAAAGAGTTCTAACATCGCACTCCACCTCCTAATGGTTTCTGATTCTAAGGGTCGGTATCAACTCTCTGCTTCCTTTATGAGTGTTTTGGGAAACAACTTTAGTTTCTGCCACTCATTTTCTATGTTTTTCAAGGCGCAGGCATCATTGAATTCCTGTAAATGATTTTGCAGATCCGCATTGTATCGCCCTTCGAAGCATGGGATATTGTTCATGTTTAAGCGCTTGATCCGGCTATCTTTTTGATGCCTTGTTGGTATTCTCACTACCTCTATAATATCTAGCATACTTCATGTGGCAAGTAGGGGTTCATCATGATCATCTCTCTCATGACGTCTATGATGTCTACGTTGTTCCCTACTTTCTCTTCTTTCATGCCTAGAGTCTTTAGACTACCCTCATCCTCTCTCTCAACTTTCTCGTTGAGGTCTCTCATTTCTCTTATCCTTATCCTCTCTGTTATGCTCTTGATGACTGCACCCTGATGTGGAAGGAAAGGGTGAATGATGTGATGAAGGGGAAGAAGAAGGAGAACCATCGCCATGACGATGTTTCTTACCTTCTCTTCTGTGGCTTCGGCCCCGATCGTGATGACGATTTGAGTGCCCGTCCTTGTCATGTGTTTTTGTTCCCTCAGTGAATAGCTGGTGTTCATGGGGATTAGAACTAGGGTTATGTATTGTGGAGTGTAGGTTCTGATACCTCACCTCCTCACTTTCGTTAGGAGGAAAAACATCTTTTGATAGAGAACCCGTTATAAGTGGTTCACCATCTCCAATTTCACTTAGGACATGTAGGACCTCTTTGCCCTTCAACAGTGTATGGTGGCTTCCCTGCCTTGAGTCCCTTATACGTTGTGTGGATGTGGGATGGTAATCCCTCATGTCAAAATCACCTATAACGTATTCAGCATATAGCTGTGTCATGCCAATTTGTGCCAAAGCATGGAGGAGCATGTTGGGGATTGCACGATCTAGAGGTAACACTATGTTACCTTGCAAGTCTCTCCAGTGCATCTGTTCATCCTAATGGAGGATAAAAGTAAAATTGGGTATGTACTCATCGGGATGAGTATATACCACTTGGTATTGTTGAGGAACTAGCGGAATTGGGTTATGTGTTTTAGACTGCCAACTGTTTCTTGTATGATCCTTAGGTGGTGTAATGCTCTTGTGAGAAGAAGAAGAAGACATTGTGTCTTATTCGATGTGCTATTTAACCGTTATATAAATTTTTGTTAATTAACCCTAATGTTCGTTTAAGCTCCCAACGATGTGAGTGATCTCCTATGTTCTACTTAGCGCACAAACACTTAGTCCCCAGCAACGGAGCCAATGATGAGTGGTGAGGTATCCCTACACTCAACCATACAAATACGAGCATGACATGCATGATTCGGTTGAACTCCGTAGACTAAGTGCCTACATGCCTCATGGAACACTTAAGGTTAATTATTCATTGTCTTCTTAGACTTACTTGTATTTGTCACGATGTATGGTTAAGTAAGTTTGAGGTATATAATTTTTATAGCTTTTCTATTTTATCTCCTATGTTAATAAGGTGAAGGGTTGAAGAGACTAATTGAATAACTTTAACTAACTAACTAAGCCTTAATTTACCTAGCATTAGCATCCGTTCCCACTTACCGTTCACACCCTGAACTGATGCAACCTTGGTTACCAAACGCTAATCGTTGCTAGGATCACCAAGCGTAACGCACGTGCTTGAAGTGGTCATACTGAGGCACTTAACTAGGAGAAAAGGGTTGAGAGAGATTTAATAACTAATAAAGCATTTAAATGATAAATAGTAAATAAAAATAAATAAAATCCTATTTAGCCTATTCCATGCACTACAAGGTTTATCCAAGAAGTTCATCTTTATTGCTGTACACAAACATGTGTTCAGGTACAATATTTGCTTGAATAAAGATCTGTTCACTTTGGAGCTCCTACTACAGGCACATGGAAAATGTTCTATCTCTAGAGAGGTAAAACTACCAGAGTTTTGCTAAGGGTCTAGATCTAGATGAGCAACAAAGGGAGAGCTGCCTCTTATTTATAGACTTGGCGGTGCACCGCGATATCGTGTGGGATGCGATATTGCAGCCCATGCGATATCGCATCCCATCAGATGTATTCAAGGAGCATGGTCTTCCTACTATATTTTTAGACATGGTGAATATTGTGATCATTCTTACCAAAGAGTCTTTTATTTTTGTTTTTTCAACTTGTAATAAGTCAGTCATGGAGGGATTGTCATCTTCTTTAACTTCTTTGTTTGTAGTAGTATTAGAATAAGTATCACATGTTTCAATAGCTTTCCATACATCATTTACTTCAAGGAGGCATTTCATCATGTTCTACTAAAGAATAAAGTCTTGCATACCATTGAAAATGATGGAACATTTTGCAACTTTCTTATTATATAACTCATGGTTATTCTAGCTCTAACACTAGTTTTATAACTCATAGGATATATTGAAATTTCCTTTTGATCTAATCTTTAGATGCAATAAATTCAAATTTCTAATAAAAATAGATGTAGAATGATAAAAATTTACTTTACCATGAGTCATGGTTTTTTGACCATGATTGGACCATGAGCTATGGTCTATTAAAATAGAGAAGAAATTCAAATTGAGGATTCCAAGAGCAAACCACAATGGTACCATGGATCATGCTCTTGATGAAATAGAGAAAATATTTAAACTATGAATTTTACAAGTGCACTAGGAGGATGCCATGGAACATGGCATATTTGCATTATTTTTATTGAGGACCATGAGTCATGATGTGTGATCATGAATCGTGGTTTAATCAAGTTTAGTAACCATGATTTGTAGTTAACTTTTGGTTAATAACTAAGATTACCATGAGTCATGGTGAAGTCATTATTAATGTCTGATAATATCATGATTGAACCACAAGTTGTGGCGTGAATAAAAAATCAAATTTTAATGTTTCTAAACTTTAGATTTTAATGCAACTTGTATATTTAATATTGCACATGACTTACTAATAATCTTGATAATGAAATTATATTGATTGAGGTGATTTAAAATGTGTCTATGTTTATTACTTTTAATGATTCTTAGGCTTCTTAATATATGATTTTTAAAATAGAATTGAATGTAGTAGTTGTTGAAACTTTTATGAAATTAATAACTTGATGAATGATTATTATTGAACTTGTTGAATGATTGAGAAGATTGATTATTATTGATGATTGATAAAGAAACACTTTTAAAATGATATTAAAGAATGAAATGATTTTACATAGTAGAATGTAAGAAGATGAAGAGGTGTTAAAGAGTTAATGATAGTTGGAAAATTCATACACAATATTTATATTCTTTAATTATAATATCCTTATATCATGACATAGCTTTGTATTTATAAAAAGTGATTAGGATCATACTAGCGAAAAATGTAAAGTCATTCCCCAATGATAAAAATGAATAAATTATGAAAAATAATGATAAATTAAACCAAATTCACCTACATCCATCTCTCAATTTTTTAAAAACATTTGGTTTTATCTTTTTCATCAAAAGAAGATAAATATAGTACATGGCTTTAAATTCTAAATTACAAGGCATGATAAAATATCACTTACATTAACAATTAGGTATGACAACCCCCATCCCTCACCCTCCATTCCTCACAAAAAAAACTATTATTAATAATCACAACATAGAACAAGGGCTTGCAGTGCATTTGCAACTAGGTTGTAACACAAGTTTTAATCTACAAATGCATTCATGATTATCTCATGTTATGGTCATGGTTAGAAAAGCAATAAATTTTTCATCACAATAAACTAGTGTTAAGGTTGTATTTTAATGTTTTCTGGGCATTTAGGATGCTTAGGAAGGTCTCTTTTGAATAAATTATACTATTAATTATAACCTACAAATTACTTTCTTTCAAATTAACCCTATCTACTTGGGGCATTACATCAATGATGTTTTCAACTTTTTTCAAAAATATGTTAAGGCTTTGTAACTGCCCAAAAAATTCTTTTTAATTTCCTAGACATAATAAAGTTTTATAGTTTCCAATATATTTTCATGTGCCTTATGTGGTTGTACATGTATGTACTATGTAGATCAAGGTTTTGTATCTCCCTTACTACCATTGTGCTTAAATGATGTATGTTATGATGTGATGTGTGACTAATTATATTTGGAACTTTCATTAAGGTATGTGAACATACTGATGATGAGCATCCTATAGTGATGATGTTCCCTCCACTTGTGATGAGATGCGACTTGCACTAGGCCGCGATATCGCGTCTATCCCTGCGATATCGCGTACGCGATATCGCAGCCAGCCGCCATATCTATAAATAAGAGGCGGCACTCCCCTTATTTCCCAATCCTGGCTAGTGTAGCGAAGCTCTGGCAGATTGATCACTCCAGAGTTAGAATTTTTCCCCATGTGCCCGCAGTAGGAGTCCTAGAGTGAACGTCTCTTTCTTCGAGCAGCTTGTAACCTGAACCCAAGTTGTGTACGAAAATAAAGACAAACTTGTTTGGATAAACCTTGCAGCACGTGGTTTCATTTATTGCTTTATTTCCTGCTTTCCTAGTGCGTTCAAGTACGACTTGATTACGAGCGTCTACGTACGTGTATGAATGGTCAAGGAATCGGCTGCTTGACGCAATGCATGAGTACGACTCAATTACGAGCATTGGATGCTTGGTAACCCAGTAGCGTATTCCAGGATTCTGCGCTTGGTAACTCCCGGGTCTAATGTGTACGGCTAGTTGAGGAATCGGCTGCTCATTGCTAGGCTAGATCGTGTGATAAGTACGACTTAGTTACGAGCACCCACGGGTGTGTACGGCTGGCTAAGGAATCGGCTGCTTATCACACGTAGGCTAAATAGGTGCCTCAGTACGACCACTTCGAGCACTTGCGTTACGTGTGGCGATCCCAGTAACGATTAGCGTTTGGTAAGCTGCAGTTGCATAGTTCAGGGTGTGTCCGGTAAGTGGGAACGGATGCTGACGCTAGTTAATTTAGACTTAGATCTTTAGTTAGAGTTAGCTTAGTTTCTCAACCCTTTCTCCTGGTAGCATAGAAGATAAGCCGAAAATACCAAAAAAATCACATACCTCAGACTTGCTTAACCATACACCGTGACACATACAAGCAAGCCTGGGAAGACAACGAACGATTAACCCCAAGTGTTTCTTGTGGCGTTAAGGCATTTAGTCTGCGGAGTTCGACCGGATCGCGCGTGCACGCTCGTATTCGTATGGTTGAGTGTAGGGGTACCTCGCCACTCATCATTGGCGCCGTTGCCGGGGACTAAGTGTTTTTTCGCCAATTTAACATAAGGGATATCACTCACATCGTTGTGAGCTTAAAACGAACCTTAGGGTTAATCAGTTAATTAAGAACATAAATAACGGTGAAAATTAGCACACCATTAGAAATGGCTTCTTCTCATGAAATCAACTCACCTAAGGACAATACAGGAGAAAGTCAGGATCATACGCATAACCGAAATCAACCATGTCCTCAACAATCTAAGGTCACATATACTCATCCCGATGAGTATGTGCCAGATTTTACCTTTGTTTTCCATCAAGATGAGCAACTGCGGTGGAGAGACATGCAAGGTAACATCGTGTTACCCCCAGATCGATCCGCTCCCAACATGCTTTCCCGTGCTTTGGTACAGTATGGCATGCATGAGCTGCTTGCTGAATACGTTTTGGATGATTATGACACAAGGGATTATCATCCCACAAATGCCCAACGTATTCGGGATGCAAGGCAGGAGAGCCAACATTCACTATTGAAGGGCAAGGTTCCCCACGTCATTAGTGAAATAGGAGAAGAGGAACCCCTCACGATGGGTTTCTTAGAAAATGATGTTCCTCCTCCTCACTCTAGTGAAGAGGTTAGGCATCAGGGCCTTAGATCAACGATACATATTCCAGGCTCTGATCCCCGTGAGCACCAGCTGTTCACGGCAGGAACAATCACTCGCACTAATGACGGACTCGTTGATCGTCACAACGATCGGGGCCGAAGCAGCCGAAGAGAAGGCGAGAAACATCATCATGGTGATGGATCCCCTTCTTCTTCCCCTTCATCACATCATTCACCCTCTCCTTCCACATCTGGGCGCAGCCACCATGAGCATAACGCGGAAAGTAAAGGTAGAAGAGATGAAATGCCTCGACAAGAAGGTCGAGAGGAGTTAGGACAAGGACAAGGACGTAGGGAGAATAGGGAACCACAACGTAGACATCACAGACGTCATGAAAGAGATGATCATGACGAACCCCTATTCGCAACCCGAAGTATGCTTGACATTAGAGAGGCAGTTAGGATTCCCACAAGGCATTTGAAAGACAGTAGGATCAAGCGTTTGGATATAAATAATATCCCACGTTTTGAAGGGGGATACAACGCTGATCCTCAACATCATTTACAGGCATTCCACGACGCCTGTGCCTTGCAGAACATAGACAATGAGTGGCAGAAACTCAAGTTGTTTCCAAGGACACTCATTAGAGAAGCGGAAAGCTGGTACCGGTCCTTAGAACCGGAAACCATCAGGAGGTGGAGTACGATGCTTGAACTGTTCAACAACAAATATCAAACGTACTCTAGAGTGTCCAACTTGCGTAAGCAGATCCAAGGCTGGAAACAAGGAGCTCATGAATCCTTGGATGCTGCCATGGCCTGTTATTACACATTGTTACATCGTTGCCCGGGCCATGGGTACGCTAAACGGGATCAACTTCGCCACCTCGTGGATGGGCTACGAAATGAAACAAGAAGAACTCTTGGGACTTACGCCCAAGGGAGACTCTCCCGATTAAGAGCCCATGAAGTTGAAGTATTGTTGGAACAAGTAGCACAAGAAGAGGGTGAGCAACGTAAAAGAGAAAGTGTGGAGGAATACAACCGTGATCCCTCCCTTCACAAGAAGGGAGTAAAATTCTGTGATGAGGAGGATGAGTCACCACTTGAAGAGTTGGTGAACAAGAAAACCGTGCCGATCCAGAAGTTAACAATGGAGGTATCGACCAAGATAGACCAAATGTGGGATTCCTTAGACTCACAAATAGAAACAGTCCTGAAAATAGTAGAAGAGTCTAAGGATGAGCAAAGTAGTGATAAAGGAAAAGACAAGCAGAGAAACTTTAACGCTGCACATAACAAGGGTAAGGGAAAAATCTCTAACTCCGATGAGGCTGAAAATTCTGATTCAGACAATGACGGTGGATGTGAGGTCTGCTACTATGACCATCCTAAGGGATGTTGTCCAATTATCTCACATCTGCAGGAGTCTGGGGTGTATGCATTAAATCCAAGACTCCATCAACGGCAAACACCCAGAAGGTTACCTTATCCACAAGGTAACCTGAGGCAGTTCCACCAACCCTTGACGTATTATCCAAGTGGAATACCTCCACAGCCCATCGTACAACATCAGCAGTGGCAATACCCATAGTCATGGGGGATGCCACAGCCGACACATCAATGCCCTTACTGGTAGCCTGATCCTTATGGTTATTATGTGCAGCAGCCAGTTTCTCCAGGTGACGCTATGAGTCACACTCCACGCCGTCACTACTACGCTCGGGAGTACTTCAGAAGGACTCCTTCTCCTCCGGGAGACATCCCACATTCCGTCCATCCTCTAACTCCACCCGCACCTTTTCCACAAGTAGTTCCCACAACACCTCCTGCTCCAACAATGCAAGGGAAATTGCCTACCCAACTGCAGCAGTGGCACACCGCGAGATCTGTAAATATTCAGAGTGTAAATATCCAACCGGACACTAGTTCTGGCGATAACTGTACAAAAAAGAGACCCTTTTTTAGAACTAGAAGCCTGGATAGGCTCTCGCAACAACAAGAGGACGGGTATATGTGTAAGCCTCTAACTACTAACACTTCGGAGCACCCTTCAGTCCAAGGGAATGTAACGCATACGGTTATGCTAACACATACCGTAACTGACTGGATCAAGGTAGGCCACCTTCCCAGGAAACTAACTGATCCTGGGAGTCCCTTTATTCATTTGCAGATCGCTGGAAATGCACCACATCGAGCTCTTCTTGACTCAGGTTCCGGAGTCAACTTAATTTCGCGAAAGATGTATCACGCCTGGAACCTGCCCCAACTTAAGAAGAGCAACATCCAACTAGAGCTGGCAGACCAGTCCATCACTATTCCCTTGGGTTTGGTGGAGGACGTTATCACCACTGTGTGTGGTTGGTCCTACCCAGCGGATTTCCTAGTGATCGATGTTAACAACAACGAAGGGGACTTCCCAATTATAATGGGAAGGGCATGGCTAAGCACAGTAGATGCATGCCTTAGGATCCGTGATCTTTCCTTGGAAATCTCCAAGATAAACATATGTGGAAAGATCGAGAAGAGGATAGTTCCATGCATCACATACAGTGATTCATCGGGTGATGACACGGAGGAAATGTCTCCATGTCACAGGTGTGCCCAGGAAACTCTGCAACAAAGATGCCTGTATGTAGCAACCATAGAAGAAGAAGAAGACACCCCGTGGTTGACAGCTTCTCATAAGAGAAAACACATATGCATGGAACGAACTGAGGCAACTCATGCCAACAACCGTGGCATAGACACATTGAAATGTGAGCGTCGCCAACTTCCATCCCTGAACTTAAGGTCATCAATTGGGAGAAGTTGGGCACTGCTTAGAAATTCAAATAGGCGCTCACTACTTTGGATCTCTCCCTCACAACTCAGTCATGGGGGAGATGTCCACCTATGCTAATCATATGGGGTCCTCAGTTTTTTTTCAGTTTTTGTTTTACAACGTTTTTTTTTTCACATTTTTGTTTTACAATTTCTTTAACTTTTCTAATTTTTGTTTTACAAATTTCTTAAACTTTTCTTGTTTTTGTTTTACAACATCGTTATATTTTTCTATCTTTTGTGTGTGTGTGTGTGTGCCATCCATCAGGTAAATTCGTCACCCAATAAGTGTTCGGGCCGATGGGATGAACTTCACTTCATCCATCCATCCATCAAGTCTATGGCCCTTAGGTTACGTTGTTGATACTAAGGTATGTTCTTTTGGTATGGCAGGCAATGAGATCACTTCATCCATCCATCCATCAAGTCTATGGTTTCCCTTGGCTTGGAAATGTACAGTTCCCTTTCAATAAGAACTTTAACGAACCAGTGACTGGGCATTTCTCAAACTAAGAACAGACTCAAGGATTTGAAACGGGTGTGACTTCAAGGGAACTTGGTGCTCTTGTGTTGGTCATTCACTTGGGTGCTTGGATGTTTTCTTCTTGGGTTTTCTTACCGTTCCGATGTAACCCAATAATCGGAAGCTGAGACAATAAAAATAAAGAAGTCTTTGCATGGTGTGGTCCCCACGCATAAAAACACAAAACAAAAAAAGAAGAAGACAAAATGGAAAAAAATGGAAAAAAAGAAAAAAAAAAGAGAAAAGTGAAAAAGCTAAAAAGCTAAAAGTGAGGATTCAAAGCACACCCCTTAGACGGAATAAACTTGGGCTACAAGCACTGGTTATGGAACCAAAGTGTTCCCTCTAACTAAGGCCCTTCTCGCTTCCCATTCTCTCTGTTGTTTCGTCGGAATGGTGGTGACTTCTCGAAGTTGCATCCTTGTTACCTAGTGGATGATTTAACCAATTGCATTGATGCGCAGTCATTGGAAGTGGTTGGTTTGAGGCCAGAGTTGGAATGAGATTCACCAGGTCACAGTAATCATGAAACACACAAGGGGCTGTACACCACCTTATTCTTGGGATTCCATTTCATTCCTCTTTCTTCCCATCCTTCTCTCCATTGTTCACCTCATTGCCGGTTGTATCATTGTATATACTTTAGTTGATGCTTTGTTTTCTTTTTGGTAACTTCTTCCGGTTAAGACTTTAGCTCTTGTTTCCAAAGGACATTCCCAGAGCCTACAAACTCTTTGAATGTGGGGTTGTCAGGGCATTAAGGGCATGCGCCCGCTTTGGGGAGGACCCACTAACATTCCTATTTGGGACACTAGTTAACTTCCTTTCCTTAACATTTTGCAATTAATTAACAATTTTGTTCATTTCCATCATGACATCCTTTTTATCGATGCCATAGTTGTCCCTTTTTACCTATCATTCCTATTCTTTTTCTCTCTCCATTCTAACGCTATCGGAGGTTCGCGATTAGTCATGGGGGTACGGGGCCTGATTTTCCTGATTTTTCGATTTTTATCCTAAGCCCTAGATTTTTTTTCGTTTTTCTTCCTAACCCCTATACCTTCGGTAATCATCATCTACATTTCCCCAGATCCATAACAGCCATACCACAACTTAGCTAATGAACCTAAACCGAAGCAAGGTATGCTTTACTTAATGATTCAATTACCCTTGCTAATATATGATTGTGTTGTGTGTGCAGGTGGCAATCATACAACAACAGAATGGATCTGGAGTAGACACTTGGAATGGAGCAGCGCTGGAGCAGCATGCAAGGAGTGGAATTGATAATGTGCTTACAGATGAACAACGAAAGGCGTAATCTCGGCGATGGCAACAACAAGACTCTTCTCTCTTCTTCTCTTCTATCCTCTCTCCTCTTTTCTCTCAGCTGCCAATTGTGGCCTGATGTCATTGTAATAAGGTGTTCAACCATGTTGTCATGAACACCAGTTTTTGTCAAGTCTTGTAATAAAGACCGTTCACATGTCATCCCATTAGTTCCATTTTCCCT
The DNA here is from genome assembly GCA_015680685.1 of Gnetum montanum. NCBI lineage: Eukaryota > Viridiplantae > Streptophyta > Gnetopsida > Gnetales > Gnetaceae > Gnetum > Gnetum montanum. The sequence continues at coordinate 119,414 of MNCI01018361.1, forward strand.
AATAATCCCATACCTACCTGATATCATTGTAAGGAACTCGAGGACGAGTTTTCATTCAGTCATGGGGGTATGATGAGACGCGACTTGCACTAGGCCGTGATATCGCGTACACGATATCGTGGCCGCCGCGATATCGCGGCCGCCGCGATATCGCATCCCATGCGATATCGCGTACATGATATCGCATCCCATGCGATATCACGTACATGATATCGCATCTATCCCTGCGATATCGCGTACGCGATATCGCAGCTAGCCGTCATATCTATAAATAAGAGGCGACACTCCCCTTATTTCCCAATCCTGGCTAGTGTAGCGAAGCTCTGGCAGATTGATCACTCCAGAGTTAGAATTTTT
>MNCI01018361.1:120353-204060 GCA_015680685.1 Gnetum montanum
AGACTTGCTTAACCATACACCGTGACACATACAAGCAAGCCTGGGAAGACAACGAACGATTAACCCCAAGTGTTTCTTGTGGCGTTAAGGCATTTAGTCTGCGGAGTTCGACTGGATCGCGCGTGTACGCTCGTTTCGTATGGTTGAGTGTAGGGGTACCTCGCCACTCATCAACTAGGATGCATTAATACAACTCTTGTCATAAGTCACATCCTATGGGAGAAAGGGAGTGTAGATGTCTCAACTAAATTCTTGTCCCTTGAAAATGCTAAAGGACTATTTGTGCACCACTAGCATCAACACTAATTTAAACAATGGATTATTAGTAGACCACTAAGATCAGTTAAGACTGGTAATGTATATTCCATATGCATGATAGTGATAACTAGTATTTGGTATGGTATAAGTACAGATGATAACTTGATTTAAATTTTAATATTAAGTGTTGGTACATGCTATTTTTCAAATGTATGTTAGTGGTGGTGAGGCAGAGATGTAGTTTTGTTGCTTTTGGATATGGTATTGTTGATCTTGTACTTGGTTTACAATTTGATATTATTGCCTTTCAATCTTATAATTGGTATTAGTTTGTGTTTTTGATGTATGGAGAGATTTTTCATCTGCTTATATGTGCTTGTATACTAACATGTTGTGCAAATCTATTATCTATGCCTAGGTTTCCAATTCTATGATGCTTGTTCTTGAGTCATATGAGGAGATGATAAAATTTTTTCATTTAGTATATTTTAATTCTTATTTTCTTTTAGATGTTTATGTTGCATCAGTTAGGGGTCCATTCATATGATTGAAGAATGCTTAACATTTTTTTAGAGGGGGGTGTGGGGTGTGTGTGGGGGGTAAGGAGGGGAAGGGGGAGGGATGTGTTGGATCCCAAAAAAATATTAATAATGAGTAAAGAAAATTCAAAGTACATTACAAACTTGACACTAAGTAGACATCATTAAAAAATCAAAAGAGAAAGTAACGAGGCATTAACCTAGCATTTAGACACTTGATTTAGGAGCTCCAAGTCATGGATACAATTTTGGTGGGCAATGCAAGGTTATATAAAGTTATATCTTGGGGTGTATCTATGTTTCACTAAGTTTTGGGTACAACACCCTTATAATTAATACTTTAAAAAACTAAGAGGATAAAGTTAATTGTTAGTAGGAAGGAAGGTCCCATTCCTTACAAAATTTATATCACTTGTTGACATTCATGCTTGAACTTAAAATAGTAAAACGGTTCAAGATAGAGAGTTGTGACTTAATTCTATTATTTGTATTAAAGAAAGAAAATGGTATCACTTATGAAAGATCTTCACCTCATCGCTTATTAATCTTATGTTGAGAATCTTTACCATCGACTATAACCATCCTACTAATACTAGTTTTAATCTTTAAGTTAATAGTATTCTTATTAGCTAGGAAAAAATTTACTGTACAAGATATTTGTCCAAGCTGCTTAATACTTCCTCTAGTAACATTAAAAATGTACAAAAGAGCTTATTTCTTCTTTGAATTATTTATTACCATTTAATAATTTTTATTATTGATATTAACTTGATTTTTTATATGTTCAGCTCTATATTACTTTTTTTTAATATCTTCAACTTCAACACATTTTTTTTCTTTTCTTTAAAATCTTTTTTTTGGAGTAGAAAATGACAAGCATTACATAAATGTTCTCCACAATGGCAAAAGTTGCAAGAATTAGAAAACTTATAATATGTAATTAGTCAAATATAGGTATTTCTTCTTGCTTATAATACTAATTTTTTTTAATGATTGAGAATGTTGATTTCAACAAAAAAAACTTTCTACAAAAATCAAAAGTTATAAGAATAAACTCCATACTCTTAATGGGACCAAGAAGACTAATAAGTTCTTGCTCAACCTTTTGAAAAATCAATGAAAGATTATATAACTCAATGAAACAAAGAACTTGAGCATATTCTTTAGATCAAACATCAAAATCTAGAGCCTACTTACAAATGATTAACACTACATGCTTGTTATTAAAAACCCCATATCTAGGGCAAACTACAACATCAACACAGTATCTAACTCAATAAGAAGAAGAAAAAATAATAACTAGCATGAATGACTTGGATGTCATGTTTTTTCATCATATCATTTAACTACAAAACAAAACTCTAATTTCAAAGCAAGTATCCCAAACTTTAAATGAACACATATTTTAATGAAAGATCAACAACCAATGACTCATATACATCATCAAGAAGAATAAAATTAGGTGTCTTATTTACATTAACATGACTAGAAGAAGGCATCATGACTTTTTTCTTACCGAATTGTAAATCTACATTTTGAAAATTAACAAAAATTTCTGCATTGATGAAAGAAGAAGAAATTTTAACATTGGTTAAAGAAGTTAGGAGTAATATGGAAAATTCTAGAGAAATAAGATCCACTAGAGAAAAATTATTAGCAGATCTAGTAGCAAAATATGAAATGAGATGAAAATAAAGAGCAATAGAACCATAGGCAAATGTAGAAGGATCTTATTATCAGAAATGGAAATAACAAGCTTCTCTCTTCATCACAAGTAGAGAACAAGAAGAAGCCTCTCTCTCTTGCAATAGAAGAATGTAAGAATGGGATACAAAGGGGATGTATGTGATTGGTACAAAAATTGAGGTGAGGGAGGTCCCTTAAATAACTAAATAATCATCCACTATTTTAATAACCATAGCCTAAATTTAGCAGGATAACCGTAGCTGCCTAAATTTAGTAGGATAACAAAAATTAGATCTGCTAAATAATCAAATTGGTTGGAAAAACATGAAATCCACTAGAAAAATCTAACTTCTAATTCTTGGCATTTTGTGGGTGTCATATCCCTATATATATATTAAAATTAAAAATTTAAAACAAAGAGAAGAAACTTCAAATCAACAAAAAAGAAAGGCCTAATAGTTTTGGGGATGTCTTTCCAAGTTTTCATCCTTATAATCAATCTTGAAAAACCTCTTCTCTAGGATAGAAAATTAGATATTTCATGAAAAGATTTAATAAAGAATGATGATAATTGAAAATATCAATATCAAGGGTCTTAGAAACTATCATCAAATTAACCAATTGTACCAATAAAAATGAGTTTGATAGATAGAATGCATGGACAACATCCAATCCTTAATCTTTTTAAACTAGATTTAGATGACTCAAAAAATTGAGGAACGAGGTAAATAACTTAGAATTTGTACAAAAACATACCTTCCAAAAATTTCTTGTGTAATAGTTTCATATAAACCATTAAATAACTTGTAGAATGGCAATGAAGTGGTGGATCTGCTTGAAGAATCGCCTACTAAATCTCGCAATATTACATGTAGTTCCAAATAGATTTACTAGAAAATATTATATCAAGTAAAAAATCAAATTCATTGAAGAAACATTATATCCATAGAAAAAACATCAGATCTACTCACAACTTCAATCACAATACTTGGAATTTTATGACTAATAATTTAATGGCTTTATGACATTAAATTTTTGTATTAGTTGTTATGGATATTAAGTTTATGTGTGTCTCATATAAAGTTTTTCTTAGGAAAGACAACTCAAGGCCTGTAGCACAACTCCGACCCATACTGTAGGGTAGATATGATTCATGAACAAAAATCTCTTATGGATTTGGGATATGTACTTTTAATTATCCTATGAGGAATGATATGTTATCATGATGAGTGGGGTGTTGTAACTTGAAATAAGTGAAACATAGGTACAACCTAAGATATATAGTCTAATTAGAACTTTATATAAATCAACATTACCCATAGAATTAAATCCATGACCTAGAACTTCCAAATCAAGTGTCTTACCACTAGGCCAATGCCTCATTGATATCATGGTGAGTGACAAGTATTATCCCACATGCATAGTAATGATAAATAGCATTTAATATGGTATAAGTATAGATGATAACTTAATTCACATATTAATACTAAGTACTAATGCATGCTATTTTTCAAATGTGGGTTGGTGGTACTGGGTGGAGAAATGTGGTTTTGTTGCTCTTGGATTTGGTATTATTGATCTTGGACATAGATTGTAATTTGGTATTATTTTATTTCAAACTTGTAATTAGTGTTGCTTTCGGTTTGGTATCTATGAAAAGATGTTGCATGTTCTTGTATATGCTTATATACTAACTTGTTGTGTAGATCTATTACCCATGCCTAAGTTTTCTATTCTAAAATTCTTTTTCTTTATACTCTATTTTCAATGATCTACTCTAAATTTTTTTAATACTACTATTCATTTTTTTAAGGTCTAACACCCTCCTAGTCTATAATGCTTATCTTCAAGTCATATAAGGGAGGTGATAAAATTTTTTCCATTTAGTGTATATTGACTCTTCTTTTCCTTTAGATGTTAATGTTGCATGAGTTGGGGGATCACTCACATACTTGGAGGATGATTGGAATTTTATAACTAAGAAATTCATAGCTTCATGACACTAAATTTTTGTATTAGTTGTTATGAATTTTGACTCTATGTATCTCATATGGATTTGAGGCATGTACTTTGGTTATCTTATAATGGATTATGTATTACTGTGATGAGTGAAAATTATGATCAATATCCAATCATACAATCTTCAAGTATCATAGTAGACCATTGATGAAGCATTAGTTGGTTGTGTCAATGTAGCCCCTTTGATGCAACTACTTTGAGGCAACTACTTCAACGCAGCTACCTTGATGCAACCACATGCTCTCACTATGTATTAGCATTCTTTGATCAATAGAGTAGCTGGACTCTTGTAGTTTTATTCCGTAGTCTTAGAGAATAGTCAGTGAATGTTGTAGCATGGATCTAAGTCAATTATACAATGTCTTATTCAAATGGCAATGTACCTGGGCACATTTCATGAATGACAATAAGATCGCAATTGATTCTTAGTCATTGCAGCACTTTGACTTAGATTAAATTTACTTTTAATGTAATTTATATTCCATGTACTTAGTTAATATTTACATGTTCATGCATGTTAATGAATTAGTGGAATGAGCATGACTAGTTTCAAGCGTAAACACGTATTGACTTGGTAATCCTAGTAGCACTATTACTTGGTTCGCCCAATTGCATAGTGCGTGGTAATCCTAGTAGTAGATACATGGGTTTAGGACATGTATGGAAAGCTAGGAACAAACACTCATTGCCCATAGGCTAGCTTAGACTTTATCTTTATGTTGCTAATTAGATCAAATAATTGATTTCTCTATTATCATTAAGAGTAACATAAGGCTGAAACAACATCAAGAATCATATGTCTCACTCTGGACTAAACCATATGTGATAAAGCTACCACTAGTTTAAGTGGGAAGATAGTGAACTACAATCAATGCAATGCATAACTAGTTCCATCCATGGAATTCAACTGCATCATGTGTGAACGCTTATCATTCATATGGTTGGACATACGGGGTGCCTTGCCACTCATCATTGGTGCCATTGCTAGGGATTGTGCTAGTTATCTAGATTAGTTATATCATACAAAATCGTTGTAAACGCATTAATAATTTATCTTTTAGAAAATATTAACACACATCATTAACTAACAATAATGTCTCTTTTACAAGGAAGCAATGGTGCATTGTATGAAGAGAACATTCATTGGAGAACTAATGAGATATATATTGAACAAAATTGGAGTGACCAACCTCATGCAAGGCTTTCATATGTTCATAACCATCTTGATTAAACTCAAGGACTACATTCACCTAAGGTAGATAATCCTAGTGGAGATGAAGTAATTCCTAAACTATGGGAGGCCTCAAGGCCTAGGACCTCCTCAAAAATTGAAAAAGATAAATCAAGGGACCATGGGAAACACTATAGAAGCCATGGTGACTCTCCTAGTTCCTCATCTTCCTCTTCCTTTTCAACGTTTAGTTTTGATAAAGATGAACATAGGTGTAGAGATAAAGCTCCACTATGAGGTCAAAATAAAAATAAAAATTGAAACCAAGGGAAAAATTAAAGACATCAAAATGAGCATAGAAAAAATTATTACAATCAGATAAATAGAAATAGAAATTTTCACCATGACATGTCTGATGATAATGAACCATTTTTAGCTAGTAAGAGCATGATGTAGATCATATGGGTAGTTAAAATACCCCATAGACATGGCAAGGAAAGTCGCACCAAAAGGCTTAATATGAATAACATCCCTAAATTTTCAAGAGGCAATGATTCTGATCCACAACATCATTTGCAAGCCTTTCATGATGCTTGCATCTTACAAAATATTGAAAGTGGGTGACAAAATATTAAGATCTTTCTTAGGACACTAATAGACAAAGCCAGAGAGTGGTATAGATCATTGAAACCAAATTCAATCCATTGGTGGTCCACAATGCTAGAACTCTTCAATGAGAAATACTGAACCTATGCAAGGGTGTCCAACCTAAGGAAACAAATCCAAGGATGGAAATAAAAACAACATGAACCTTTGGATATGACCCTAGATAGATACTATTCTCTATTGAATAATTGTCTAGACCATGATTTCTATCAAGAAGAGAAACTTTTCCACATCATATATGGGCTTCATAGTCAAATGAGAGAGACCCTTGGGATGTATGCTTAAGGTCAATTATATGAGCTACGAATCCATCAAATCCAAAAGCTAATCAAGCGTGTGGCAAAAGAAGAAGGAGAGCTATGTAAATGAAATAATGTTGAGAAATATCATTGGGATCCAACTCTTCAAAAGAAAAGGGTCTATATATATGATAAGAAAAAGAGCCAACTCTTAATGAGATGATTTCACAACAAACCTTGTCAATACAAAAGTCTATTGATGAGCTTGAAGCAAGGTTAGATGAGATGTTGGAATGGATAGATGAGAAAGTTACAACTTGCATAGAAACCATAGAGGAGAGAGTAATACAAAAAAAAATCAAGTGATCACAAAAAAAGGAGGAAAATGGACTAGGAGATTGGTATGAACATTGATTGGCAAAAAAGGGAAATGACCATAGAAGAAGAGGCTATAGACTTACCCATCAAAGAAGATAATGGATGTGAAATCTACCTATATGACCATCCAAAGGGCTATTACCCAATCATGATACATCTACATGAGTATTGGACCTTTGCATTGAATCCCAAGTTTGTACAAAAGCAAATGCCTAGGAAATTACCTTTCTCACAAGGTAATCATAGATAGTTGATGAGCCGCGATATCGCATCCTACCTCATCTTCTATACATAAGAGGCGGCTTTCCTTATTCAAGAGAGTTAGACTTAGACCCTTAGCTAAACTCTTGTAGTTTTACCATTCCAGAGTTAGGATAATTCATGTGTGCCCACAGTAGGAGTCATAGAGTGAATGGATCTTTATTCGAGAAATTTGTACCCGAGCACACACTTGTGTATGGTAATAAAGAAGAAATTTATGATAAACCTTGCAACATACAGATTAAGCTAAATAGTAATTAATTATTGTTGAATGTTTAAATTCTTTCCTAGTTAATTAATCTCTCTCTCAACCTTTGACACTCCTAGTTAAGTACACCCAGTACGACCGCTTCAAGCGTGTGTGTAATGCTTGGTAACCCAATAATGATTAGCGTTTGGTAATCCTAGCAGCGTTGCACTGGTTCAGGATGTGTGTGGTAAGTGGGAATGGATATTGGTGTTAGGAATAATTAGAACTTAGTTAGTGAATAGTTAATGTAAGTTAGTCACTTAGTTCTCTTCACCTTCCCCTATTAGCATAAGACATTAAAAAGATAAAATTTATAAAAATTATATACCTCAATCTTACTTAACCATACAACCATGACAATACAAGTAAGTTTGGGAAGACAACGATTGATTAACCTTGAGTGTTCCATTAAGGTGCATAAGCACTTAGTCCTTGGATTTCGACCAGATCACACGTAAAACATTCATATTCGTATGGTTGAGTGTAGGGGTACCTTGCCACTCATCATTGGCACCATTGCCAGGGACTTAGTTGTTTGTGCGCTACGTAGAACATTGGAAATCATTCATATGGTTGGGATGCTAGAACAAACCCTTAGGGTTAATCAACAAAAGATAAGATAATGGTAAATCACACACCAAATAAGACAAATATGTCTTCTTCTTCACATAAGAGCACTTCACTGCCGAGGACTAACATAAGAGACAGTCGGTGGCATAACACATGTAACCAAGATCTGCTAGTTCCTCAATAGTTTCGTGTGGTATATACTCATCACGATGAGTATGTACCCGAATTTACCTTTATTCTCCATCAAGATGAACAATTGCGTTGGAGAGACTTGGAAGGTAACATTGTGTTGCCTCCAGACCGATCAGTCCCCAACATGCTCCTTTGTGCTCTCTCATGAATAGGCATGACATTTTTGTATGTAGAATATGTTGCATGTGATCATGACACAAGGGACTACCATCCCATAGAAGTGCAATGTCAAAGGGACTTGCAATAGGAGAGATATCATACATCCTCGAAGGGCAAATGGCCCCATAACGCTCCTTATGTCTTGAGTGAAATTGAGGGTGGTGAACTTGCTTCAACAGGTTCCCCACCAAACAATGTTCCTCCTTCTAACGATGGTCAAGAGGTGATGTATCAAAACCTACACTCCACGATTCACAACCCTAGTTCTGATACCCATGAACAAGAAGTGTTCAAGGAAGGAACATAACCACACGATAAGAGTGGACGTTTTGATCGTGATCACGATCATGGCTGAGACCACTAAAGAGAAGGTAGAAAACACCATCATGACAATGGTTCTCCTTCTTCTTCACCTTCATCATCACATTCACCCTCTCCTTCAGTATCCGACCATAGTCATAAGAAACCCAACCATGAGGATAAAGGTAAATAGAGTGAAAAACATTGACAAGATAGTCAAGAACGAGGATGAGGGCACTCTAAGGAATCAAGGCATGGAAGAAGGAAGAGTAGGGAACCACATAGACACCATAGACGCTATGAACGAGATGACCACGAAGAACTCCTACTTGCAACTAGAAGCATGTTAGACATAATGGAGGCCATAAGAGTTCCCACAAGGCACCAAAAAGAGAGTAGGATCAAAAGGTTAGACATGAATAACATCCCACGGTTTGAGGGGGGATACAACGTTGATCCTCAAAATCACCTACAAGCATTCCACGATGCATGTGCCTTGCAAAACATAGAGAACAAAGGGAAAAAAACTAAAGTTGTTCCCAAGGACACTAGTAAAAGAAGTGGAAAGATGGTACCGGTCCTTAGAATCAGAATCCATTTGGAGGTGGAGTGCAATGTTAGAATTGTTTAATGATAAGTACCAAATGTACTCCCAAGTGTCTAACCTACGAAAGCAAATCCAAGGATGAAATCAGGGAAATCATGAACCCTTGGATGCTGCCATGGGTCATTATTATGCACTATTACATCATTGTCTAAGCCATGGTTATTGGTAGCGGGATCAACTATGCCATCTTGTAGATGGAATTAAGCATGAAACAAGAAGGAACCTTGGGATGTATGCCCAAGGAAGGTTATCAGAGCTTAGGTCTCATCAAATCCATAGATTGCTAGAGCAAGTAGCCAAAGAAGAAGTTGAGCTATAGAAGAGAGAAAGTGTAGAAGAGTACAATCAAGATCCTTCCCTCTGAAAAAGGGGAGTGAGATTTTGTGAGGAGGAAGAAGAGTCACCACTCAAAGAGATGGTGAATAGGAAAAATTTGCCACTCCAAAAGTTAACAACCAAAGTATCTGCAAAGGTAGACCAACTGTGGGACTCTCTGGATAGTAGGTTTGAAACTGTTCTTAAGATTGTAGAGGAGTCTAGAGAGCGAGGTAGTGAGCATGACAAAAAGAAAATGAGAGAAGTAGATAATGCACATAACAAGGGTAAGGGTAAAATGGCCATCACTGAAGAGGTTGTGGATTCAGACATAGATAATGATGGTGGATGTGAGATATGCCAATACAACCATCCTAAGGGATGCTGCCTAATAATCTCACATCTATAAGAGTTTGGGGTGTATGCACTCAACCCACGATTCAATAAATGGCAAGCATCCCAATGGTTACTGAAACACCGTTAATTTTGACCTAACACTTTGAAACGAGAACAACTCAGACCCCCTTCGAGCTTTCAGGAGGCAAACATTTGACTAAGGCATGTAACTCATGCTCAACTTTGTCAAGCTAGCTTTCCCTCAATGTGAGTAACTCCAATGACTTAAAAATCAAGTAAAAAATGGTCCAACCTAAGGGTGCAAGCCATCCTCAAGGGCCACTGCTGTCTGCTCCAAGTTTTAGCATTTGGGAATTCAAATTTTAGGATAAATTGTACACATTTTCTCACTCACATTGAGGTCACGCTGGCAGCATGAGCAATTGTGAGAGCCTCAAAACTGAGTTGTCCTCAGGGTTCATTATTCACAACCTCAAGTTCCAACCTCTAGAATTCTAGATTTCAGGTCAATTTTTTTAGCTCACGCTATGGTCACGCTGAGCTCACACTGGCAGTGTGAGTCCATTGTGAGCTACCAAAAGTGGTTTAAAACAAGGCACAGCCAAGCTCAATTTTTAACTTGCAGATCACTCTCAGGGATAACTATAGTCAGGAAATTTTTGTACTCAAGAAATAGGCTTCAAAGATCAAAATTTGGTGTAAAATATGTCATTTTAGCTCACTCATGCTGAGGTCACACTGACAGCATGAGTGCAGCATGAGTACTGGTCACGCCCTGTCAAAAACACACCAAACACACATTGAGGACATGCCAAGAAAAAATCAACTCATGCTAGAAGCTCTAGTGAAATAGAGATGCCTCAAATAGCCACAAAACCACTTAAATCGACATCCTGCAGTAGTCAATTTAGAGATCAAGAAGTTTTAAGTAAGTTGGAGTCAATCTCTCTTGTTGTACATTATCATTTTCGTTGTACAGTGAGCTTGTCAAGCTCTTACACTTCAAATTGTATCTGCTTCCATGGGCATAATCTAGCTTATGTAAGCCAACACATGTTGTAAGATACAGTGCATCTAGTCAAGAACGTAGCCCACGTACGCATGCCCAATTGACATGTAGCTATCCATCCAACACCTGTCACATGATCCATTTTCCTCTCATTTCTCAACCATTGATCCATCTATGAGGTCCGTACCGAATCCTAGCCAAACCTTATAAATACCCCATCCATTCACATAAATGGGGTTGGCAATTTTGAAGGTTGACGGCTTAGGAAACACTAACTAGCAACTTTTGAAAGCTTAGGAGCACCTGACTCTTAGCATCCAAGCACCTGCAAGCATATCACCCTAGGGCTTAGCACTTGACTTGCCATCCACACACGCAGCTACGCTTTGACTGGTGCACATTCATTCTAAGCAATACAATAGAGTTCATTTTTCCTTCCATTATATTGTTTAATCTATTTTAAATTCAGTTTACGCTTCGTTTACAATATCATTTCTATATATGCTCTGTTTACATTTTGTACGTCACTGTTTACATTTCGAACATCAGTTATGATAACCCCAACACAAGCCATAGCTTACGTTCAGGGAAGTCCTTAGTTGATTTGTGTGCATATCATCCAAAGCACTCTACCTTCGTTTTCTTTTCTAGCTTGCCCTCACGCGAAGGCAGGGTCAGCTGTGCCCGTCCAAAGATCTTTCGGTGTTTATTTTTCCCTTCCAACCTTACGTTGACGATTTCGGTCAGTACAGTAAATTGGCGCTAGAAGGAGGACCCAACTTGTTTACCGTCTGTCAAAATGTTGATCACGTTACCTGTTGAAACACTGCGCAAAACCAAGTACTAAAACTAAGGCCTAGCTTGTCAAGCTAGCTTACACATGCTTAGCTTGGCCTGATCGCGCTAACCCAAGTTACTCACGCCAGCTTGACAACTTACTCATGTCAACTTACTCACACTGTCAGCTTACTCATGTTGTCAGCTTGCTCATGCTGTTAACTTACTCACGCTGTCAACTTACTCATGCTATCAGCTTGCTCATGTTGTTAGTTACTCATGCTATCAGCTTGCTCACCCCAGTTTAACCACCTAGCTTACGCATGCTCAACTTGTCTAGCCCATTTTATTCATGCTTACTATGGAATCCTCCTAGTTCAACACAGTGACATTGCTGATCTCTGACTTTGCAGCTGAAACCTCGAACCTTGTGAATGCTATGGAACCCATAATTGTTATTGAACAGATAAACCCCCAAGGTCCTATTCATCAATCACTTAGGCTACAGGGACAAGACCCTACTTATGCAACTCTCACACTAGAACAATATAACTTCATCTGTGTGAAGATTCAAGCCAACCTGCCTATCGATCATGTAGAGAGAGAAGCGAAATGAAACTATGAGCTCATTTAAAAAGGAGGTCGTGAGTTCATTCCCTTAGCATTTGATATAATCCCCCTTTCTGAGCACCATCAACAACTCATATCTCAGCTTCTTATGGCGAGGAGTCAAGCCTTACAGCCACCTCCGATAGAGCCTTAGAGTGGAGATGAGGAAGATGATTTTGCAGCCCAATCTGAGCATGGGGATTCATACCATTCCATTAGTCCTCACACCCATACAAAATCATTATTCCAATCTTTCCTGGAACAAATTATTCTTCCTCCTTCATTTGCAAACACTCGAGCATTAGTTTCTTGACAAGAAGTACCTGCTTCCATTCCCTCCTTTTTCATGGCCAACATTCAATTTGATACGTCCACTTCCATCATACCTCCGCAAGTGTAGTCCTAAAAACCCCCTCCTCAAAATAATTCAGGATCAATCTTCAGACCTCAGGTAATTGGGATGTCGTCCATCATACCAGCTTCCACGTCCACCCATTACATACCACAAGTGCAAACTCATGGAGTAGCATTGATTACTTTAGTCCAACATGTTCAGGGTGTCACCTCACAACCTGTGGCTGGGCAATGGGTTCCACCAGTTGTTCAGCAACATCAACCGACTCACTATAGCATACCACACCCTACAATCCCATCTCTGAATGCTGCTCCACCACAACAACCAACAATCCAATAGTCTCCCTTTCCATAAACAATGCAACAATCAAACTATTATCAATGACAATCCACTCAACCTTCTAACCTGCCTACTACCCAAGAGTGGGTAGACACGAAGAAAATGATGCACTTGTTAATTGAGGAAGTAAAGTGCCTTAAAACTGTAAATACTGAGAAAGTCAAGGTGTTGGACTTTTACCAAGATGATCCAATCAATCCTTCAGTTCCACCATTAACCTTACCAAAGGGAATCTCATTACCCCAATTAACCAAGTACAATGGAGAAGGAGATCCAAACATCCACCTACTGATATTTTGACAAGAATGTCTATTGCTTCAGACTTGGCCTCATGTAATTCTACGTGTGTTTGCTATGTCCTTAACGGGAAAAGCTTTTGACTGGTACTGACCTCTACCCCATAACTCCATATCCTCCCTAGAGGATTTGTTACATCAGTTTGTCACACGTTTTAAATATAATCTAAATCTTGAAGCCACACTAGATAGCTTGATTTAGATCAAACAGGCGCTGCTAGAGCAAGTACAAAAATTCATCCAAAGGTGGAGTGCAGCCCTGAATGAACTTCACGAGCCCATCCCTGAAACATATCTGCTTACCATCCTTAAGGCGGCCATGAATGATTGTATTAAATCAAAAATTTATTATTTGAGTGCCCGCACTTTAAGTCAAGAATTTGTACAAATTAAGAACATAGAGGAGGTGGCGCAAACAAGTAACGACCTAGCCTAGTCGACCTTTAGGAGCCAACATATAAGGAAAGATAAGGATAAATCAAAAACGATGGTAGCAGCGATGGCAGAGATAGCCCAACATAATAATCCAAGATAGAAAGGAAAACAACTTGCTACTCCAACCGACCATGAAAGAACTACACCTATGCCTACACCTGAATCTTCCTCAAATAAAAACACCAACATGGGTCACACTAGTACATTCGAATGAAAGGATCCCACCCAATATACATCCTTGCCTATGAAGCCTTCACAATTTTTAGATCAACTTCTAAAGGTTAGGTTAATCAAACATAAACAAATGTCTCCTGTGGTGTCTCAAAAACATGATTGATTCTATGAGTTGGCTAAGAATCTAGCTTTAGCAATAGCTAATGAGCCCCCCATTCCAAGAGGCTTTAGGTTAGATAGGTTTTGCGAATATCACCAACGGTGTGGGCATGGAACTGACTACTGCTTCACCTTAAAACAAGATATACATTGCATGATTGATAGGGGTGAAATAGTATTTGATGAGGCAAACCCAGTAAGGCCCCAAAATCAACCCATGGGAGTTTACAAAGACCCTCTCAATACTAACGATGTGCCATATGTGATTAACACTATCCATGAGAATGGACAAAATGTCCCGTAAGGCCCTCTAAAATTACACCTGCCTCAACACCTCCCCAAACTCCTTTCATCATACACATGTCCCCCACACCACAAAAACCATTCATCATCTGCGTACCCCCTTCTATTGCAACAGAAACCACACCATTAGAAACCCGGCCCACTCCCTTTATGATCTGGGTACCAGAACACCCTAACGTGCAACCCTCTACCGTTCCCCCGCAACCCCTGCAAGAGCATCTTATCGACAAGCTAACATGAGAGCGCCTAGAGAAGGAACATCACAAGCACGAAGTAGGATCACCAAAGCCCATATTGCTAAATGTTGTTCCTATGGTTCCATCAACAGGTGAGCCTAGCACAAGTCATCAAGACAAGAATACCGGCACTCACAGGATCCCAAACTCAACATCTCCAGCTACCAATGCAAAAATTCCTCCATGAGAGATATGAATGCTAGGTCAAATGGACCAAGTCTCCATAGACAAGAGTGTCCCAAATGGTAAGAACCTCATGAGTGCATTGACCCAAGTCATGCAGGCTTTGAAACAGAAGAATACTTCCTTAAGGCTGTATGATCTGGTAATGACTTCAACTGTACATCGGGAAGCTCTCCTACGTATGTTGACATTGATTCCTATTAGTGAGGACCTTCCTGTAGACAAGATTTCCATTTATGCAGTACTGTCCCCACAACCTCAAGAATCAAAGACCACATCCCTAGAGTTTCGTACTAATGACATCAAGAGAGTTTAGAACACGAGAGAGGTTACTATAGCCCCTATGTTCATAATGACACAAGTCAACCATTTTAAGATACGTAGGGTGCATGTCGATGACGGTGCAGTAATGAACATAATACCCTTTCCTGTCATTGAAAAATTGGGAATTATAGAGCAAATACAGCCCACAATAACTCCTTTCTTAAAATCCTTCAGTGGTTACCGTGTCGTAGTGAAGGGTATGGTTACCTTGGATTTCATAGTAGGGGAAAAATTCCCCACATCGCCTGAATTCGTAGTGGTCAATGAAATGCCAGGGTTTAATATGATTCTAGGACATCCTTGGCTAGCTCAACTTGGAGTCGTATCCTCACCAATCCATCAAGAGATCCACCTACCTTATGAGGGCAATGAAATCATCATACATGGGGATACGACAACATCACTTCCTCACACTCGAGAATAGATCAAGGATCAGAGGTTGAGTTCTCTAAGCCTAAACAAGGAACCATGGGTATACTTCAAGACATGAAACCAATGTTAACTCATGATCCTACTAAAACTGAGGAAGCACCGGACAACACAAATATAGAAGCCATTCCCATTGACGTCTCTTGGTCAGAATTACCCTTTGATATTACTAGTGAAGGGGAAGGTGAGTATAAGATCGTGCCTACATGCCCTACCCCTCACATCAAACTACGAAGGATTAAAAAGTAACTCAATAGTTAGGGCGAACTACCAAGCATCTGAAATGATAAACTACTAATCGTTCGGTACAATGTTAAACTGCTAGCGAATGTCCGCAATGATGTTAAACTAGCCATGGTTAGAAATGGCCAGTTCCTTTTAAAGCTCCCTAAAACTATTATTGCTTTTGGCCCACTATGGCCTAAAACTGGCAATCCTTCTTTAACACAGATGTGACAGTCTATCATGACTTTAAACTAATGTACACGGCCCGAAATGGCTTTAAACTAGAGCTAGCATGTTACAAATGCACAAAATCTTGTTACGTTACATTAAATTTTTGTTTACAAGTCACAAGTTACAATTTCGATTCATGCCTTCTCATTACTTTTCTTTTTTACAAATATTTGATTCACTTTTTGTTCTCTCATTTTACATTCACTACATGCATATGTTCATGATAATACTTGAGAAAATATATAAAAAGAAAACATATAAAAATAAAAAACAAAAATACTGAACGTTAATCTGGTAATAAAATTCCAACACATTTTTCCATGATTAAATTCATATTATTACATTTTTCCATCATATGTTTCCATCAAACATCCAAAAATCCAAAACATTTAATAGCTAAAGCATGATTAACAGTAAGCTCATGGAGGGGACTGGTCCCCAAGATCCTCTTCATCATCCACTCTCGCTCCACTAGGGCTAGCTACATCATTAACATGTCCTTATTACAGAACAGAAAAATAAAACAAAAAATAGGTAAGGGTAATAAAGCAACTCATGAATGCAAAACTAAGAAAAAAAATAACACTAACAATGAGAAAAATAAAACCATACAAAAATAAGTGTCATAATAAAATACTCACAAGTGAGGAGGGCCTTAAGCTGGCCTCCAAATGTTGTAGAATCTCCTCCTCAGGCACATTTTCCTAATCCTCCTCTAGGCCAAGATCAATACCATCCAAGGTTTTACCCTTGTCCACCAAGGTCCAAGTAGGGTGCTCAAGAGAGAACATGCTTATCGAAGCCTCCTTAGAAGTGGTGGTAATGGTTCTCTTGGGAGATCCCTCCACCTCAGTGCACTCGGCAAACCTATCGTAAGCAAGATGCAAGCTAAGCCCATCAATGAACATTTCCATCCAACGATGTTCAACTGACTCCTCCTTTAACCATTTCTTGTACTGATGCTTGTGGTTCTTTTGGTCTTGATCCCACTTCCATACTTTAGCAGCAAAGGATTTCCAATCGTGAAATTTCCTATTCAGCAAATTCATCTATGCCCTTTGTTTAGCTAGATCCCGTGTTGCCTGCACTTTGCTGTTCAAAACTAGTCAATAATGCACATAGGTGATTCCATATGTGCACCAAGTACTATTACCAGATAGCCTAGCAGCAGCAAATTCATAACGATATTGGAGATCTCTCTTTTCCTCTCTCTCCTTTGCCAATGCCTCCTTCAATGAGTGCACTTCATCCCATAGGTACTCAACTAAAGGCCTACAAGTCTAAAGCGACTTGGCGTTCTGTACGACGCAACCAGAAACTGCATCGTAAACCTTTCTAGGAACTTGCTCAATGTTCCCTGGAAATTTAGGGAGGGCATCAATATGAGTAGCCTCAGAAGGATCCCATTGAAGCTTGGCGTCTGCAGGTGTAAGTACTGCACACACACATCATCTATAATAAAAAAAATGAACACAAAGAAACATAATAAACCCATACAGTTAGCATAATATGTAACATACACATACCTAGATCTGGATGAGCTTGTTGTAGGTGAGCAACCACATCATTAACAATGCTCGTAACAAAGTCCATTTTACTAGGCATCTTAGGCTATGGCCTTAGCTAGTCAGTGGAGGTGGGACAAGCATGGGAGGTCATCTCAATTGGGGCCTATGACCCTAACACCTCTTCCTAAGATGTATGTGCCTCAGAAATCTCAGCATCTACCGCTAATGCTAGAAATAATCAAAATAATCAAAAAAATAACACATAAAAGTTAAAGGGTATAAAAACATGGATTGAGCTAAAAGGAACATACCAAAAAGCCCTTTTCTAGATAGCTTGGAAGGATCACAAAGTTGCAAAGATCCATCGAAGATACCTCTCTCATCGCTTAAATGCTTAAGTGCATCCAATGCCTCTGTAAGCTTTGTCCCCATGATGCTTGTTACGTCCTCCTCTTGGGAGATAGGAGGTTCCTCGATTACTTCTTCCCCTCTTTTCCTTCTTCCTCTGGCCCTGTGACGAGCACTTCTGGTTCAACCATCGGGGCTAAGACTTTTCTCTCCCTCTCAGGACTTTCCTTTGATAACACCAGAATCCTAGTGTTAGTATGACATAGCATATACATACATTACGTGTACTAAACATATAAACCAAAACACAATAAAAAGGTAAATATATTAATAATAAAATAAAATACTTACCCTCCACTAGCAGTACAAAGTGGATTCTCTTCGCTCTTGGTGGTCTCACCTCCTAGCCAGGCTCCCTTGGGCATTCATTTCTCTTCACCTTCGCCTTGGATCTGCCAACAGTCTCACGGATCAGACGTTCAGACCCTTTAACAGATGTGTGTAGTATAGGTGGTTCCAATCCCAAGCTAACACGAGAATGATGGGAACGACTAGCTGCACCCTCGGTAGTAACAAACACTGATTCTTCGATGCCTTCGGGTGGGTCCTAAGATCTAGTGGTGCTAAACAAATGATGAATCCAGGGGCGGGAAAACTATGAACGATCCCTCAATATATAATGGTTGTCACCATAAACTACTAAGAACTTAGCAAATCTACGTACATGCCCCATGAAGAAAGAAAATGTGAAGTGGGATTTGGCATTGATGTTTGACCGTAATTTGACAATCTCTCCATGAAAGCCAGATCCAAGAAACTGTGCCCAGTTATATCGCATGCCTGTCTCTAGCAATGCACGTATGACACATGTAGACTTGATCCCAAGGTTTCTTCCTTGAGAAAGAGATTTAGGAAATGCATGTGCCCGAAAGAAAGGGTACAAGAAGTTCACCTCCATTGATCGAGTATCATCTCGCATAGCAAAACCTTTCGGACCCCATGACACACCTAACCAATCTTCAAGTTCCTTTATGATTTGGATTTCTTTTGTCACTTTATCTACTATCACTCTGGCACCATCCATAGGCACGCCAAAAAGATTAGAAAGGAACTTAGTAGTCAAGTGGAAAGACACCTTGACTCCACGAACCCGCGTAGTGAAATAAGATGCATCATCACTAAAAGAATCAACAATGGTGATTATTTCAGTAGCTGAAATATTAGGAGTCAAAGCAGTGAAAAAGTCCATCAAACCTACATGTTTAAGATGGATGATGACTAATTCAGAGGCCTTCATTTGTAATCATTTTTGTGACTATTCTGTCTCTCCATATTTCATGAAAAGAGTGGCCTCAGTACGCCCTGATACGATGGTAACTTCATCAAAAGAGATGGCCGCTGTAGGAAAAACATAGAGCAAAAGGTTAGAAACATAGTACACGATGATGCAACAAAGAGAAAATGGAGTCTAGAATGTGATCATTTACCATTAGCAAATGGCATAGGCACATTAGGTGTAGGATCAATTCTCTGAGGAAAAATTGGCCCATTAGAGGACCAATCCTCATGCAACCAACCACAAACTTGACAATGTTCAAAAGCCCTTGAAAATTTCTTATGGTAGTCAAAAATAGCTGCTTTTGTCTGGTCTAGTATCGCAACATGAAGAATGGGGCCCACCATGAATGCCTCCAACATTGTGCACGCTAAGGCAAGCCCACCATCATCATCATGCATCCCATTCTCATCAAAACAAGGCCTGCGTAGAAAAAGAATATTTATGCATAAAAAATGATATAATTTTAAAAGAATTCAAAAATTAAGTAGAGCACAAAAGGACATACCTGTCCACCCTATACACTATCCTAGGTGAGTTCTGGAATAGAGTGTGCACACGAAAGGCTAGAAAAAGTGTGTTGTTGCTGTTATATTGACTACAAGTAGGAAGTTTCCATACACAAGTCAAGGGACGAGTAGATCTAGGATCCTCAGGAGGGCCTCCCTTAACTGTAAAAAGTCCCTCATCTATGTCAATAATGAAGGCAAGCATGTCTTGCGTAGATCTAGGCAACATGGTTTTAATGATATCAGTAGCCAATTGCTCACTTAACTGAGACCATATAACTATGCTGAAATTTTGCAAAACGAATGACAAAAATGAACCAGTACCGGGACGGAACCATATCACATGAGGCCTAATGCACATGTCATAAGGAGGTATGTCCGGTCCAAAGGGGCCAAACCAAGCAAGTACACGAACGAGCTCAACCACAAGGAGGGAAGATTTAGGCCTTCTGCATACAACCAAAACCTTAGGTAAGTAAAGAGTCCAAGTGCTAGAAATAGTATGAAACCACATAAACAAAAAATACACATAAACAACATTTAAATACATAGCATCACCACATGAGACAAAGACACCAATATTTATTTAGTGTATTTAATGCTTGTTGGGGAACATTGAAATCTCTTACACATTAGTTTATTGTAGGCAACGTAAAATGAATACACAAGTGTGAAAACATGAACATTCACAGATTCAACATAAACTTAGAAAAACATAGAAACATATTTAAATTATCTATCCTAAGAAAACAATAAACTATGTAGATATAAAACCAGCAAATAATAAACATCTTAGCAAACAATTTACATCTTCACGTCTTAACAAAGAGGGGCCTGGACACTCACGTTGGGGCTAATCCCTACCATAATGCACGCTACGTGCTCATGCCCTACTCTAACCCACTCATGCTGTAGCTTCCAGTAACTCATGCTGGGCCTGTTCCCATGCACTCACGCTGCAGCTTCCAGGAACTCACACTGGGCCTATTCCCAGCAACTCACGTTGCAAGAACTCACACTGGGCCTGTCCCCTAGCAAATCATGTTGGGTGTCCTTGGCGCTCATGTTGAGGCTTGGCTACAATGCATTCACGTTGCCTATCTCCCATAGAACTCACGCTAGGTTTCTTACATTCTAACTTATGCTGGGAACCCTGCATCTCACGCTACCCAGGGAACCTTGCGCTCACGTTGCCTAGGAACCCTACAGTCACACTGCATAAGGAACCCTATGCATGCCTTGCATTGCAGCAACACACCCTGGCAGTCACACTACCTTGAGAAAACTCACATTGCCCAGGAAGCCCTGGTAGTCACGCTGCATTGGAAAAGAAACTCATGCTATCCAGGAAACCCTAGCACTCACGTTGTGCTCACCCTAGTAATCAAAGTAAAAATGAAAATAGAAAAAAAATTTAAGTCACGCTACACATGCCTTGCGCACTTCCGGGGCCACTCACACCCCACTCACACCTTGCTCATGCCCTGGATTACTCACGCTGATGCCACAAAAATCAAAAAATAGCAAGCCACAAACTCCAAAACAAGCCCTAAATCCCCAAGACAACCCAAAATTTCAGCCATAGAAATCACGCTGCCCTAGCTAACATTGTGTGTGGAATACCAAAAAAAAACAAGAGGAAAAAAATCCACCTGCGCAAAGCTCCATCCCATGCTGGAATCCTAGCTTGAGGGAGACGTTGAAGTACCACTTCACTCTCCTTCATGAATGCTAGATTTGCTTGCCTCTTCCCTTTGCATTGGCTTGCTTTTCCTTTGCCTTTCATGGTTACCCTGTAGCTCACATTGCAGCTCACATTGACGCTCACACTGCACTCTCTAGCTCACATTGCAATCCAAACACCCAACTCATGCTAGCACAAATGATGCTCCCTCTTCACTTCAAAATCCCTTTTTAACCCCCATGTTCACCCTCAATTTAATTTATTTTTAGTTTTATTTTAATTTATTCAATTTACCATGTTCATGTTTAACTTCTACTTTCATATTATTATTATTTACATCGTCTTTGCTTCATTTTTACCTGACATTCCTCATTATTCCATCCTCTGGAGATGAGCTGAAAAAGGAAAAAAATAATAAAAAATAAAAAAAGGGGGGAAGGGTGAAAGGTTAAAATAAACACAAGATAAATATAAATATATATATATATATATAAACATATAAAAAATACATAACTTTGCGCACAAAAATTCATAAGACTTTAAAATCCCATAAGCTTATTGTTCACACAAAACATAGAAATTAGCAATGCTCCATACACACTTCATGATACAACGTGACATGAATATTTTTGACCCGGTATGGCCTAAAACTACCATATGGTCAAGGTATGACACTAAACTACTGCTACCTTCTGCAATTTCGTCAGTACATAGATTAATTACCCAAGGGTATAAAACATGTATTCTTGTCACCTTACTACCCATAGAGCAATGGTCAAGCGGAGGCTACAAATAAAACTATCATCATGGTGCTAAAAAGGATGTTAAATCATAGTAAGAGGTGATGGCATGAACAATTAGTCTACGCATTGTGCGCATACAAAACGACACATAGAACATCCATGGGTAAAAATCCATATAGTCTTGTATACGGATCTAAAGTTGTTTTACCTTTAGAGTTACAGGTTCCCTCAATGTGGATAGCACTCTCAGGCCTCCTTGATGAAAGCTAAAGCAATGAAATGTAGATTGCTGACATTGACTCGGTGGAGGAGGAATGTGTACAAACACTTGATCAGATTGAGTGGTACCAGAAACAACAACAGCAACAACATAAACACGATCTGCATAAGCACCCAATTAAAGAAGGAGACCTAGTTCTTAAGGCCATCCATGAACATCTAGATAAATTCATAGCTAACTAGGAAGGACCTTAGTTAGTCATCAAAGCGTACAATAACGAAGCATTCAAACTTGCTGACATAGATGGGAACGAGTTCGCTAATCCTACAAATCACCTATACTTGAAACAATACTATGTCTGATCAACGTAAGGTACATAGTGGTCTTGGCATCATGACCTAAAACTAATACCATAGAACGGTCCTGGGGCTATGACTTGAAACTGGCACCACAAAGTATCCTAGAGTTATGACAATAAACCGACACCACAGAGCTTTGTCCAGCATGACATTAAACTGCCACATTTGTCTACCATGATGTAAAACTAGCATGTAGAGTCCACTAAGACTATAAACTAGTTTTCCTATTCATAGTCCACCATGACTATAAACTAGCAATGCACCATCCAAAGGGTTATGTCGTGAAACTAACCCGCAACAATTTGCTAAGACTATAAACCAGCAACATCATCAACGACCAGGAAATACTTGAAAAGATATGTTGCTGTAATTGGCTATACCTATTCCACAAAAACTTGCTGCATAATTTGTCTCATGGACCTAGATGAAGCTGATGCTGTTCTATCTACTTTAAAATTAAACACGGTGGCTCCATCTCCTTGGTTGTTTTCAAGTTTAAAGTGCGTAGTTAACTGAATCATTTGTGGTTTTCTTGTCTTCTTGGAGTTGTGTTTGCAAAATGACATGCATGAGGTGTTCGTGCACAGATGCACTTCATCATGACGACAAGGTGTCACATTCCTCATAATGCCCACAACTGGGTTAATCAATCCATTCATAAGTACACTTTCGATACATTTCCTATTTCCTATCATGTTCCCCTTGCCTTATTCGATTACATCCCCTTGATACACATCCCAAAACTCTTGATACATTGTTGCACACTGTGATTCTCTAAGAAGTTGTAACACAAAACATAGTACACAGTATATGATACAAATCCAAATGCATGAGCACAAGGTAAGCACTAAAAGCAAGCTCTTCCAAAAATAAAAAAAATAAAAAGAAAATAAAACAAGCAAAAATAAAAAAGGAACAAAAAGATCAAAGAGCAAAATGCACAGAAAAGGTCTTCATGACACCGTTGACATCTGATGAGTAGCGAGGTACCCCTACACTCAACCATACAAAACGAGCGTAGCACGTGCAATCTGGTTGAACTCTGCAGACTAAATGCCTACACGCCCCATGGAACACTTGGGGTTAATCATTCGTTGTCTTCCCAAACTTACTTGTAGTTGTCACGGTGTATGGTTAAGTAAGTCTAAGGTATATGATTTTTATATCTTTTATGGTTTTATGTCTTCTGTGCTAAGAGTAAAGGGTTGAGAAACTAACTAACTCTAACTAAGAACTAAGTCTAAATTAACTAGTGTTAGCATCCATTCCCACTTACCGTACACACCCTGAACTATGCAACCGCGGCTACCAAATGCTAATCGTTACTGGGATCACCACGTGTAACACACGTTCTCGAAGTGGTCATACTGAGGCACTTAACTAGCCTAAACGTGATAACCATTCATTCCTTGGCTATCCATACACATCCTTGAATGTTCATAACCAAGTTGTACTTATCCCGTGTTCTAGGAGATAAGGGTGAGAGAGACTAATCGCGTTGAGCAGCCGATTCCTTAATTAGCCGTACACATTCGTAAATGCTCATAATTAAGTCGTACTCATGCTGCGCTAATGCAGGGTAATAAATAATAGGTAAGAAATAACATGTAAAAAATAAAAAGTAATTAATCCTATTCCATGCACTGCAAGGTTTATCCATAAAGATCATCCTTATTGCCATACACAACTTGCGTTCAGGTATAAAGTTGCTCGAATAAAGATTCGTTCACTCAAGGACTCCTACTGCAGGCACATGGAAAATATTCTATCTCTAGAGTGATCAATCTGCCAGAGTTTCCCTACTTTTGGCCTAGGATGGAAAATAAGGGGAGTGTTGCCTCTTATTTATAGATTTGGCGACGGACCGCGATATCATGTACGCGACATCGTAGGGGACAACGCAATATTGCGGCGACTATGATGTCGCGTAAGCGATATCGCGTCTCATCATACCCCCATGTCTGAATGAAAACTCATCCTTGAGTTCCTTACAATAATATCAAGAAGGTATGGAATTATTGAGGGGAATAGAACTAATGGGATGACATGTGAATAGATCATCATTACAAGAATTGAAAAAGCTGGTGTTCATGACAACAAGGGTGAACACCTTATTACAATGACATTAGGCCTTACTTGGCAACTGAGAAATAGAGCGATAAAGAAGTGTTGTTGCTGCCAACGCCAAGATTGCACCTTTTTTGTCCATCTGTAAGTGCACCATCGATCTTGCTCTTTGCATAGCTGCTTCAATGCTGCTCCATTCCAAGTGTTTCCTCCAGATCCAATCCATTGTTTGTATGATCATCATCTGCACACACAACACAATCTTATATTAGCAAGGGTAAATGAATCATCCTGTAATTGATACCTTGCTTCAGTGTAGGTCCATTGGCTAGGTTGTGGTATGGCTAATACGGATCTAGGGATATCTTAATAATGACTACCGATGCTGTAGGGATATCTACGGATCGGTAGTCATTATTAAGATATCCCTCTAAGGGATATCTACGGATCGGTAGTTTATTCCTCTAAGGGGTGTGCTTTGAATTCTCACTTTGTTTTTTTTTTTTGTGTTTTATGTTTTTATGAGTGAAAACCACACCATGCAAAGACTTGATTATTTTTATTGTCTCAGCTTTCGATAATTGGGTAACATCGGAACGACAAGAAAACTCAAGAAGAAAACATCCAAGCACCTAAGAGAATGACTAACACAAAAGCATCAAGTTCCCTTGAAGTCACACCCTTTGCAATCCTTGAGTCCTTAGTTTGAGAAATACCTAGTCATCGATTCATTTAAGTTCTTATTAGAAGGGGACTGTACATTTCCAAGCCGAGAGAGACCATAGAAACTGGTGGATGGATGGATGAAGTGGTCTCATTGCCTGCCATATCAAAAGAAACATACCCTAGTATCAACATTGTGACTTAAAGGTAAAAATCAAACATTAGCAATCAATATGAAAACAGTTCATACCATCATTCCGAACACTTATTGGGTGACAAACTTACAGGGTGGATCATACACACACACACACAAAATGGAAAAAGTATAACAATGTTGTAAAAAAAGAAGAAGAAAATTTAAAGAAATTTGTAAAACAAAAACTAGAAAAGTTAAAGAAATTTGTAAAACAAAAATGTGTAAGACAAAAACGTTATAAAACAAAAATGTGTAAAACAAAAACTTGAAAAAAAAACTTAAAATAACTGAGGGCCCCATATGATTAGCATAGGTGGCCATCTCCCCCATGACTGAGTTGTAAGGGAGAGATCCGAAATAATGAGTGCCTGTTTGAATTTCTAAGAAGTGCCCAACTTCTCCCAATTGATGATCTTAGATTAAGGGATGGAAGTTGCTGACGCTCATATTCCAATGTATATATGCTTTCGTTATGGGCATGGGTTTCCTCAGTTCGTTCCATGCATATTTAGTTGCTCCTTCAAGTAGCTGTCAACCACAGGGTGTCTACTACTGGTTGTGTGGTTGCTACATACAAGCATCTTTGTTTCAAAGTTTCAAGAGCACACCTGTTACATGGAGGCATTTCCTCCATGTCATCACCCGATGAATCACTATATGTGATGCATGGAACTTTCCTCTTCTCGATCTTTCCACAAATTTTTATCTTAGATATTTCCAAGGAAAGATCGTGGATACTAAGGCATGCATCTACTATACTTAGCCATGCCCTTCCCATTATAATTGGGAAGTCCCCTTCATTGTTATTCACTTCAATCACCAGAAAATCAGCTGGGTAAGACCAACCACACACATTGGTAATGATGTCCTCCATCAATCCCAAGGGAATGGTGATGGACTAGTCTGCCAGCTCTAGTTGAATGTTGCTCTTCTTAAGTTGGGGCAGATTCCAAGCTTGATACATCTCTCGTGATATTAAGTTGACTCTGGAACCTAAGTCAAGAAGAGTCCTATGTGGTTCATTTCTGGCAATCTGTAAATAGATTAAGGGACTCCTAGGGTCAGTTAGTTTCCTAGGAAGGTGGCCTATCTTAATCCAGTCGGATACGGTATGCGTTAACATAACCGTATGCGTTACGCTCTGTTGGACTAAAGGGTGCTCCGAAGTGTTAGATGGTGGAGGAGTGTACATGGGCCCAACCACTTATTTTTGTGAGAGTTTGTCTAGGCTTTTGGTTCTAAAGAAGGATCTTCTCTTTTTACAGTTGTCAGAACCAGCAGTAGGTTGGATATTTATAGCTCTCGCAGCGTGACGTTGCTGCGGTTGAGGAGGAAGTTCCCCTTGCATTGTTGGAGCAGGAGGTGTTACAGGAACTACTTGTGGTGGAAGAGGTGCGGATGGATTAGGAGGATGGTGTGGGTATGGAGTGTCTCTCGGAGGAGAAGGAGTCCTTCTGAAGTACTCCCGAACTTGGTAGTGATAGTTGGAGGTTGTGTGACTCATAGAGTCACTTGGAGAAATCAGCTGCTGCACATAATACCCATAAGGGTCAGGCTGCCAATAAGGATACTAATGTTTTGGCGATGGAATCCCCCATGACTATGGGTATTGCCACTGTTGATGTTGTCTGATGGGCTATGGTGAAGTTCCACTTGGGTAATACGTTAGTGGTTGGTGGAACTGCCTTGGGTTACCTTGTGGATAAGGTAACCTTCGGGGCGTTTGCCGTTGGTTGAGTCTTGGATTAAGCGCATACACCCCAGACTCCTGTAGATGTGAGATGATGGGGAAACATCCCTTAGGATGATCATAGTGGCAAATCTCACATCCACCATCATCATCTGTGTCAGAGTCCATAGCCACATCGGAGTTAGTGATTTTTCCCTTACCCTTGTTATGTGCAGGGCCTAAATCTCTCCACTTTTTCTTCCCTTTGTCACTACTTTGTTCAACCTTAAACTCTTCTACAATTTTTAAGACAGTTTCAATTTTAGAGTCTAGGGAACTCCATACGTCATTTCCCTTAGCCGCTATTTCTGTTGTGAGCTTTTAAAGCAGCAAGGTCTTTCTGTTCACCAACTCTTTGATTGGTGACTCATCCTCTTCATCGCAAAACTTCACTCCCTTCTTTTGAAGGGAGGGATCACATTTGTACTCTTCTACACTTTCCCTTTTTTGTAGCTCACCTTCTTCTTTTGCTACTTGTTCCAACAAGCTATGTACTTCATGGACTCTAAGTTGTAAGAGTCTCCCTTGGGCATAAGTTCCAAGGGTTCTTCTAGTTTCATGCCTTAGCCCATCCACGATGTGATGAAGTTGATCCCGCTGAGGGTACCCATGGCCCAGGCAACGATGTAACAATATATAGTAGCGGGCCATGGCAACATCCAAGGGTTCATATGTACCTTGCTTCTAGCCTTGGATCTACTTACGCAAATTGGACACTCTGGAGTACATTTGATACTTTTCGTTGAACAGTTCTAGCATCGTACTCCACCTCTTGATGGTTTCCGCTTCTAAGGACTAGTACCAACTCTCTACTTCTTTGGTGAGTGTCCTTGGGAACAACTTAAGTTTTTTCCACTCATTTTCTATATTTTGCAAGGCACAAGCATCATGGAATTCTTGTAAATGATTTTGCGGATCTGCATTGTATCCCCCTTCAAATTGTGTGATATTGTTGATGTCTAATCGTTTGATTCAACTATCTTTTAAATGCCTTGTGGGAATCCTAACTACCTCCATTATGTCAAGCATACTTCAGGTTGCGAGTAGGGGCTCGTCATGATCGTCTCTTTCATGATGCCTGTGATGTCTATGTTGTTCCCTACTATCCCTACATCCTTGCCCTTGTCCTCTCTCTCAACTTTCCAGTCAAGGTCTTTCGTCCTTCTTACCTTTATCCTCACCTTTATGTTCATGGTGGCTGTGCCCAGATGTGGAAGGAGAGGGTGAGTGATGGGATGAAGGAGAAGAAGAAGGGGAACCATCACCATGACGATGTTTCTTGCCTTCTCTTCGGCTACTACGTCCCCGATCGTGGTGACGATCTAAGTGCTCATCCTTAGCATGAGTGGTTGTTCCCTCTGTGAACAGTTGGTGTTCACGAGCATCAGAACCATGGTTATGTATCGTTGATCATAGGTTCTGATACCCAACCTCCTCATCATTGTTAGGAGGGGAAACATTGTTTGCTAAAGAACCCATTATAAGGGATTCCTCATCTCCTATTTCGCTAAGGACATGCGGGGCTTTACCCTTCAGAAAAGTATGTTGACTCTCTTGCCTTAAGTCCCTCATACACTGGGCATCTATGGGATAATAATCCCTCATGTCAAAATCTTCCAAAAACGTATTCAGCATATAATTTATTCATGCCAATTTGTGCCAAGGCATAGAAAAGCATGCGAGAAACTGATTAATCTGGGGGTAACACGATGTTACCTTGCAAATCTCTCCAACGCATCTGTTCATCTTGATGGAGAATAAAAGTAAAGTTTCGGATATACTCATCGGGATGAGTATAAACTATCTTGTATTGTTTAGGACTTGGCTGATTTCGGCTATGTGTTTTATGTTGTCGACTGTCTCATGTATGATCCTTAGGTGGTGAGTTGCTCTTATGGGAAGAAGGCATTTTTATCGGTGTGCTATTTCACTGTTATATAAATTTTTCTTTTGATTAACCTAAAGGTTCGTTAAGGCTCACAATGATGTGAGTGATATCCTTTATGTTCTATATGGCGCACAAACACTTAGTCCCCAACAACGGTGCCAATGATGAGTAGCGAGGTACCCCTACACTCAACCATATGAAACGAGCGTAGCACGCAGAATCTGGTCGAACTCCATAGACTACATGCCTACATGCCCCATGGAACACTTGGGGTTAATCATTCATTGTCTTCCCAGACTTGTAATTGTCATGGTGTATGGTTAAGTAAGTCTGAGGTATATGATTTTTATATCTTTTATGGTTTTATGTCTTCTATGCTAAGAGTGAAGGGTTGAGAAACTAACTAACTCTAACTAAGAACTAAGTCTAAATCAACTAGCGTCAGCATCCGTTCCCACTTACCGTACACACCCTGAACTATGCAACCGCAGCTACCAAACGCTAATCGTTACTAGGATCACCACGTGTAATGCACGTGCTCGAAGTGGTCATACTGAGGCACTTAACTAGCCTAAACGTGATAAGTATCCATTCCTTGGATATCCGTACACATCCTTGAATGCTCATAACCAAGTCATACTTATCCCGTGTTCTAGGAGATAACGGTGAGAGAGACTAATCGTGACGAGTAGCCAATTCCTTGATTATCCATACACATTCGTAAATGCTCGTAATCAAGTCGTACTCATGTCGCGCTATGCAGGGTAATAAATAACAGGTAAGAAATAACATGTAAAAAATAACAAGTAATAAATCCTATTCCATGCACTGCAAGGTTTATCCACAAAGCTCATCTTTATTGTCGTACACAACTTGCGTTTAGGTACAAAGCTACTCGAATAAAGATCCGTTCACTCAGGGACTCCTACTGCAGGCACATGGAAAATATTCTATCTCTAGAGTGATCAATCTGCCAGAGTTTCCCTACTTCTAGCCTAGGATGGAAAATAAGGGGAGTGCTGCCTCTTATTTATAGATTTGGCGACAGACTGCGATATCGTGTACGTGACATCGCATGGGACGATGCGATATCGTGTACGTGATATCGTGGCTCATGCGAATCATGTCTCATCAACATCATAGACCAAAAGACCTTTGGCTCTTCTTATACAAGCCCCAGGAGGGAAGGTAATTATCTTGGAAAAACAGTTACACTCGTGTCTCAAATGATCATGTTGCACGTCATCGCGTAGCTTTGATTTTTTATAATGGACTCCTATAAACACTCTACAGGAGTCTCGTTTCTCCAAAGAATGCACTTCCTATGTCTTGGTTTCAAGTTTGCTAAAAATTGGCTACCGACAAGAACTAAAGATATGGCTTGTTCATGTGAAAACATTCCTCTTTCACAATTCCAACAACAATTATAACCCTTGATCAACTCTTGATTTTCCCAGTGATAACCAATCCCCTTGCATCTTGAATTGCACTTCCTCAATCCCATGTACTTTTGAACATGGTGCGATGACATCCAACCAGGGGTTGACCGATAATGCTTGGTACGTGGTTGTTCATGGTGTTTTGTACTTCTTTGTTGATGCCTCTCGGGTGGATTCTTCTAGACGTCAACAAAGAGGGAACAATGAAACACCACGAATTTTGGCCTAACACTTTGAAAAGAGAACAACTCAAGCCCCCTTCAAGCTTTTGGGAGGCAAACATTTGACTAAGGCATGTAACTCATGGTCATCTTGTCAAGCTAGCTTGCCCTCAGCATGAGTAACTCCAATGACTTCAAAATCAAGTCAAAAATGGTCCAATCTGAGGGTGCAATCCATCCTCAAGGGCCATTGTTGTCCACTCCAAGTTTCAGCATTTGGGAATTCAAATTTTAGGACAAATTATACACATTTTCTCACTCACACTGAGGTCACGCTGGCAGTGTAAGTGCAGCATGAGCAACTGTGAGAGCCTCGAAACTAAGTCGAAATGATTTGATTTCAAGGGTGCAAGTTGTCCTCAAAGTTCATTGTTGACAACTTCAAGTTCCAACCTCTAGAATTCCAGATTTTAGGTCCAAAATTGCAAGTTTTGTAGCTCACACTGGCAGCGTGAGTCCAGCATGAGCTGCCAAAAGTGGTTTAAAAAAAGGCACATACAAGCTCAATTTTTGGCTTGTAGATCACTCTCAAGGACAACTACAGTCAAGCAATTACTATACTCAAGAAACAGGCTTCAAAGATCAAAATTTGGTGTAAAATATGTCATTTTAGCTCACTCATGTTGAGGTCACGCTGACAGCATCAATGCAGCGTGAGTACTGGTCACGCCTACTCAAAAACACACCAAACACACGCTAAGGACACGCCAAGACAAAATCAACTCACACTGGAAGCTCTAGTGAAATAGAGATGCCTCAAATAGCCACAAAACTACTCAAATTGACATTCTACAGTAGTGAATTCAGAGATTGAGAAGTTTCAAGGGAACCGGAGTCAATCTCTCTTGTTGTACATTATCATTTTCATTGTAAAGTAAGCTTGTCAAGCTCTTACACTCCAAATTATATCTGCTTCCATGGGCGTAAGCTAGCTTGTGTAAGTCAACACATGTTGTAAGATACAGTGCATCTAGTCAAGAATGTAGCCCACATATGCATGCCCAATTAACACGTAGTTGTCCATCTAACACCTATCACATGATCTGTTTTCCTCTCATTTCTCAACCATTGATCCATATATGAGGTCTGTACCTAAGCCTAGCCAAACCTTATAAATACCCCATCCATTCACATAAACAGGGTTGGCAATTTTGAAGGTTGACAGCTTAGGAAACATTGACTAGCAACTTTTGGATGCTCAGGAGCACCTGACTCTTAGCATCCAAGCACCTACAAGCATATCACCTCAAGGCTTAGCGCTTGACTTGCCATCCACATGCGCAGCTACACTTTGACTGGTGCACATTAATTCTAAGCAATACAATACAGTTCATTTTTCCTTCCATTATATTGTTTACTCTATTTTAAATTTAGTTTACGCTTCATTTACAATATCATTTCTGTATACGCTCTATTTGCATTTCGTACATCACTATTTACACTTCAAGCATCAGTTACGATAACCCTAGCACAAGCCATATCTTACATTTAGGGAAGTCCTTGGTTGATTTGCGTGTAGATAATCCAAGGCACTCTGCCTTCATTTTCTTTTCCAGCTTTCCCTCATGAGAAGGCAAGGTCAGCTATGCCCGTCCGACGATCTTTTGGTGTTTGTTTTTACCTTCCAGCCTTACACCGACAATTTTGGTCAGTATAGTTACCTTATCCCCAAGGTAACTCAAGGTAGTTCCACCAACCTTCAACATATTATCCAAGTGGAACTCCACCACAACCTGTTGAGCAACACCAATAATGGCAATACCCATAGTCATGGGGGATGCCACCACCAAGGCAACAATACCCCTACCAGCAACTAGACCCATATGGCTATTATGTGTAGCAGCCAATCTCTCCACATGACTCTATTGGTCATGTGACACCACAACATCACTACAAAGCTCGAGAGTATTATAGGACTCCTTCTTGTAGGGGAAATAACCCATAGACATACCATCCTCCAAATTCATCCGCAACTCTCACACCGATAGCTCCATTACCACCCACTCTAGATATGCAAGGAAAACTCCCCACTCAACCATAGCAACGCAATGCTATGAGGGTTATGAATCCTCAACCCACAGTTGGTCCTGACAACCTTATGAAGAAAATACCTTTCTTCAGAACCAACAGTCCAACCAAGCTCTCACAACCACAAGCGGTTGAACCTGTAAACACCTCCCTTTCAAATAAGGCTTCAGGGTTCCCTTCAAACCAAACACCGAGCTCCATGCATACGGTTATGTTAACATATTCCGTTACTAACTGGATTAAGGTGGGACACCTTCCTAGGAAATTCTTTGATCCTGAAAGCCCCCTAATTTATCTCCAAGTCGCTGGGAATGAACCATGTAAATCTCTTCTGGACTCAAGTTCCGGAGTCAACCTAATATCACAAGGGATGTACAAAGCCTGAAACCTACCTCCATTAAGGAAGAGTAATATTCACCTAGAGTTGGCCGACCAGTCCATCACTGTTCCCTTAGGACTGGTGGAGGACATCATTACCACTATGTGTGGGTGGTCGTATCCAACTGGTTTCCTAGTGATACAAGTGAACAACAGTAAAGGGGACTTATCAATAATAATGGGAAGAGCATGGCTAAGTACTATAGATGCACACCTAGGAATCCATGATCTTTCCCTAGAAATATCCAAGAAGAACACTTTTGGAAAGATCAAGAAGAAGAAATTTCCATGCATCACATACAGTGACACAGGGTGCAATTGCATGTAGAGATCATGGGTTATAAAAAGTTTAGCATTTCCTGCATGCAATTGGTGTGCACAAGACATTAATATACAAATGTGCCTGTATGCAATAGTCACATGACAAGAAGACACCCAATGGCTGATGGCTGATCAAGAGAGCAACTCACTAATGTACATGGAACTAACTAAGGGAATAACTAGTGCTTACATTGAAAGCATAGATACACTAGAGCAAGTTCGTTGCCAACTTCCAAGCCTTAACCTTGAGAACATCAACTGGGGAAAGTTGGAAATCCCTAAAAAAATTAAACAAGAGCCCCTAGATTTGAAATCATTGCCCACTGGTTTGGAATATATGATCCTTGAAAATGGAAAATCAGTGATCATCAATGCAAGAATTATTCCCAAACAAAAAGAAAGACTACTGAAAGTGATAAACAAGTGGTCAAAAGCCTTTGCCTAGTTATACCCCAAATTAACTAGAATAGATCCTAGGATATGGCAACATAGGATTTACACTGACCCCTCGAAAACAACCATAGAGGCGATTGAACCCAAAATTGAAGCAAACAGTAAAAGAAGAAATAGGATAGCTTCTTAAGGCTGGGTTCATATATCCCATTACTGATAGTGAATGGGTTAGCCCTCTGGTGATCGTGCCTAAAAAGGAAGGCAAATGGAGGGTATGTATAGATTTTAGGTTGCTAAACATGGCAACATTTAAGGATGACTTTCCATTGGCATTCGTTGACCAAGTCTTAGACACCATTGCAAGGCATCGCTATTTTAGTTTTCTGGATGGCTATAGTGGATACAACCAAAAATGGATAGCCCCAGAAGATCAAGCTAAGACAATGTTCACTAGTCCTTGGGAAACATTTACATATAAACAAATGTCGTTTGGCTTGTGTAATGCCCCTGCCACGTTTCAACGCCTAGTTCTAAGCATATTCCAATAGCAGATAGAAAACAAAGTGGAGGTCTTTATGGACGACTTCTCCACTTACGGAACAAGTTTTGATCAAGCCTTGGACCAATTAGAGCAAGTGCTAAAAAGATGCGTAGAAGCCAACTTAAGGCTCAACTAGCAGAAAAGCCATTTAATGGTCCAAGAAGGCATAGTACTTGGGCATAAGGTTTCACATTCAGGAATAGAGGTAGATCCAAATAAAGTTAGGATCATCCAAGGAATCACCCGTCAACTGAAAACTATCAAAAACATTCAATCATTCCTTGGACACATTGGCTATTATAGGAGATTCATTAAGAACTTCTCCAAGATTGCCAAACCGTTGGTAGAGCTAACAAAGAAGGATGCATCATTCGAATGGACCAGGGAATGTGAACAAACATTCCAAACTCTGAAACAAAAGCTTGTAGAAACTCCCATTCTACAAGCTCTTGATTGGTCCAGACCGTTCCATATAATGACTGACGTGTCCAATTATGCCTTAGGAGCCGTACTTACACAAATAGATGACCAAAAATGTCCTTACTACATCCACTGTGCAAGTAGGAGTATCGCCGGTGCACAAATTAACTACACAACTAGAGAAAAAGAAGTAATGGTTGTAGTATTTGCATTGGATAAGTTTAGGCACTATGTGTTAGGTTACAAAGTGTTCATCCATATAGATCATAGTGCAATCTGGTTCCTCATGAACAAGCCAATGGTTAGCCCTCGTATTACACAGTGGCTAGTAATCCTATAAGAGTTCAATCTAATGATGATTGATCGAAAGGGCACCAAGAATGTAGTTGTAGATCATTTATCTCGGTTGTGCTTGGACAACAAAGAGGATGAATATGTAATGTCTGATCATTTTCCTGATGAGGCCCTCTTTGCCGATGTAGTGAATAACCAACCCACGGAAAAAAACTGGTATAGTAGCATTCTCACCTATCTCCTTACTCAAAAAACACCACAGGAGCTGAACTTTAGGAAGAAACAACAGTTTCTTCAAAGAGCCAAGTACTTCATGGAGATCAATGGACAACTTTACAAAGTATGTCCTGATGGCTTGGTTTGATGGTGCGTGCCCAAGGAAGACCAACTGAGAGTTCTCCAAGACACTCATGAGGGCCCTTGTGGGGGTCACTATGCAAGGAGATGAACAACCATTAAGATCTTTCTTGTAGGATATTACTATCAAAATTATTTCTGGATGCCCATCAATTTGTCTAATCTTGTGAGCATTGCTAACATGATGGGGGAATGACTACTAGAATGGAGGGTCCACAACAATGGATTCAACCTTTAGAACCCTTCGACATTTGGGGAATAGACTTTATGAGACCCATTACAACAATGTCCAATGGAAAATCTTACATCATTGTTGCCGTAGACTATCTAACGAAATGGGCTGAAGCAACTGATGTTACAAACTACACATCATCTATAGCTGCACGATTTGTGCAAAAAAAAATCATAAATAGGTTTGGTGTGCCACGTGCACTTATCTCAGATAATGGAACACACTTCACAGGTGCCACTTTTTGGAAGTTAATGCAACGCTTAGGGGTTGAACATAAATTGACTACACCTTATCACCCCCAAGCTAATGGACAAGCCGAGGTCACTAACAAGGAGATCACTAAAATATTGACAAGAACAATTAGCAAGTATAGGTGAGATTGGACCAGTAAACTAAATGATGCCCTTTGGGCATACCGCTCCACTTGGAAACTCCCTATAGGCTACTCTCCCTATGAGTTAGTGTACGGAAAACTTCCAAAGCTTCCAATTCAAAATGAGCTTCGTACACTATCCATGGCTTGTGACCTCCACCTCAACCTTGATCTATTACAAAAAAAAAAAGGTTGGGAACTTTAAACGTGCTAGACGAAAATCGATTAGATGCCCTGTCATCAAATGAGTTGCACAAGACATATAACAAGAAAAATCATCACTTGAAAACTTGAAAGGTTAAGTATCAACCAGGAGATAAGGTTCTTTATTAGAACCCCACACATGTGCCACAACGCACAAAATTTCAAACACTGTGGAAAGGACCTTACATTATTCATACAACGTTTCCTTCAGGAGCCATGACCATATATAAACCTAAGAGCCCTAATAAGAGATTACTAGTCAATGTGCAATAGACCAAACCCTTCCATGAACTTAGAACGGTTAATGCACATAATACCTCTAAGAAGGGATGACCCCTCTCATTATTTCAGATCTTCCCGTTCTAACTCAGTCATGGGGGAGATGGCCACCTCTACTAATCAATTAAGGCCCTCAGTTCCTTTTTAACTTTTTGTTTTACACATTTTTATTTTACAAATTTCTTTAACTTTTCTTATTTTTGTTTTGCAACATCATTTCTACTCTTTCATTTCTTTATGTGTTTGTTTATTTTGTTAGGTTTGTCACCTTCCTGGTGGTGGTATGAACTATATCCTATTAATTGCTAATGTTTGGTTTTTACCTTTGAGTTATAATGTTGATACTAAGGTATGGTTCTTTTGATATAATAGGTAATGAGTCCACATCATCCATGCATTCACAAATCTCTATGGTCTCTCTTGGCTTGGAAATGTACAATCCCTTTCTTTAAATCATAAAACTATCAACGAATTGGTGACTGTGCATTTCTCAAACTGAGGAAGGACTCAAGGATTGAAAAGGGTGTGACTTCAAGGGAATTTGATGCATTTGTGCTAGCCATTCTCTTGGGTGCGTGGATGTTTTCTTCTTGAGTTTTCCTTACCATTTCGATGTTGCTCCATTATTGGGAAGCTGAGCTAATAAAAACAATAAGTCTTTGCATGGTGTGGTTCTCATGAAAAAAAATAGTGAGAATTCAAAGCACACCCCTTAGAAAAAATAATCATTTGGGCTACAAGCACTAGTTATGGAACTAAACAAACATGTTCCCTCTAACTAAGGCCCTCTCTTTCTTCCTACGTTTCCTTTTCTCATTTCCTCGGAATGGTGGTGACTCTTTGGCAGAAGCATTCTTACTACTTCAAGTGGATGGATTGGCCAAGTGTATTAATGTGAAGTCACTGAATGTGGATTGTTTAAGGCTGGATTTGGAATGAGATCTACTAAGTCACATTAACCATAGGCTATACACCACCTTATTCTTAGGATTCCATTCTATTCTCTTCTCCTCATCATTCTTTCTCCAATTTCCACCTCATTTTCGGTTGTATCAGTAGTCTATATTTTGGTTGATGCATTGTTTTCTTTTTGGTAAATTCTTGTGGTTAAGACTTTAACTCTTTCTTTCAGATGACATTTCCAGACCCTCCGGACTCTTTGAATGTGGGATTGTTAGAGCATTAAGGGCATGAGCCTGCTTTGGGGAGGACCCACTGACATTCCTAATTGGTGCATCAATTAACTTCTTTCACTTAAACATTACTACAATCAACATTTATTTTGTTCATTTCCACCTCTAACATCCATTTTATCGGCATTTCCATTGTTTCTTTTTCTCCATCTTTCTTATTCCTTATATTTTTTCATTCTATCACTACTAGAGGATCGCTCTTAGTCATGGAGGTCCTGGTCTAATTTTTTTAATTTTCTCCTAACCCCTACACCTTGGGTAGTCACCAGTGTTATATCTCTAGATTTCGTATTAGCCATATCACAACTCAACCAATGGATCTTACACCAAGGCAAGGTATCAAATGTATTGTGATTTACTTGTCCTTGTTCATATGTGACTATATTGTGTGTGCAGATGGAAATCATATAGCAATGGACTAGATCTGGAGGAAACACTTAGGATGGTTTGGTGCTGGAACAGTTGTGCAAGGAATAGGACTAATGGCGCAGTTGTAGATGGACAACGGAAGGTGCAATTTTGGCATCGGTAGCAGCGCATCTTCTTTTTCTTCTCTCTCTCTCTCTCTTCTCTCTTAGCTGCCAAATAAGTCTAGATGTCAATTGTGTATAGTGTTCATTCTTGTAGTCATGAACACTAATATTGTCATGTATTGTAATGATTGATCCATTCACATGTCATCCCATTCACCATTAGTGTCATTCAAGTCAATAATCCCATACCTTCCCAATATTTTATAAGGAACTCGAGGACGAGTTTTCATTTAGTCATGGGGGTATGATGAGCCAAGATATCGCGTACACAATATTGCGTCCCGCCTTATCTTCTATAAATAAGAGGTGGCTTCCCTTGTTCAAGAGAGCTTGACTTAGATCCTTAGCTAAAATCTTGCAGTTTTACCGTTCTAGAGTTAGAATAATTCTTGTGTGCCTGCAGTAGGAGTCATAGAGTGAACAGATATTTATTCGAGCAATTTGTACCTAAGCACACATTTGTGTATGACAATAAAGATGAACTTTATGATAAACCTTGCAGCATACAGATTAAGCTAAATAGTAATTAATTATTTTTGAATATTTAAATGCTTTCCTAGTTAATTAATCTCTCTCTCAACCTTTGACTCTCCTAGTTAAGTACACTCAGTACGACCACTTCGAGCATGTGTGTAACGCTTGGTAACCTAGTAATGATTAGCATTTGGTAATCCCAGCAGCATTGCACTGGTTCAGGATGTGTGCGGCAAGTGGGAATGGATACTAGTGTTAGGAATAATTAGAACTTAGTTAGTGAATAGTTAATGTAAGTTAGTCACTTAGTTCTCTTCACCTTCCCCTATTAGCATAAGACATTAAAAAGATAAAAGTTATAAAAATCATATACCTCAAGCTTACTTAACCATACAACNCCACTAGTTTTAGTTCCTCTACCTTGAATCACCACTACTACTCTCCCAAATATCATCAATGCACAATATCTTATATGAGATCACCACATCACACCTCTCACCCTCCATCATATCCTTAATATTCTCATACTCACCTCCACGATATGTCACCTCCAACAAAATTGGAAGGTTCAACACCACAACATCAATGAAAGAATGCCACTTGTGCTACGAACATACACAAAAATGATAATGCCAGCAGATCTCCACCACAATCTCAAAAATGCCCTTTCTTTAGGATGGTTCCCACATGTAAGAACAACACTTTTGGACCTACTAAGTCATCCAAACTAGCATAATCCCAATCCAGTGCAACACCCTTCCTTTCACAACCAATGTCCTCCAATCCTACACAAAGGCCAACATCCATTGTTTCTCCAACACCTACTAGAAGTAGTGAATCAAGAATTATGTAGAGACAAAAGAATCCATGCATAACTAATCATGATAAAGGGTGTAGTTGTGGGCTGGAAGTTTGAAATATTAACACAACTCCTATACTGATCCACCATAAAGTTTAGGAGCAAGTGTGTGAGAAAAAACTAGTCTATGTAGTAGCCACTAAACTAGAAGACACCTAA
The DNA here is from genome assembly GCA_015680685.1 of Gnetum montanum. Taxonomy (NCBI): domain Eukaryota; kingdom Viridiplantae; phylum Streptophyta; class Gnetopsida; order Gnetales; family Gnetaceae; genus Gnetum; species Gnetum montanum. Next base: position 160,353 of record MNCI01018361.1, read on the forward strand.
TGGCTTGAAAATGAGAATATAAAACTGTTTTAAAGATGCATGGAAGAAAATAGTTCACTTTTTAGTTTTATAGTTAAGAAAATGAACCAAACAGAGGACTTAGACATAGATATCTTACACTTTGATTATACACCAGAAGAGGATATTAAACATGGAGACTTGGGAATTAAAATATAAAATTATGAAGAAGAAGCAAACACATCTAGACCTCCAAAAATGGAAATACCTTCAAGTCCAAATGAAGATATGTCTCTGAATGATCCAAACGAGACTATCACTAATGTTAGATGTGCTACCACACAATTAATTATAAATTGATAACAGTGATAGATGGAAAACCAGTCATGTATAACTAGGGAATTATGCATTCCATCTCCCAAATGTGTGGCCATAAGATTAGTTGAGGGGGAGATGCTCCATCCTAGTTCAAGAACTAATAAGTGTTTTTTACCTTTTTTTATAATTTTTTTATCATTTTCCTATTTCTTTTAAAATTTTTTGATTCTTCATATGTTTTCCATTTCTTATTATTTTTATTTTATATATATATTTTTCTCTTTTCTTGAGTCATTCTCTTTATGTATAATGAATGTATTTCATGTTTTTGTTAATAATATTGCCAAGTCATGATGTAGAAGTCAACACTATGTTTTGGGTTTTTGTGTTATGCTATCAAGATGATTGGGTAAGTAATTATGTAAAGCAGTGAGACCACCTCATCCATCCCTCGAATTTTTTGAATACAAGGTCTTTTTCATGAAAAAAATTTGGTTCTTCTTTCATGAAACTAAAATTAATCAATGATCATTGTACCCTAAAGAAAGAGGGAATGACCAAGTGGGAATGGTAAGGGTGTGACCTTAAGGGAACTTATTGGCTTTTTTTCTTATGTTTCTTCATGTGGTTTATGACTCCTCTTAGAACATATCATCACTTCTCCATCAACCAATAATAGGAAGCTAAATGTTTTTGCATTGTGTGGTTTCCATAAAGAAACACACACACACACACACACACACACACATACATAGAACAATAATGGGAATTCAAAGCACACCCCTTAGACATAATAATAGGCTATAAGCACTAGTTATGGAGCTAGAAAGACATGTTACCCATGCCTAAAGACACCTTTGTAACTAAGGCTACTCCTTCCTTCTTCTCTTTTCTTCTCTTTTTGTAGTGATGATTGTTCTTTGAGGTGGTTGTGGATTCATGGTGGTTGATAGGATGGAACACATCAGTGTGAGGTCACTATTCATGGTATGGACTTGGTCTAAACTTGGATGGATAGGTATGCTGATCATTTTAATCACATTTTTCACAAGAACCTATTGTAAACATGGTCGAGTACCTTACATCCCAAGCTCTGTAATCCCTTCTCATCCCATTATTCACCTCATTGCTACATGTGATTATGAGCCTTTTGGTTTTGTTTAGTATAGTACAACATCCCAACCATAGCAATTGTGTGTTATTTGAAACAAAGGCATGGTCTACATTTAACTTTCAAGTGCCCATAAACATCAATAGAAGTGGTTATTCAAGGGCATTATGGTAAGAGCCTACTTTGGGAAGGATCCACTTGCATAACTTTTTTTGATCATGGCTTTTAACTAACTTTCACATCTTCCAGAACATCAATGATAGTTTCTCTAAATTTATGCATAATTTTGGGACTACTTCTCATCACTTTCAATTACTTTTTCCTAATTTTTTGTAAAAATATTCTTCAAGTTCAATATTTCTTAGCCATCTTCTGAATCAAACCTTTGGTTTCAATTGTTCAAAAACTTGTGTGCTTCCAGAGTTATGCTTATTAGTCATGGGGGCTAGGGATGTCCACTTTGAAATTTGTCTAACATCCTATTTTCGAATATGATGGTAACTAATAGTAATTGAGCAAAATAATATGAATAGCTTGATGGTTTTAATTACCTCATGGCCTTGGGCATAGTATGTCATCATCACCTTGTGCTTAAATGAAAACTAAGGGATTTGAAAAGGGTTAATTATTAAGGAAAATTTACCAAAAATAATGTTGATCCTTTGGTAACTACAAGTGATGCTAAAAGAAATGCCTAAGGAAGAAGGTCTTTTACTAGGCACAAAAACAAAGCTAAGAGGGGGCAATGGAGGATATGCCCATGGACAAATCATAGCACATCCAAGATAGTAGTTCAAGAATCACATGTTTGCTAGATCCATGGGATGATGAGAAGAAATTCTAGTCCATCCTTCAAGAATGTTCCACATGAATAGAGAAGCATCAACATAAGAATCAAGGTTGAAAGTCTACCACCACTAGCCCAACAAGAAGAATCATCTTCAATAGATTTTTGAAGAACTATGTAAATTTTGTAATCTTCAATGTTTTTCTAGTTTTTTTATCACTCTATCAAGTTGTATGCATCCACTAGAATAAAATTTTTAATGCAGCACTTAGAGTTAGTCAATAGTTAGTGTCAGTCAATAATCCCATCATTCCCAATTTTTTGTAAAGAAAGCTTGGTCCTATCCTATTAACTCAAGGATGAGTTTTTATTTAGTCATGGGGATATGATGAAGCATTAGTTGGTTGTGTTGATGTAGCCCCTTTGACATAGCCACTTTGAGGTAGTTGCTTTGACGCTATTGCCTTGACGTAGTTGCTTTGACATAGCTACCTCAATGCAGCTGCATTGACTAGGCCCTGTCAACACAGTGTCTATTTTCACCTATAAATATGCTTACTCCCACCACGTATTAGCATTCTTTGGTCAATAAAATAGCTGAACTCTTGTAATTTTATTTTTTAGCCTTAGAGAACAGTCCGAGTGGCAATGTACCTAGACACATTTCTTGAATGGAAATAAGATTGAGATTGATTCTTATTCATTGCATCACTTTCACTTAGATTAAATTTACTTTTAATGCATTTTTATATTCCATGTACTTAGTTAATATTTATGCTTTCATGCATGTTAATAAATTAGTAGAATGAGTGTGACTAGTTTGAAGCATAAACGTGTATACGCTTGGTAATCCTAGTAGTGCTATTACTTGGTTCACCCAATAGCATAGCGCTTGGTAATCCTAGTAGTAGATATGTGGGTTCAGGACATGTACAAAAAGCTAGGAATAAACACTCATCATTTGTAGGCTAGTTTAGACTTTATCTTTATGTTGTTAATTAGATCAAATAATTAATTTTTCTATTATCGTTAGGAGTAGCATAAGGCTAAAATAACATCAAGAATCATATGGCTCACTCTTGACTAAACCATACATGATAAAACTAACACTAGTCCAAGCGGGAAGATAGCGATCTATGATCAATGTGATGCGTAACTAGTCCCATCCACAGAATTTGACCAAATCATGTGTAAACGCTTATGATTCGTATGGTTAGGCATAGGGGGTACCTCGCCGCTCATCAACCATGTTATAATTTGTGGAAGGAATAGTTTAAATGTCTAGGTTCAATAGGGATTGATCATAGATTGTTATTTTCCCAATAACATTTGTAGTTAGCTTATAGTGTATGGTTAAACATGACTCAGACATATGATCAATGATGTTATGTGGTCCATATTCATAATTTTATAATAATAGTAAAATTAAATTTGATAATCTAATCAGCTAAGAATAGGAAAATGAATCCTAATCTAGTCTACAAGCAATGAGTATCTATTTCATAATCCTTTGTCATGTTTCTAGATAAGTGCATCAACTACTAGGATTACCAAGCTATCTCATTACTAGGTGTACTAAGCAATTAGCTACTAGAATTATCATGTTGAGCCACTTTTAATGCTTAAGATCAATTATGTTCATTTTTCTATGATTAACTTACATGGAAATGTAAATGTTATGTTAAAAAAGTTGTAAATAACCATGGAAAAATAAATGTAAGAAATTAAATCTAATCTAAGTCAAAGTATGACAATGTGAAGGAATCCATTTTGATCTTTATTATCATTTATGGGTACATCCAAGCATAACCACTTAAATAAAGACTCCAAATAATTTACTCAATCACATGATATAGACACTTGTTAACATTTATAAAGAATGAGAAATGAAATTAATAAAGTCTATCTACTAGGAACTAAATTATGACCTTTCTTCTATCTTGACATGTATATTTATAGGCAAAAACTAACTGAGAGATGTTGCATCTAAAATATTGCATTATAAGAAGCATCATAACTAATGGAATACAGTTTTATTATTCATCAATCTTAAGACAAGAGCTATGTAGATGTTTTCCTGATGAAATATTAACTTAGCCTTGAACTTGTTAACATAAAATATGTGGCATTTCCGATTATCCTTATGACTCACCAAAAACTCATTTTTAATTAATTACAAAAATTATGGAATGACTAAGATGAAACTACCTACATGACAAAATTGAAAGTGTAACACTTGATAAATTTATATCATGAAGTGGTTAACCTTTATACAAAATTTATATCATGAAAAAATTATTATAAATAACTAATTTGAAAGAATTGCAACTCATGTAGCATAGATCCTTTACCCTTCTTTTTAAGTTATTACTAAATGGACATATTCTTCTCCTTATTGGTTCAAGAATCTCTTGTTTTTCAAAATTTTTTAAGAATCTTTGCATACCCTGGAATATCATGTTCATGATCATTTCCTTTAGATTATACTTGCTATTGCATAGGTTCATGTCTCAGTTTCTACCTTAGTCTCTTGATCTCTTATGTGCCATTTACATTAAAGATCAAAAGTTCAATGATACAACACTTAATTAGAAAGTAATTTTTCATGCCCATATCAAATTTCTTATCCTTTTCATATAAAATTTTCTTTCTATGGTATCCTAAAATATCAAATTTATCTTTATGTTTCTTAATCCTAAATTTTGAAACATTAGAAACATTAATATGATATTTTAAGTCCATAAGATAAGTTTTTGAAAGAAAAAATCAAAGAAATTCAATATGAAAAATAATTCATATAAGATTATAAGACACTTTTGCTAAAAATGTAGTCGATCACTAATAAGAGTTATTCATGTGAATACTTCTCATAGTAGGCTCTTGCCTTCTCACCAATCGATAATCACTAACTAAGATGTCCTTAAGTATCCTGGTAGTTTAATATCAATAAAAAGCATAAATTATTGATTTAATAAGAAAATATTGATTCATAAAAAGCATAACAAGGAAATATTGATTTATAATAATTCAGTGAAGTGGAATGGAAATAAAGGAAAGGAGAAGTAGTATATGAGGTACTATGCTCATAGACATAATGTACCTTATTATGTTTATCATTTCTAGTGTGAATCACCTTGTGCTTCTATTTTAACTTAAGACCAAGTCAACCCTATTCCAATGCCATTGCATTGTATCATTCTCAAGACTACCATCTAAGGATCAACTAAAGAAGCAACATAGCTCCAAGACTAACTTTTCAAACTTGTTACAAGAAATAACATAAAGAATACTAAATTAATAGTTAATTAATTAAAATGTTATCTTAGGTCATTTAACAATAATACTTTACAAATGAGTCACATACCTTTCTATTCATATGCTTTGCTAATTCCAAGATATTTTATTAATAGAGGTCTACCTTCAAACATGGATTACATGTCCTTCCACTAAGATATCAAGTTTAGTTAAATTTAATAATTAATCTATTCTCTTACTTGATAGAGGTTTATTTTTAAACATAGATCACATGCCTTTCTAGTGGCTCACTAAATGGAAGTTTTTAAAGATTTATTCCCATTTTTATCTCTCAATATCTCATAGTCTAGGTAGCAATGTGCTAAAACAATAACTCCCAAGGTGACATCTTGGGGAGTTAACAAATCACCTTATGTCATATATCCTTTTCCATCTTTTTTTCATTCTTTCTTCTTCCATTTAAGATTAGTGACTGTAAGGCTCATTAAAGTTTTTAGAATACTAAGGACCACATTATGCTAATTACATTAAGCTCTTCTTAATAGAAGATGAAAGGAGAATGAAACGTGTCTCACTAATCATTATAAATGTAATACTTCTAGTAGGTAATATGGAATGAATTGATGCAACTTCATAATATACGCCTTCAAAACCGTGTATATCATGTTAAAATAATAAAAAGAAAAAGAAAAATATAGTTAATCTACTAATACTGAGATCATAGAAAATAAAAGACTTTAAAAACAAAAAATAGTTAATAAAATAAAATTGGTTAAAATGGAAAACATTTAATAAATTCATAAAATATAAAAAAACATAAAAATGACAATAAATGAAAAATGTTGATCTTTTGGTACGTCAAAGACTTAAGAAACATGGAGAACAAGGATGCTTGTATGGTTGTTGTGTTTGTAGGGCAAGAACTTCGATTTGGAAAAAAGGTGATCTCAAAGAAGGACATCTACAAGGTCTTAAAGAAGCATGTAGGAGTTCAAAGTGCATGGAAAAGGAATGAAGACCTTAAAGCTTAACTCCAATGTTCATAAGGAAGCCTTAGCATTGAAGGATCAATTACATAGAAGACATCTCCAAGAAACATCAAACATCTCCCATCAAGTGAAAACATCTCTCAATAGTAGTAGACATCTTGGTCAAAAAATAGAAGGATCAATGAAGATGTCTTGACCAAACATCAAACATATACTATCAAGAAAATATGTCTCCTTGATGATGAAGATGCCTTGGCCAAGTTGAAGGTTTTTCAAAAGAAGATGTTTCTCAGAAATAGTAGACGTCTTCCTTATGAAGAAGATGTCTTCATGAAGACATCTCCTCAAAGACGTCTTCCTTATGGAGAAGATGTCTCTCTTGAATGGAAGTCTAATGCAAAACGATGTCTTAATCTTGAAGAAGACATCTCCAATGACCATTAGATATTCATTGCATGAATTCCAAGGTGATTTCATAAACATCAAGGTTATAAGAAGACTTCATTCTCTTGGGGAATATACAAGTTTTGAATGCAAGCAAGTGTCAACATCAAGCAATCATTATGCAAATTATTCTATTGTATTTGTGTGTCCCATTGTACTATATTTTGTACAATTGTAAGAGATCTATTGTGTTGTACCTCAAAGTGCAAGGACCAAAAAATTAGTTGCATCCTTTCCTTGTAATTCTTGTTTATCTTTTGTTGCCCTGAAGGGTTGATGTGCTTCTTGCGAGAAGGCATTGTCCTTGAGCTTGTTGTGATCCTATGGGATTGAGTATTGGTGTAGTGCCACAACATTCCAAAGTGGAGCTTAAGTTGTAAAGGTTGTGAGATCCTAGAAACCACATTCTAAGCTTGTTGAGACCTTGTGAGCTTGAGTGGATTTGTGGGATCGAATCACTCCAAAGTAGAGCTTAGAGCTTGTATAGGGTGTGGTACTCTTAAAACCACATTTTGAGAGTAAAAAAGTCTAGAGGTATGCTAGAGAACTACACTCTGAGTATGGACTATCCAAGTTGAGGAACCATGTTAAATTTGGTGTGTGCTTTAGTTGATAAAATTTTAATTTGAGAAACTTATTCATCTCTCTCTTCTAAGTTCAATGATCATCATGTGGTATCAAAGCCTAGTACTCTTGCCTCTTCATCAACTTCAAGAGTGGAACAATGGAAGGGGCAATCAACACCAGACATACTTGGTTAAGAAGACTATTTTACTTTATCAACTATTGTATCAAACATCTATATCACATCTACCATAAAGGTAAGTCTCTTATTCCATTCTTTTCATTCACAAATAAGTGTCTATACTTGTAAATTTGATAGTGCTCATGATATTTCTTTTGAAGAAAGGTATGGAATGTTTTGTCATGAAGTTCTTTCTTTCCAAAACTTGTATATTGAAATAAAAGACTCCTTATATGTCAAGCAAATGAAAATTAAAGTTCTAGATGATGAATGCTTTTATCACAAAAAGGAGAACTCAAACCTTAGGAATAAGATTCAAAAAGTAAAAAATGTGATTGAGGAAATGAACAAGAACTCTTTGGAGAAGACTAAAGATCAAAAGAAAAAAGATGTGTGCGAAAAAAATTCTAGTAGAACTCCTAAACCAAAAACTTTGAACAACTACTTTTGAAGAAAATATGGCCATATTCAAACATAGTGCTATCTTAGATTAAATCACTACTCTTAGCCTTTGCAAAAGCAGCTTAGAATAGAAACCTTGTAGGTTTGGAAAAGGAAAGAAAGAAAGCCTAAAAAGAACTTGATGGCTCGAATTCCTCTCTTCAATGACAAGATAAGCATGTGATACATCAATAATGGGTGTTCAAGGCACATGATAGGTGAAAAATCCCATTTCACCCATTTCACAGAACAAAATTGTGGAAAAGTCATGTTTGGAGACAATATGGAAGCTCCTATAATAGGTATTGATATCATAGGAGGTAAAGGTAAAGGATTGCAAACTGTAAATAAAGTGCTTTTTGTTGATGGATTAAAGCATAATTTTCTCATTGTTAGTGAACTTTGTGATTCAAATTTCAATGTTACTTTTTCTAAAGAAATATTTAGAATACAAGATATATATACAAGAAATGGTATTGAAGCCATGGCAAAAGTGATCTATGAGTATATTGGCACGGATAATGATCATGCCCCTGTAGCCAGAAGAAAGTATGATGATATGCTTTGGGCATTAGCGGGTAAGACTATTACTGAACGTGAAGAAGTTATTTCTAATTATTATTGGATGATGGGTCAAGGATATTCTTCCATTCCTGCTCTCACAAATTATGATCCTACTGAAAATTTGATGCCTAAAAGAAGTCCTTATGTTCCATCCGATCTGCATAATATTGTGAACACTGTTCCTATTCCTTTGCAAGATGAGTTATTAAAATTTCATAAAGATTCTGTTTGTTTGATTGAGCAAAGTAAACATAAGATAGTAGAAGAAAAACTACAAAAAGGAAAAGAAATCATGTAGTTTCATGAAGAAAATTTAGCTCAGATGAGAGAATCATCTCGAGGTTTGATCTCGGTTCATGAGCCCCTTGAAGAAGTGGGATCTAATGATGATCAAGTAGTTCCTAATTTAGAGATTGATGAACTTGTGCAAGTTCCTAGTTATTCCAAGCAAGGTGAACTTTTTATTTATCATTCTGAACATTTCAATGATTAGCAAGAAGAAGAAAGGCCACATCCTTTAGAAGACCTAATTGGGCCTGAGGAATCCAATCTATTTCAAGCTAATGATGAAGAGTTGATCGATCAAATAGAAGATGGTGAAAAAGTCCCCTTTGAAGAATACTTGGCAAAAATAGCTAATGAGCTCGCTATTATGACACTCAATGCTGAAGAAGAACATGAATTCTATCGAAGAGTCTTTCGTCTTCAACATATTGTTGCTAATGGAGAAGAACAAGATCAATGGACATAGAAAAGCATGATCTAGAAATGCACTGTGCTTTTATGATGCGAGGTAAGTCCATTGAAATTCCTGAAATTGATTTTGAAGAAATGTCTGAAGATCAAAGAGCTATTCTTCCTCTCCATGAAGTTTTATTGCAAAAATGGTCTTTTGTTAGCAGTGATGGCAAGATTAATTTTCCTGAGGTTACAAAGCAAGCCATGTATAATTTTAGTAATATGTTCTCTACACATATGTCTACAAGTATCAAGCAGTGTGAAGCCCTCTTAGATATTAAAGGTCATGGTATTCGTCCTGTTTTCTTACCTTTTTTTATTGAAGAATAAGTTTCTAATTGAAAGAATAAGGGTTTTTACTATGTTCATTTGGGCCAAATTGATATCATTGTGAGTCCAAATTTTAATTATGACATAGGTGCTAAATTTATGGTTACATTGTTGGATAGTCAAATTATTGGGGGTACTAGTTTGCATAATGATCCTGATACAGTTTGGGAATTAGCTAAAATCTGTTAGTTTAAGGGCATTCTTAGTGCAGATGCATTATGCTCTATACAACCAAACTTTCAATTAGCCTTAACAGATGAATATATGTCTTCTACATTATTACTTTGTGTGGAAATCCATGGTGTCCAGTTACTAGGATTAGTGTATATTGCTATTGGCACTAGAGGCACATTTCAACTTACCAACATGATTTTGATGAACCACAAATTAAAGTGGGGAGTCAAATTCCCTGTTGGGAGTAAGCATCTTATGGCATGTGGATGAAGTATTGACCACAAAGGATATGTGCAAGGTTTTTCAAGGTTAGAATAGTATTTGAAGGATTAAGAATTTCAGATAGTTCCAAGAAGTCGTCATCGTTGGAGTAAGTACCTGATGCAATAGTTTGCAAGATCTACAGTCATATCCCTAGAAGCATTGCCTCCTACCATGCCACTAGTTAAATATGGTTCAACTTCTGAAACATCCTCAAGTTCTAAAATCCCTCTTCACCAAATTATGATGCCAAAGGTCATTTTTTTATGATGTTGCAATCTCACAAGACAATCCATGAGAGAAGATTGGTGTTTGAAGGAAAAAAGCTACCTCAAAGTTCATATATGACAATAGCAAATGAAGATGCTAAGCCGCCTGATACATGTGCTGATTGTAGTTATTATCTTGAGCATTATATTGATTCCTCCCAGAATCAAATAGATGAGATCCGACAGTTAAATTATTTGGTCAATTGGACCAATTATTGTTCAAAAAATTGGAATTTATTGGAAGGTTCTATAGTAAATATAGAATGATTAATGGGTGAGTTGGATGCTAAAGTAGTAAATATTCAAGAAAGATTCCAAGAGCAAGAAGTAGCAAAAATATTAGATCAAAAAGATTATTTTTACTCTAAAAAATCAACTTAAGTTGCCAAAACCAGTAGAGAAAATGCATAGCCATCAAACAGAAGATCTGATAAGCAGAATCTAGAGACTTAAAGCAGAAAAGAAGTTGAAGCAACCATAAAAGGATTCTGAAAATATTGAAGGTTAATCTTGGCAAAAACAAGCAAAGAAAGCAATGTTTGATGAATCTGGTTGTTAGAAAAAACTCATGATGGCTATAAGAATAGAACCAAGACCACCTTGGAATTAATATCCTCAACCACCAGCCTTTACTACATTTCAACAATGGTCGACAGCAACAATACCAGTAATTGACATTGATTACTTCCCAACAAAAGAAGTATTGCATGTCTTAAGATTATGGATAGATCAACTGCGAGTTGCTATGAATGTCCTTCATTTAGATGAACCAACAACAATAGTTGGGGGATTATCTAGATTTGCAGGCAAGATACATCATTGGTGGGAAAGCTCTACAACTGAACAACAAGATTAGTTACAGCAAGGAGGTTTTCAAGGACTCTTTGTTGCCTTAGGTATAGAATTTACAGTTGATTTATCTACCAAATTATGGTTAAAAGATAAATTAATGTTATCTCAACATAAATTGCACAATTTAGCTTTCTTTGAGCAATTTAGTGTAGATTATGCTAAAGAAGTATATAGGTTAGCACTTCATAGAGATCCTATGATTACTTACTTATATCTAGATGCACTCATAGCAAAATTAGGGCATATGGTGTTATATAAGTCCATCGACAAATAGATAGATTTATCAACAACATATTTCACCGACATCATTCACATGGCCAGACAAGAACTACAACAAGCATGCTATCAAATTTCTCTGTCAAAACTAATGCCATCTACTAAAGTCTGTTCTTACTTAAATGGAGTAGATGTGTTTGGTCCAGCACCTAGACCCTCTCATCATATGAGAGGTCCACCAAGATACAAAAGAAGCAGATGATTTCCATCATCTAGACCATGACAACCAACATTCCAGAAATTCCCAAGAAGAAGAATAAGAATGTTCATAAAACGTTGTAGAGGTCTAGTCACAAAAAAAGCAATTTTTTGTTATAATTGTAAGGATATGGTGCATTATTCTTATGAATGTCCTAAAAAGAAATCAGATCTAAAGATAAAGGCATTCTTTAAAAAATATGAACAAGACTGGGAATATGTAGATGATCCGAATTAAGAACAAAACAAGTTTATCAAATCAAGTTGCTATCTGAAGATGATGCAAGCGAAAGTGAAACTGAAGACGCTAATTCTAAAGAAGCAGAAGGTCAACCTTGGATGTTAATGGCTAGATCAATAGAAGAAGATGTTGAAGAAGAGAAGCTGATGAATCTAACACCATAAGAATTTGAAGAATTGCTAAAATTTATGGAACAAGAAATAGACACCCTCAGCAACACGGAATTACTTTCTAACTTTTTTTTGTTTTGAAGAATACTATCAACAATGAAGCCACATGTTCTACTAGGCAATGTCAACTTGAATATCAAGCTTCATTTGATGAAGATCATATTGAAGTTCTAGCCAAAGTCACTGCTAATGTACTTGGTAAGTTTCTCATAACTCCTTATGAGAAATGGTTTTCAGTAAAAAATGAAGGGTTCAACACAAAAGCAATGACAACATCAACCCATTTCGACAACCTAACCAAAGATCAAGCTCATTAGGTAAAACAAATGCTTACTGTAATAAATGTAGTCTTGATTCCAATCAAGATTTCCACTGATGGAGTCAATAAGTGGATAAAGTACATAGCTTTCATCAACATTGGTGCAACACTCAATTTTGCACACAAAGATATTCTAACCACATGGGTGCAATCCAAGCTACTTCGAATAGATACCATGAATGGCATTAGGTATCTAACACATTTTTCATTTGGGGTTCCCATTCAATTAAATAATTCTATTATTGGGACAACCAATTTCGTGCAAATCAACGACAATGGATTTGACATTGGCATAGGATATCATTTCATGGATTCTATAGCTCCCTACACTATAGGAACAGATATGATTATCTGTTCACCAGGAGAACAAGGCCAAAAAACCAAAATTTTAGTTGCAAGGATTCCACCAGCCCTGCATTAAGGGCAACATAACCAGGTAGAAATATGTTCTCAAATCCTTCTTTGAATGACATCCTTACTGAAAATCATATTGAAGATCCAACTAGAAATAAGTATCAACATAGACAAAAGATAATGAAAGAAATAGGAAGTATTGCCATGGAAACATCTGAAAAAGAAAATAATGAGTTAGCAATTATATTCTTCTAAATGCTTTAACCATAGAAATAAAATGGCCTCTTTACAATAAGGAGCTGTTAATTCAAAAAGTAGCTACCAAGAAAATTTTAAGCAGATTTGATTGTAAGAGCAGCTATCATCAGATCAAGATAGCTAAAGAAGATATGCATAAAATGAATTTTAGTACTCCAAATGGTTTGTTCAAATGGTTGGTTATGCCATTTGGCCTAAAGAATGCTCCATCCCAATTTCAGCATCGAATGGATACCATTTTCAAAAGGCATCAAGAATTTGTGGCAAATTATATTGATGATTTTTTAATCTTTTCTAACACTGTTCAATAGCACATTCAACATCTAAAGTAGTTTGCACAGCAATGCCAACAACATGGAATTGGGCTATCCAGCGATGCAAAGAAATTTCAAGTTGCACAAATTGAGATCAGTTTTCTGGGTGTACAACTGAAAGAAGGTAAGATTTTTATATAGTCGCATGTCTTTAAGAAAATTTCTTTATTTCCAGATGTCTTAGATTCAAAAGATCAATGTTTAAGGTTTTTAGGATGTTTAAATTATGTTGAAAAACATATTGAAAAGTGGATAGATAAAATATCTAAAATCTGTCGTTGTAAAAATCAAATTCCATTTAAATGGTTTAGCAAGGAAACTAGAGAAGTCCAGCTGCTAAAAAAGAAGTGTCAAACTCATCCACCACTTTCACCAATCCTAAAGTGACCATTCATCATGAATACAGATGCAAGTTATGATGCATGGGCAGCAGTCCTGCTTCAATTATCTTAAGAAAGAGGAAAAGAAGATATTTGTGCTTATGCATTAGGCATTTTCCATAAGAGTGAGCTGAATTACTGGCTAGCTAAAAAGGATATTTTGGTAGCAATTAAAGGTATAGAAAAATTTCACATTTATTTAATTGGAGGTTCGTTTATCCTAAGAACGAATTCATCAAACCTAGCTACTTTGCTCAAAAGAAAGATTAATCCTTCGCAAAAATTACAACGCTTTGCTTGGTGGCAATTCCTACTATCCTAGTACTAGTTTTCGATTGAATGAATTTTAGGTCCAGTAAAGTATTTGCCAAATGTCTTAACCTATGAATTAAAGGAAGAAGAAAATGGTGCATGAATGATTATGATGCATCATTTCTTTGATAGAAGTGGAAGCAGTTCAAGTCAAATGTCAGCAAACGAGCAATGGAGGTTGTGGCTAGTTCAAACATTGGAAGATCAAGTTCGCTAGTGTCAACAAATCTATGCTATATTTCCCTAAGAACCTTTAACTAGCATCACTCATAACTATCCCAACCTTGATTTTTATGTCAACATTGTCGATCGAATTGATTGTATTGTAAATAATCTCAAGTGGTCCTACCTAGAACCAAAGATCTTTGAGCATCTGAGATTGTTTAAAGTCTTAGACAATATTTTTCTGATTAGGCATCCTCTCTTTCCCAACTAGTTTACCAGAAATTTCTTTTCGATACTACTCGATTTTGATCAATGGGAAGCTCAACTCTGTACCACATTTCAAAGAATCAACCTATATCTGGAGACCATATTATATGAAAATGAACACATTGTGGAAAGGCCTCCACGTCAATTGGAGGAAGCTCACGACAAACTATCATCACCTAGCCTCATTGAAGAAGTCGCCAAATTGATGAAGACATGTGATGATTTTAACAAAACACATAGCTGCATTTGCTGCATCCATCGTGCCATATTGCGTAATCTCTAAGGATGCTACGTGGATCACCCAGTTGTTAAATCATGGTTTGTTTCTATTCTAGTATGTTGTGTGGATGTAAGAACAACACAATCATGCTACTTCATAAATAAATAGCCCTCTCTAGTTCATAGAGAAACAAAAGAGAGAGGCATCTTAGAGTGTTTTGTGTAGTGCAAATCTAAGCGTTCTGCTTGATCTTGCCTTGTGTGCTTTGTAATTTGAAGAAGCTTTGAGTGTGGTTTAGTAATAAAATACTATCTTGTTGGGGAGTAATCCTACTTTGTTGCATTGATTATTTCTTGTATCACTAGTCTTTAGGTGAATCGAGGTGATCACAACTGTGTTGCAACCAGTGCTAAGTGAGTCAGCAAAGCAATGTAGTATTAAGATACTACACCATATTCATTGTCTTTTTCGTCTTCCGCAATGGCCTTTTTTACAAAGGTGCAAAGTTTCTCTGAAGCAAAAGAGAATTTTCCATCGTCTCATGAATGTCATGAAGCTCTAGTTCAAGTCCTGATGCAAGACCAACAGGAGATGTGCTACAAATGTTGTTGTCGGCCCAAAATAGCTATTGTAGAACCTAGAAATGGCTCAAAGAAATATGTAGAATACAAAATTTATCTACAAGAAATGATATGATAGAAAGAACTAGAAAAGGAAATGTGTATATTGCTATTTTTGGAAATTGTCCTAATCTTGAATCTAAGTGCTTAGTGAGTTGTATAGATGATACTCATCTTTGGCATAGAAAGTTAGGCCACATAAACAACGAAATTCTTCAAACTCTTTTTTCAAAGAAAATGGTTCGCAATCTCCCCAAGCTCAAAGATTTCAATCTAAATACATGTGAAGCATGCCAAAAAGGGAAGTAAAACAAGAATAAGATTTTGTTAGAAAAATTATATTTCTATAGCTTGTCCCTTAGATATGCTTCATATGGATGCGGTTGGTCCTGTTCAAACACTTAGCTTGGGAAAGGAAAGCTATTTTTTTACTATTGTTGATGATTATTATAATTTTACTTGGGTTTCATTTTTATACCATAAAGATGAAGTATTTGATCATTTCTTGAGAATTAGAAATCAAATCTAGAAGGAAAAAGAATATGGTATTAAAGTTATCAGAAGTGACAATGGAGGTGAATTCAAAAATGCAAAGTTTGAGTAGTTTTGTCAAATGAATGATGTTGAGTGGCAAGGTACCCCTACGCCCAACCATACGAATACGAGCGTTCACACATGATCCGGTCGAACTCTGCAGACATGCTAGTTGTGGTATCTAGACAGTTACACGTTGATCGCAGTTCGATGTCTTCCCACCTAGACTAGTATTGCTTTGTCACATATGGTTTAGTCCAGAGTGAGGTGTATGATGTGATCCTAAACTAATGCTACTCCTAGAGGTAATAGAAGATAATATTAATTAAACTAATGAGCAATAGGAAATGAGTCTAAGCTAGCCTAAATGCGATGAGTATCCATTCCTTAATCATCCATACACATCTTGGACCTCGTGCACAACTACTATTGGGATTATCAAGCGTAGATCCTAGGTATGCTACTGCGTTGCCAAGTAGTCGCACTTAAATGCTCGTGATTAAGTCGTACTCATTTTGCATTTAACAACAGGAATAGTAAATGATGATAAATAAATATTAACTAAGAAAGAAATAAATAACAATAACAATTAACAATTAAACTAGATAATTAAAACTAAGTGAATGCTACAATGATGAAGTAATCTCAATCATTATTTCCGGTCATGTGCACGTCCAAGTACGTCACACTTGAATAAGGTTCCATACAATTACAAACATCACACTACGGGCATACACTGGGAAAATAATCTAACTTCTACGGAAACAAACTGCAAGAGTCTAGCTACAAATGACAAAAGGATTGATAAATGAGGTGGAAGGCCCTCTTATATATAGGCCAAGGTAGGTAGCTACGTAAATGGGGCCTCGTCGATGTAGGAAGGCTTCGTTGATGGGGCCGCATTGACGCAACTGCGTATACCCGGCCCCATCAACACATCGACTTAATGACACTTCATCATATACCCACGACTGAGTAAAACCTCATCCTTGAGTCAAAGTGAGGAACAAGCTCAATTGAATACACAGTGGATAGGTATGGGATTATTAACTAACTAGAAATTTATTCATGCGGCAGTGGAGAATTAAACAAAATTTGGACATAGACAAAAAAGAAAAAACTAGTGGAACTCATGGGGTTCCTGATAGTGGTGGCTCCTCCATGGGTGTCTTTCCCTTTTCTTGTGCTCCAGGTCTTTGGATTTGATGGCGTTGAAGTATGGCCTAGAGTTTCTCCTCTTGTAAGGCCTTGAGTGCCTTGGCATGTGTGTAAGTTTGCACTTGTGCCATAGAGGCAGCCCAGTCAACCTTCTCTTTTTCCTCTGCCACCCTTTTATTCTCTGTCAACAGTTTATTAAGTTGCTTGGTTCTGAAAGTGTCCAACTGGTTCTAAGCAACCTTTGGCCTTGTACTCAGAAGGTTTAATACTTCTGAAATGGCTTGAACAGAGAAATCAATAGTCACACCACAAATGTTAACCATGGTGCCTTCTTCTTTATTGTGCCAAAATTGGTACATTTCCCATAAGTACCAGGCACCGCTTTTAGAGAGGGTATCTCCTACTTCTACTTGCCCAGACCATACGATAGGAGGATCTTCTTGATGAACGCTAAATGATTGTTCCTCTTGTTCTACGTGTTGTCTGGTAGGATCTTATCTTCCACCTCTCTAAGATCGTTCGATCGCACCTTGAGCAGGACCTTCCCGTTGTCCACGTTTCGGGGCCATCTGCAATCACACGGGACCAATTGTTAGTAAGGTTGTTACCAAAGTTAGGTTATACCTTACTGCTTGCCTTAATAGATTTACTTTATTTCTGTGTGATGTTAATTATTGGACGAACATGTGCTCAAAAGATTATAGTGTTAAGTCCTCTGTGCGTAGGTGGTTTCAAAATTTAATTTTCTGGTATAGCTAAGGGGATGAAATTTCTTTTGACACATTTTATTCTTAACTTTAGAACTAATTACCCTTAAATATTTCCTTTGGTAAATGATGAATTTCAAAAAAATTTCAAAAAAGTTATGTGCCATTCGGTAGTGCCCCTCCCCCATGACTAAGCTGAACACTCCAGGTTCAAGTAGGTTCATATGGAATGAAAATCAAAGTACCAGTGAGCAAGATATAAGTATAAAAGCAAGGATCTCACAATCGCAAGTCACAGAGAGAGAAAAAATTTGAAAAACTCCCCCACGTGAATAGTGGAAAATGATCGTAAGTATTGTGGGGAGGTCACATATATATATTTTCATCAAAGTTAGGGCACTTAGAGAATGTACCAAATTTTTAATATTTCTTTTGAAATTAAATGATGTAAACTAAGGACATCTGAACGATTGTTATAGAGTTCCATGGTAATTCAACTGGTTTTGAAGGCACGAAAATTATGATGGTATGGAATTTATCAATAAGGACCTCGGATGGTAGAGAAAAAGGCTATGTGATGATTCAAAGGAATGTTGAATCAGAGGGATAGTAATAAGGGAACAAGTATCAATTGAAAAATTAAGCTAAGGGTAAGAAATTGTGCATGTGAGCTATGTCCTAAGTGAAGATTACAACATAAATTACATAAGTGGATCCTCCCCAAAGCAGGTTCCAACCTATAATACCCTTGTGTAACCACACTTAAAGTGTCTGTGGGCACTAGAAGGGTTAAATGTAATCCGCACTAACTCCACAAAACACACACATGTAAATACCACCATGATGAGGTATGAATTCAATGCTATACAAGACACGAGTCACAAATACATGAACAGCGAGATGGAATGAATCAGAGAAGGGATTACAAAGATTGGGACGTGAGGTAACTAACTTAGGGCACAACGAATCCTGTGTGTAAGGCATGATTAACCTGTCATTAACCCATTGTTCCAAGATCAGGACCAAGTCCATTTCTCTAATCAGTGACATCGCATTGTTTTATCCCATGATGAGCAACTATGAGAGTACCATAACAACAAGGCGTACGATCACTTGGCGTTTTGTTCAAGGGAGGAGTGATTTTTGTTTTGTGGCACATTTCTTGTTCTTTTCTTTTTCTCTTTCTTCTTTTTTTTTGAATACTGAATCCAGGGAAGCCGCTAACCATCAGGCATGGGTGCATGTCTTTCCAATGGAACCCACTAGAATAGCATTGGATTTTTAAGTGCCCTTTTGATTACTCTTACTCCCATTTTTCATTAGATCTACAAGGATCTTAGTACAGCCACGTTGCATGATAACTCCCACAGATGTCACCAAAGAGAATCCACAAGTCCCCTTGATGTCACACCCTAATCATTCCCTCTTGGTACATCCTTCTTCATTCTAGGTATAATGAACACAAAATTAATTTTAAGTTTTAAAAATGTCAATAATATCATGTACCCCGAACAGAACCTCTTATTTGTAGAATGGATGAGTGGGTGTAATGGGCTCACTGTCCACATAATTGATCGTCGAGACTCGATAACATAGAATACACCTTAACCAACAATCCACATGAGTGTTTTATTCGTAGATGAGATTATTTACAAAAACATAAAAAGATAAAAACAGAACAAAAAGTTGAAAAATGAAAAACTAGAAAACAAAAAGTTATAAAATCAAATAAAAAATAAAAATGGCTATTAATCCAATTTTTTAGAATGAGGGATATTCCTCATAGCTAAACAGTTGAGGATAGCATGGATTAATAATTGGTGGCTGGGATCCTTGCATATTGGAAATATTGGAACTGGTCCATACTTACCCCATTGGGGTTCACACATTTGGTTATAATGAGCATAGTGGGGCGATTTATAAGATGTGATTCCCAGATAACGAGTTGACCCACTATGATGTTTGTGACTGGAAGATGGTATGCAAGGATTCGGACATTGCCCTCCATGCTTGTGTTCATTGGGCCGTATGGTTGTTGGAGTATTGGTTGGTGGCCCTGATGAAGTTACATGAGGTGTTGGATTCGAAGGCAAGGGTGCACCACAGTGTGGGGCTTATGTTGCGTTGGAGGATGTAGTGGCCTCAGAATTGTGTTGTCCCTTTTTATGGCCATGTTTAAAGAAGGGACGCTTTTGATGTTGCTGAGGTCTCTCACTGCTATTGGAAATAGTAGCACAAGTAATGTTCGTGGGTTGTTGCTATGGTGCAAACACCTTAGGAATAGTTGGTGGGGGTGCAGAAGAAGGTAAAGGATAAGAATGTTGAAAGTTAGGAGTATAAGGTGCACAAGGTGGTGGTTGTGTTGAAGACATGGGTTGATAGTAGTTTGGAGAATAGTAATGTGATGAGATAGAGTATGTTGGCCCAGTTGCAAAAATAGGATGTTGAACAAGATAAGTGTTTGGATTTGGATGATATGAAGGGTGTCTCCAGTCTAAGGGTGGATTCCCCCATGACTAGGATTGTTGCCACTCTGATTGAACATAGTATCTTTGCCAACACAACAAACATTGGAAGAAGCCAACACTCTCCCATCTAGTCAATGATGGAAACATAATATTGGTTGGTCCTCCAATGAATTGCCTCACTAGATGTGGCATTATTATAGTCTTGTAGGAGAGACATGGTTGTAAATCGTGTGTGACTTAATTAAATTTTAATTTAATTTCTTTTCTAAAGGATATATCATTAATACTTGTTACAATGATCTTGTATGATGTAACTAATCTAAATAACTAGCACCATCCCTGGCAAAGGTGCCAATGATGAGCGGTGAGGTACCCCTACACCCAACCATACGAATACGAGTGTTCACGCACGATCCGGTCGAACTTCGCAGATAGGCTAGTTGTGGTATCTAGACAGTTACACGTTGATCACAGTTCGTTGTCTTCCCACCTGGACTAGTATTTCTTTGTCACGTATGGTTTAGTCCAGAGTGAGGTGTATGATGTGATCCTAAACTAATGCTACTCATAGAAATAATGGAAGATAATATTAATTAAACTAATGAGCAATAGGAAATGAGTCTAAGCTAGCCTAAGTGTGATGAGTATCCGTTCCTTAATCATTCGTACACATCTTGGACCTCGTGCATGACTACTACTAGGATTACCAAGCACAGATCCTAGGTACGCTACTAGGTTGCCAAGTAGTCACACTTAAATGCTCGTGATTAAGTCGTACTCATTTTGCATTTAACAACAAGAATAGTAAATCATGATAAATAAATATTAACTAAGAAAGCAATAAATAACAATAACAATTAACAATTAAACTAGACAATTAAAACTAAGTGAATGCTGCAATGATGAAGTAATCTCGATCTTTATTTTTGGTCATGTGCACGTCCAAGTACGTCACACTTGAATAAAGGTTCCATACAATTACAAGCATCACACTACGGGCATACACTGGGAAAATAATCTAACTTCTATGAAAACAAACTACAAGAGTCTAGCTACAAATGAAAAAAGGATTGCTAAATGAGGCGGAAGGCCCTCTTATTTATAGGCCGGGGTAGGTGGCTGCGTAAACGGGGCCCTGTCGACACAAGAATGCTACGTTGACGGGGCCGCATCAACACATCGACTTAATGACACTTCATCAAATGATATTCTACATCAATTCTCTACTACAAGAACTCCTCAACAAAATGGGGTAGCTAAAAGAAGGAAAAAAATCTTAAACGAGATGGGAGGAACCATATTAAATGATTAAAATCTTCCTCATCACTTCTAGGTCGAGGCCATCAACACTGCTTGCTATGTCTCCAATAGATTTATGGTAAGAAGATTTACCTCTAAAAATCCTTAGGAATTATGGACTAGTAGAAAACCATTAGTAGGATATTTTCATGTTTTTGGTTCAAAATGTTATATTCTAAATGATAATGATAACTTCAAAAATTTTAATCCCAAAATCAATAAAGGCATTTTGTTAGGATATTCCCTAGTTAGCAAGGCTTATAAAGTGTTTAACAAAAGGACGAATACTATAGAAGAAACTATAAATGTCAAAATAGATTATCATGACATTACATCTCCTCAACCTAATGATGAAGTTATTCCCATTCAAAAATTTTCTAGCATTACTCAAGTGCAAGTTGACAAAATTTTAGAAATTGATAGTAAGTAAGCTGATGAACTCCATGAGATATCTCCCACCCAACCGAAGATGCCTAGGTTTAACAAAATTTGCTCTCTAAATGATGTTATTGGGGAAGTTCAAGATGGTGTTCGTACTAGAAGTCAAATCAAAGAAATTTGCACTTTTTTAGCATACCTCTCCCAACTTGAACCCAAAAAATTTAAGGAAGCCAAAGAAGAGAAAGGATGGATTTCTGATATGCAAGATGAGCCAAATCAATTTACAAGAAATGATGTATGGGAATTGACACCTAGACCAAATCATAAACCTATTATTGGAACAAAATAGATCTTTATGAACAAGACCGATGAAAATGTAAACATCATTAAAAATAAGGCTAGATTGGTTGCCAAAGGGTACAACCAACAAGAATGGATTGACTTTGATGAAACCATTGCTCTTGTTGCTAGGCTAGAATCTATTAGACTTCTTCTAGCTTATGCTAGCATTAAAAATATCAAGCTCTATCAAATGGATGTTAAAAGTTCTTTCTTGAATGGAACCATACAAGAAGAAGTTTACATTGAACAACCTAAAGGATTTGTTAATTCCATCAAGCCTAATCATGTTTACAATCTCATGAAAGCTCTCTATGACCTTAAACAAGCTCCAAGAGCATGGTATGAAAGACTTTCACAATACCTTATATTGAATGGTTTTGAAAGAGGTAAAGCTAATGTTACTCTATTTTTTAAAAGAGAAGGTAATGTTACTCGACCGGGGGCATCAACACAGCACCCACCAATGGCTCAAGGAGGGGCGCTGCCCGTATAGCATCCTTGGCATTAGCTATGAGAGCTCCTAGGGGGAGCTCAGACGACACATCCGACGCACGTCCGCTAGATTCCACCCGGATGCGGGGGATTCCTCGGTGGACCGGAGCAGGCGCGAGGCTCTTCTGCAAGGGTTTCAACAAGCTGCTAACTTCATGGACACAGAGGAGCATCGTGCCACCCTGGACCTGCTTCATGAGTTGGAGCTACCTCGGTGTGCCTGTCGCCAGCTGCCGACTCACCCCTANTGTTGGGGGCGCACCCCCCCCTGTTGGGGTGTTTTGGACGTCTGTACGACTCTATGGTTTGGCGGCTCAGCTTGATGTCATCCGAGTTTTGATCTTTTGATCTTTTGTGGGTTGCCGGGGCCCCCCCCCTCCCCCTTCGGGGTGGGCCACCCCTAGTCTCCCCCCCGCTTGTACTTGTATACTCGTGTACCATACTTTTAGTAATACATTCTCGAACATTCTCTCAAAAAAAAATAGTTCAAATTTATGTTGATGATATTATTTTTGGTGACACTAACAAAATTCTTTACAAAATATTTGCTAATCTCATGTAGTCTGAATTTGAAATGAGCATGGTGGAAGAACTCAAGAACTTTCTTGGGATTCAAATCTATCAAACAGTTGATGGAACCTTCATTTGCCAAACCAAATATGTTAAAGATCTCTTGCTCAAATAAAACTTAGCTAATGTTAAAGTTAAAAATACTCCTGGGTGTAAATTCCAAACTCATCAAAGACAATCAAGGTAAGTCTATTGATCTTAAGCTTTATAGAGGTATGATAGGTAGTCTACTTTATTTAACCACTAGTAGACTAGATATAGCTTTAAGCATAGAAATGTATGTAAGATATTAGATAGCTTCAGAGGAGTCTCCTTACAAAGATGTTAAACATATTTTTCCTATTTGAAGGGTACTACTAATTGGAGCTTTGGGTATCCAAAGGATTCTCCACTTGATCTTGCTCGATATTGTGATGCAGATTGGGTAGGCTATTTCAATGATCATTAAAGCATGAGTGGAAATTGTTTCTTTTTAGGAAGAAGTCTTGTTTCTTGGATAACCAAGTAAACGTCTACAAACTTCTCAATACTAGAACTTGAATATATCTCATCTGGGAGTTATCATGCTCAACTACTTTGGATAAAAGAAACTCTCAAAGATCTACACCCATTTACTATGACAATAAAAGCATCATCCAGATGAAAAAAAATTCCATCCAACATTCTTTCACCAAACATATTTACATTCATCATCACTTTATACGAGAACATACTCAACATGGACATATAATGCTAGAGTTTATTAGAATAGAGAGTCAACTAGCTGATGCTTTTACAAAACCTCTAAATGAATGACGATTGACTTCTCTATGTAAAGATATGAGGGTAGGAACTTTTCTTGTTAAGTAAGTCTTTCAATTTATTCCTATCTTTAAATTAAAAAAAATTATATATATGCACCTAT
Source organism: Gnetum montanum (assembly GCA_015680685.1). NCBI lineage: Eukaryota > Viridiplantae > Streptophyta > Gnetopsida > Gnetales > Gnetaceae > Gnetum > Gnetum montanum. Next base: position 184,538 of record MNCI01018361.1, read on the forward strand.
TTAGGGGGAGCTTGGCTTACCTACTTTTTGTTCATGTCAAAAAAGGTGAAGAAGTAAAGTGCTTATGTACATTATGATTAGACTAACTTGTTTTTTAAAGTTTTGGAAATTACCAAAAAAGGGGAGATTGTTGACCTTTTGGTATCTTAAAACCTTAAGAAATATGGAGAACAAGGATGCTTGTATGATTTTTGTATTTGTAGGGCAAGAACTTGGATTTGGAGAAAAAAGGTAAGCTTAAAGAAGAAGGACATCTACAAGGTCTTAAGAAAGCATGCAGGAGCTCAAAGTTCAAGGACAAGGAACGAAGACCTCAAAGCTCAACTCTGATGTTCAAAAGGAAGCCTTAGCATTGAAGGATTAATTGTAGAGAAGATGTCTCCAAGAAATAGCAAACTTCTTCTAGTAAGTGAAGACGTCTCTCAATAACAATAGATGTCTTAGCTGAAGAATAGAAGGATTAGTGAAGACTTCTTGAAGAAACAACAGATGTCTACTATTAAGAAAAGATGTCTCCCTAACGATGAAGATGTGTTGATTGAGTTGAAGGCTACTCAAAAGAAAATGTTTCTTAGAAATAGTAGATGTCTTCCCTATGAAGAAGACATCTCCTCAAATAGGTCGTCCTTGTGGAGAAGATGTCTCCCCCGAATGGAAGTCTAATGCAGAAAGATGTCACAATTTCAAAGAAGATGCCTCTGGTGACCATTATAGAGCCTTTGCATGACTTTTGAGATGATTTTAGAAACATCATAGCTATAAGAAGACTTCATTCTCTTGGGGAATATGTAAGTGTTGAATGCAAGTAAGTGTCAACATTAAGCAATCATTGTGCAAATTATTCTATTATATTTGTGTGCCTCATTTTACTATCTTTTGTACTGTCGTAAGAGATCTGTTGTGTTATACCTCAAAGTGCAAGGACCAACAAATTAGTTGAATCCTTTTCTTGTAATTCTTGTTTCTCTTTTATTGCATTGTGGGGCTGATGTGCTTCTTGCGAGAAAACATCATCCTTGAGCTTGTTGGAATCCTACGAGATTGAGTGTTGGTGTAGCTCCACAACACTTTGGAGCAGACCTTAAGTTGTAAAGGTTTTGGGATCCTAGAAACCACATTTTAATCTTGTCAGGACCTTGTGGGTTTAAGTGGATTTGTGGCATTAAATCACTCCAAAGTAGATCTTAAAGCTTGTACAGGATGTGGCACCCTTCAAATCACATTTTGAGAGAAAAAAATTCTAGAGGTGTGCTAGTGAACTACCCTCTGAGTGTGGACTACCCAAGTTGGGATACCACGTTAAATTTGGTGTGTTCTTTGGTTCATAAAATTTTAATTTGGGGAACCAATTCATCACCCCCTTCTAAGTTCAAAAATCCTAAAAAAATGGTTAAAAATATAAAAACCCATAACCTAAAATTCCTTAGGTTAATGTTATCTTCATCATGACTAAACTTATAATTGAATGTTTAGAAAATAAATTTTATATGAACTTATGAGTTTTTCTATTAATTTCATACATATTTTAGATATTTTTGCTATATTTTTTACTAGCCACTAGGTATCTTCTTACTTAATGGCTACTGCATATATACTTGTTTGCATACACTATTACTCTTCACATTTGCTACATGCTAGGATATTGATAGTCTTCATGTTTCAAAGTCTCTTGATGAGGTTGCACCTTATTTTATTAGAGGTAATGCATAGAACTTTCTTCCTCTTCATTATACCATATTCATTTTTCTTACTAATTCTTAAGGAAATATTTAATTTCTAACTTTACATTAATTTCTCTAATCCATGCCCTTTCCATAATGACAAGGAATTCATTCTTATTGTCATCAACATGATTCAAAAGAAAGTTTGCAATATATGATGACCCATTAGTAGTGGTCACAATATCAACTTATCTTAGAGATACTTTGATTGATTTATCTACTAGCATTAACTTGATATTTCTTTTCTTTAGTATAGGAAAGTTCTAGACTTGGTACATTTCCTTTAAAATGAGATTCATATCTAAACTTGAATCTAATAGAGCTTCACATGGTGAATGTCTTACAATCTACAACTTAGGAAATCATGTTTTCTTGTTTTCAATGAAAGAAATCTTACTTTAATCTAATTATGACTACAAAAGTATAACTATTTTGACAATAGATTCTACTATCATTTATTTTGTTGACTTCTATTGTTAAACATGAGAAGGCATATTATTTGCATTTTGTATTGCTCCTTATTGAACTTTCAATAAATTAGATGGATGACTGAATTCACTCCTTATATTTTCTTCCTAAAGAAAAAGCATTTTGTAAATTTGTACTCAAGACTAAATGGTTTATTATTCACTTACATATGAATTGCATAGGTAACGTTTCTTTTTTTGACTAATATGATGGATATGCTTGCATTTAAGATGGAAGTGCAGCATGTGAGAAATTTTGATGTAAATGAGATGCATAAGATGATGATTGAGAAGTATTTTCAACATATCTATGATATTCTAGAGGGTAATATTAATATGTAGGAGAAATAGGACTTGTTGAAAACACTCTTCATTCTAGAAAATACTTGTAAGGATTAAGCTGGTGGTATGAAAACTATTTTAATGATAATGGAATCGCCAACGACTCTAGAGTTTGCCATTTCTATTGATATTGATCCTTTGAATGAGATGCTACTTTGCTTGAATAGTATAAGGTTTTTTTGTAATTACATTATTAATAAAAAAACCTCCCTAACATATGCTTTTTAACTAGCTTATATATACAAATTGGTCAAGATGATCTTAAAGAAGATTACATTAACCAAGCCTAATTGCTAGATGAGGAAACAAGATAGATAAAAATGGAATCACTCATCCATCCTCTATTTCTCTACCCATTTTCCAATTTAGTTACACCCTCTCAGTCAAGTTTGTTCTATCTTTGTTTATTCAGGGTGTTTTTGATTTGTTATTTATGTGAGAGATTTATGTTTCAAAAACACCGCAAACAAACAAAGACAGAACAAACTTGACCGAGTGCATATAACTAAATTGGGAAATGGGAAGAGACATAAAGGATGGATGATTAATTTTATTTTTATCTATCTCATTACCTTGTCTAGTAGTCAAGCTTGATTAACGTAATCTTCTTTAAGATCATCTCAATCAATTCATAGATACACACACACACAAGCTAGTGGAGCTATTTCATAGGCTATGAGTAGAATTAATTTTTTTTAAGTTTTCAATTATCATTATAAAGTACATTGTTATAAAATTTAAGTTGTTAAAATAATATCTAGAATATTTTAAAAATATCAAAATTGGAAAACCAACTAATATATATTGGTAAACATAAATTGGTAGTAATAAAGTGTTTATAATACTTCGTATATGTTGATGAAGGAATACATTACCTAATTACTACAACAAGCATTATAGATGTGTAGAATAGGATTAAGGAAAATGCAAAATATAGTGATAAGTGTAAACTCAATATGTCTAATCTTTTAATTAAGGAAAATGATTTTCCTCTATAATTCTACTATGGAGATGTTTAGCATCTGAAATTTTTTTGTATCTCTACAAAGAGAAAGGAGGATAAATCTTTAAAGAGTCAATGGTGTGGACTCTAGATAATGCAACAAACATTAGACTCATAACTTCTCTTGATCATATGTTAATAGTAGCCTTATCTAGTATCATTCCTTGAGATTTATGAATGGTCATGCTCCATGCCAACCACAATAGTAACTGATGCAATACTTCTCAAACCATAGGTACAATCAACATATGATGAGGATTACCATTATCAAAGGAACATTTGATGTAAGAGTTAAAATCAACAACAACATATGATGGTAATGTAGTAGGCTATTTACCAAGATGATACATAATATTGTGAATTGTGCCAAGAGCACCATTTACCAATCTTGATTTTAGCCAAAGGTCAATTATGACTATAACCATTTCACCTTCACATATAAGCAAAGATCACTCAATATCATTGTCATCATCATATGAGATTCTAAATCCATGAGGATCTCTATTTGCTATGCGCATAGCAACGAGTCTTTGCATTTTTTCAACATCTTCTTATTGTGTGATTAGACTTTATCTTTTGTATCATACAAATGCATTGATTCTTCAAACCCATCTAATCTATTAGAAGTAAATGGAAAAATCAATCAAGTAGCCAAAAAATTATAGTCTTCATCAAGGTTGTTTCCCTCTCTGATATGCATTAATATTTTCTTGAATCTATGTTGTTTAGGATTAGTTCTAGACTGATGATAAATTGCATCTAACACAACAAAGGTATCAAAGGATATCCAAACTCTTGCAATATCTAAATTGTTAGGTGCATAAGGCACAACATGAAGCATAGGAGGAAGCTCATCCAAATCACCTATGGGTATAATTTATCTTCCTCTAAAAAATTCATTATGATTATCTAGAAAAAATTCTCTTAATCTTTTATCAATGCTTTGTAATAGTCTTCACCTCATAAAAATTATTTCATTAATTATTATATATCTCACATAGAAAATTCAATGTTTTCTGCTTATTTTTGCAAAGGAAGAGAGTTATTTGTATGCATCTATTCTAATTATCAAACTAGAGTGAACGGTTGTTGCATTAATGTTATATGTAGTAGCTTCTGTGGATGCCATGACAAGTAAAGCACTATGTTTTTCATGATAGTATTTCATGAAAGCATTGTGAATTGTATCGATAAGAACAAAATTTTCCATACCAGTTGTTCCCTCGATAATCATTTGTAAAGGAGCAACAACTTGATTTGTTGATTGTGAAAACATCATGTTCCTTATAATTTTATTGTAGCATTTCTTTTTCTTAGCATCCAACTTATCAGAATCATAGGCACCATAGTCATGGTTAATGATAATCATGGATTGAGATTATTTATTGTTGGAAATAAAGACTATGGTGAACTTTGCCACATCCTCTCCCAAATACTATAAACTTCAGTCATGCATCCTATCAACATCTTGTAGGTCAAGCATGTCCAGTTTTGTTCTTTAGAAACAACCTACTAATAAGAGATGTCAATTGAGGATTTCAAAATCATACTCTTCATGATCTTGCACTTGGGGAGTTACATCTACCAATTATTTTTCTTCCTCCAAAGCTCACTAGAATTCTTCTTCAATATTAATCTTTGATGCTTCATACAAATGTTGAACAAAGAGGTATCTCATTTTAATCTCCTCATCATTAGAACCAAGATCTTGCTTTGCATCTCTAAACAAATAATACAACAACAAAATAGCCCAAAATTATTCAATCCATTTTTGTTTCCCTTACTTTGATGAAATGAGAAACTTAGCATAATATCTCACAATAGCATCTAGCTTTAAGTGACGTAAATTCCAAGTTGTCCTTATTCTTCATGTTGCAATTATACTCTCTAAAATCATGCAACAATGATACACCCTCCATTGGAAGCAAATGTTTTTGATACACAGTAATAATAGTTATGTAGTTTTTACCATCATCTATTTCCTCTAAATTAATAAGAACCTTTTTGTATACCTCCTAAGAAACATTGATGGTGTGGAAGACACAAGTGCAATTTACCAAAGGAAGCTCATACAACATGTGATAGACCTGCATAGCACCAAGGTCTCTATCTACAATAGCATCCATCATGAATCTTCTATAGACTAATAAAGCATCCTCATGAAGATCCCTTGACTCTAAAACTTGCAACAACATGTCATAAAAAGATTATGATTTCTTCTCAGATTTAGCTACATATTTCACACTCTATTTTCACTCATATAAATAATGACCTTCTCATAACAACTATACCAATAGCCATTATCATAAAAAAAATTACCATTATTAGTCTTTCTCTTACTAACAATGGCATCCAAAGTCACAATATGACTCTCAATCCCATCACAATGATCACGAATATCATCATTACCATTGAACAAACCACTATCAAGCCAAAGTGAAAAACTAGTATCTATCACACTAACTTTAACATGAGAGACATTACTACCATCAACAAGGTAAAGCTCACCCTTACTTACCTCTTCATGACTTATCCATTCATCTTTTGTTCATCTTGATCTTCAACATGTGGCTATTCAATCTCATCAAAGCTTCCAAGTTCAAGTTCCCAAATAGAAGTTCACAATTCCAATGGCTTCTCCTCTTCAAAGGAATCATCAACAAGCTCTTCATCCCATTTTGGAGATACTAGCTCAAAAGGTAAACTCTCCTCCATGGCCTTAACATCAGATTCATCAAAAACATCATCAAAGAAATCATTTTTTCCCATACCTTAACTAGAATACTCACCTCTCTCCAATGAGATATTCTTAACTTGTCTTAGAAGCTCCTTTTCCTTACCACAAGGTATAGAATATTTGTAAAAAGAATGAGTATCATACCTTTTAGTACTACCCTTGATCCTCCTTAAAGAAGTCCCTTAATATTTTCCACCCTTTTAGCTTTGATCCTTCACTTCCCATGACTTATGAGGTAGGAACTCTTCTTGATTAGCAACATACATCATCTTGGGCTTTGAATATCTCTTGGTCCCCTTAATGAAGCTATTGGTTTCCTCCCTTAAAACCTTTGAGTATTGAGCACTCCCTTGCTCAATAAGAGATGCTTGGAAACCCCTTCATCCTCCTTCCCTTCTTAATGACTAGAAGATATTCTCTTAATTCTCCTTAAAATATTTTCCAAGTTAGTCTTGAATTTCTTCATATCCCTTCTTGAAGTTTCTATAGAATCTTGATGCTTGTGGAACTTTACATTAGGAAGAACTTCTTGCATTTTTGTCACAAAATCCTTAAAAGAGTTTTTGAATTCTTGAAGCACTTGTTTAAGCTCTTGATTTATCTTTTTCTTAGGATCCATATCTAAAGCAACAAGAATGTTATCCAAAATAAAATGCATAAATATCTACAAAAATATTCCTTTTATTCAAAGAAAATACCAAGCTACAACATAAAAGTATGAAAACCTCTAAGCCTTTGCTCTAATACCAATTTAGTATAAGGGTGGCATCTCAATAGATCCCAATAGCACCCAATCCATAACTTCTAAGCAGATCTAGCTTAGAAAATAAGAACAACATAATGAAATGAATAAAAATTTCCTTTTATTAAGAAAATACTCATAATACATAGAAAATACATCAAAGATGAGAAGTCAAGCTTAACTCATAACTCTCCCAAGGATCTTAGAGATCATACTTATTCCCTCTCAATCTTTAATTGCTCATCATGGAGCCCAAGATTCAGACAAGATACTTATAATAAGTTCCCTCAACCTCTCTCAAGTTCTCTCCCTTTCTTCTCACTTAATTTTCTTACACAAGATCTCTTCTTGTACAAGCTCTCCTCCCTCAACTCTCATGAGCTTTCCTTCATGATTATGATCAGGGTTTAACCTTTGGCATCAACAATGATGAATTACATCAATATTTATAAGAAACCAAAAGACAAGAAACCTAGAAATATTTCATCAACTCAACTTAAGGTTCTTTCAATGTTTCCCAAGTCTTTGCACCTTTTTCCAAATATTTCCATCTTGATTTAGCTATTTTCATCTTGCTTTGGCTATTTCCTGAAGTGGGATGGGCATTTTTAGAAATTTTTCCATCCATCTGGGTCATCTTTGACTTTGCTAGGATATCTCCTATGAAAACCCAACTCTAAGTTGAGATGTCTACTATTTTTCTAAGATGTTCGATCTAGTCCCAAGATGTCCTAGGCTTTGGTGGAACATCTTGTTCTAAATGTCACTTGCACTATTGGGATGTCTCACCTGGGATGTCCCAAGTCTAGTGGGAATTCTCACCTACCAAGGCTAAATACAAAAATTCTTATTTTGATGTCTAGAACCTTCATATGCCTTCAAGCATGTTCCCATAGATCATGGAACCCCCTATATTCATCAAAATGGACCCAAAACACCCAAAAGCATGCCAAAACATCCTTGAATCATCATTAATAAAATCAACATAATAAGACACAGTAGTCCATGTCTTCTTAAAGCCTAAAACCTACAAAAAATTCATGTAGGGTAGAACAAGGAGATTAGAAGAGGTGTCCTTATACCAAATGGTCAATCCTTTCATCTACACATCTTAAAAACCTTGATTTAACTTCCTTGACTTTCATTTTGACTTAAGACTTTACCATATAGATTCCTTAATCACCAATCATTACTTAGATTGACTTCCTAATCTCAAAGCTCTTTTTCTTAAACATGAACATGCTTACAATCATACAAACATACACCCTTCTCCATTCATTAAATTTTAACACACCAAAACTAAAGTAAAGTAATTAACACTATTATAGAAAGTGATACAATTAATGAATTATTTCACATGTTTCTACTCTATTTGTGGATTATGCTTCTTACTAAATTTTCTATGAAAGTTCCTTATTGTAGTTATATTCTATTTATCACTTGTGATTTTTATCTTTATTTCCTATGTAATTCTTAATCCTATAAGTGCAACTCTTTATAGATTTTTGATACTGTACTTTAATTAAGCCTTGAATGAGGTGTTTTCCTAGTGGTAAAGACTCTTAATTTAAAATCTCCAAGCCATAGGTTTGATTTCAATGGACAATGTTGAGTTATGAACTTCTAATTGGACTATATATCTTAGGGTGTAGCTATATTATAATTATTTTGGGATTTCAACACCCAACACCACACCCTTTGCTCACTTGGTTAGCCTTCTTAATATAATTTACCAAAACTAAATGATCATACATACCTCCTAGACATAGAGCAAACTTAAAACTTCTATATAACTTAAGCAGAATGTTTTAACTCAATACTACCCATAAGAATTAAACCCATAACTTAAAGTTTCTAAATCAAAAGTCTCACCACTAGGCTAATACCTTTTGGAGTTTCTTAATATAATTTAATTATCTTTTGCTTCCAAAAAATACACATTAGGAATATATAACTAATAAGAGTAACCTTACAATAAACAATGCATTCAAAATAGAGCTTTATCAAGAAATATGTATATCTTCACTAGTTGATATTATGAATTGATAAAACATTTTATATTGAGGACTACAATATCGTATCTATGATATTGTAGACGTAATATCATAGCTCTACATACATAATCATAGATACAATGTAGTGCACCATTGTCATGCCTATAAATACTAACCCACCATTGCATCAAAACAAGTTTTTACTTGACACTTATCGAATTTCTTGCAATTTGTTTTCTCAAATTTCAAGTTAGTGTGAATGCCCAAAGTATGATGATAGTTGTATGGAATCTTTATTTTAGTGGATTATTCCTAGACATAATTCATGAATAGAAATAAAGATCAGGATTATTCTTCATCATTACAACATATTACTTAACATAGATTTCCTTTTCCATAATGTTTTATTTTACCTTTATTAAATCATTTACATTTTCTAAGTCATTTACTATTCTAATGCTTATTAGTAAGGCAGAATAAGTGTAATTGGTTCTAGGCATAAAGTGTAATTATTTAATAACCCAGTGGTGACTTTACTTAATTCACTCAATAGAGTGAAGTTACTTAGTAATCCCTGTAACACTTACATTAACCCAAGATGTACGAAGTTACTTAGTAATCCCTGTAACACTTACATTAACCTAGGATGTACGAAGAACCAAGAATGAATACTTATCACAATAGGATAGAATATATTTCCATTTCTATTATACTTAGCATACTTAAAACCAAAATAATATCAATTTATCATATACCTCACTAAGAGTTAAACCATAAGTTTTGAGCCTTACTAACCATAAGTGTGAAAAAAACAATCATGAACTCGCTCTCATCTCACTAGTATATTTCCATTTTTCATTCATGGATTATGATTTGTTCATGCATGCACACTTGTGACTTGTATGCTTGAGTGTTGGAATATCCAACCACTTATCATTGGTGTTATTGCAAAGGATGTATTAATGTTTACTAGTTAGTTAATTTTTCATACTTTGTTGTATCAAATATCACAAAGTATATCTTTTATACATAGAATAATTTTTCAAAACATACACACACTTAAGTGTCAAACAAATTAAAATTAGTTCTATAATTAAAATAAAATCTCCACCTATTATCGATCTTAATGAAATTGATGACAGAGATTATAATGAAGAAGATTGGAGTGCACCCATGCAAATAAGAATTTCATATGCTCATACTAACCCTTATTATTCTCATTTCACATTCATTTTCCACTAGGATGAATAACTCAAATGAAGAGACTTATAGGGTAATATTATCTTATCACCAAAATGTTTAGTACCATCAATGCTTCAAGTAGCCCTCATGAGATTGAATCTTGGCCATGTACAAGAAGGATATCAAGTTATAAAAAATATGACTAAGCCATATCAACCAACAAAGGCTCAAGCAAGAAGGGATGCTATTATGAAGACAAGATATGAGCAAGATAAACAAAATAAAGCACTACAAATAATTATCCTTGAAGAAAAAGAAGATGTTCCATCTTAAGCTGAAAAGTCCTATCATACTCACAAATCTCATTTCTAGACACTAGTAATATGCACTAAAGATCCTGTAAAAATAAAGCTACATTCATCTCTTACAAAAACTCCTAGAAGAGATCAAAAGGACTCCTAAATTAGAAAAATGTAAGGTCTAAAACCTCCAACAAATCCAAAAGAGATAAATCAGGGAGTCATAAAAGGAGAACTAGCTAGTACCATTTTCCAACTCCCCCAACTTATCAACAGATTTTGATAGAAGGGAACAAAAAATAAGGGATCACTATGGGGAAAGAAGAAGAGATCATGGGAGACATGCAAACAAAAGAAGACATCATAATATAGAAGATGATGATGATGAAGAAAGAGAGGAAAGAATAATAAATCAAATAAGAGAGCATCATGAGCATCAAAGGGATCATCACTACAATAGACCTTATGAATCCAAAGACTATGAAGAACTCCTATTAGCCACTTGCAATATGATTAATATCAAGGAAGTAATGTATATTCCTACCAAGTATTTAAGGGGTAGTCACATCAAGCAACTTAACATGAATAATATCCCAAAACTTGAAGGTAGATATAATGTAGATCCATAACATCACCACCAAACCTTCCATGATGCTTGTGCCCTATAAAACATAGAGAATGATTGGTAGAAATTAAAGTTATTTTCTAAAACACTTATAAAGAAATCATAGAGCTAGTACATATCCTTATAACTAGAATTAATTTAAACATGGATTATCATGCTAAATCTTTTTAATGACAAATACTAAACTTATTCTAGTATATCAAACTTAAGAAAATAGATCTAGGAATGGAAGCAAGCAACACATGAATCCCTTAATGCGGTAATGAATAGATAATACTCATTATTACATAGATGTCCATGCCATTTATTTTCTTAAAGGGAACAACTACAACACATCATCAATGAGCTAAGAAACAAAACAAGAGAAACCCTTGGATTATATGCCCAAGGTAGATTATCTAATATGACAACTCATCAAATCCAAAGGTTAATAGACCAGGTGGTAAAAAAAGAAGGAAAACTACAAAAAAGGGAATTAGCTAGGGAATATAATAGAGACTCATCTATCAAAAAGAAAGATGTAAGGATATGCAAAATACAAAAATAAGAAACATTAGAAGATGCAATATAGTGGAAGACTATACCTATCTAAAAATTAGTCAATGATACTGCAAAAAAAGGTAGAGAAAATGTGGAATTTAGTAGATGAGAAATTCACTACAACTATTAAGATAGTTGAGGAGAAAATTGCACAAGCCTTCAATAGAAATAAGGATAGAAAGAAGAAAAGGAATAATGAACATGAAAACTATAAAAATAAAGGGAAAGTTGCTATGGATAGAGGAAGTAATGGACTCAAGCTCAAAAGATGATGCAAGTTGGAAAGTATGCCAATAAAAATATCTTAAGGGATGTTGTCTTGTCATGGCTCACTTATAAGAGTCTGAGGCATATGTACTTAATCTAAAGTTTGTTAAGAAAAAAATGCCTAGGTGATTACTATATCTACAAGGTAATTTCAGATAATCCTACCAACAACTTTACATCAAGTCGGACTTATTCTCAATTTCAAGAACAATACCAGTAATAGTAAAAACATCCATAGTCATGGGAAATGCCACTGCCAAGGTAATAGTATCCATATAGACAAATGGATCCCTATTGATACTATGTACAATGTCCAATATCTTCTAGAAGTACTTTTGTTTAAACTTCCTTTCTCTACTATCCACCCAAATACCATAGATCCATAACCTCACACATGGATCTTTATCCTTATATGTCTTAACCAACATCAAGTCTTTCTCATCAAGCTCCTAATCCATTACCACTAGTACCACTGCTAGTAATGTAAAGGAAATTGCCAACACACAATAGCAAAAGAGTGCTACTAGGGCAATCACCATACAAGAGGATATTATGATAAGTAAACCAAGATCTAAGAAATGTTCCTTCTTTAGGACAAGTCCAGAAAATGTTCAAAGCATGAAAACTTCATCTAACCCTATTCTATCTACATAAAATCCTCAAAAGAACATTATGCTTTTGATACCAACAGAAAAGAACTTGAACATTTTCATGCTTACATAGATAATAACACATTGGATAAAGGTAGGAGCACATCCTAAGAAAAGAATAAATGTAGGAATTCCTTTATTCTATCTCCAAATAGTAGGATATAAATCTTTCAAGGCTCTACTAGATTCTAGGTTAAGAGTGAATCTTATCTCTTAAGACATGTACAAAGCCTAAAATCTACCTCCATTGAAAAAAAGAAACATCCTACTAGAGTTGGCTAACCAATCTATTGTAGTTTCACTTAGACAACTGGAATACATGATAACTACCATAAGTAGCTAGTCTTATCATGTTGATCTTCTAATTATCCATGGGGAAAAAATAAAGATGAATTCCCTATTATCATGAAAATAACATGACTTAGCACTATGGATGCTAAGCTAGGAATCAAAGATTTATCCTTGGAAATTTTCAAGGAAGATAAAGCCAAAATCATTTAGACGTGGAAAGTTCCATGTATTACATACATCAATAATGGGTGCAATTATGTGTAGAAAGTCTAGGCAATAAGACAAGATATCATCACAATATGTAATAAATGTGTTGAAGACATGTATACAACAATGTATGCATGCAGCAATCACAAGACAAGAAGGCACCCAGTGGCTGATTAATGAAGAAGAATTAGAATCCAACATATGCATGGAACTAGTTGATCAAATTATAAGTGCCTACATTGAAGAAACAGATAAATTGAAAAAGATATGAAGATAACCTTCCTACATGAAGTCACAATAAAATAATGACATTGAATAGGAAAAATTATATATACTAGAAAAATATGAACCAAAACCACTAGAACTAAAGGCCTTACCAGATGCACTTCAATATGTCTTTCTTAATAACAAAAAACCAATAATCATAAATGTTAATCTTAATATAGAACAAAAGAAAAAATTATTGGAACTGGTAAACAAATGACCAACTACATTCGCATGGTCCTATGATGAGATCACTAACATCAATCCATGCATCTATTAACATCGAATCTACATTGATCAACCTATTACACCACATCATCAACATTAATGAAGATTGAACCTAAAGCTCAAAGAAGTTATCAAATAGAAGCTAGAAAAGTTATTAAAAATAGGGTTCATGTATCCTATCAAAAAAATTGAATGGGGTAATCCATTGGTCATTGTCCCAATTGAGGCTGGAAACTAGAGGGTTTATATAGACTTTCAACTAATGAACATGGAAACATTTAAAAGTGATTTCCATTTGACATTAGTTGATCAAGTTTTGGATACCATTGTGAGACATCAATAATACAACTTTTTGGATAGATATAATGGATACAATTAAAGCTATATCACACTGGAAGATCAAGAGAAAATGACATTCACTAATTTGTGGGAAATGTTCACAGATAGGAAAATGTCATTTGGCCTATGTAATGCTTCTATCACATTCCAAAGACTTGTTCTTAGTATCTTCCAAAAATAGATTGGTAATAAATTTGAAGTATTTATGGATGATTTCTCTACATACAAGTTTAAATTCAAACAAGCTTTGGATCGCTTAGAGCATGTCTTGAAATGATGTGTTGAAACAAATTTGAAGTTCAATTAGCATACGAGTGACTTAATGGTCTAAGATGGAATACTTTTAGGACACAAGATATCATACAACAGGATCCTAGTAGATCTAGATAAGATTAGAGTCATCCAAAACATTACCCAAAGGTCATAAATAGTTAAGGATGTTCAATCATTCCATGGCCATATAGGGTACTATAGAAGATTTATTCAAGATTTTTTAAAGATTCCAAAGCTACTTGTTGAACTAACAAGAAAACATACACCATTCCAATGGTTCGAATAACGTGAGAAGGCATTCAAGAGCCTAAAGCAAAAACTAATTGAGACACCATTTATCTAAGCTCTAGATTAGTCCAAGCCCTTACACATCATGACTAATGCTTCAAACTATGTAATAGGAGTATTGTTAACTCAACTTAATGATCAAAAATAACCATACTACATACAATGTAGCAGTAGTATTACCAAATCATAATTAACTATACCACTGCAAAAATGAAGCTTATGGCTTAGGTATATGCACTTGAAAAATTTAGACATTATGTGCTCAGATATTTCATTTATGTTCATACAAACCACAATTTAATTAGATTTTTAAAGAACAAACCAACGATAAGGCCAAGAATGATAAGATGGCTAATCATTACTACAAGAGTTTGACATAACAATGATTGATAGGAAAGGAATCAAAAATGTTGTAGCTAATCACATGTCAAGATTAAGATGGAATCCTTAAAAAAATAAAGAATTATTATCAAACCAATTTGTTGATAAAAAATTACTCACAAAGGTAGCAATGGTTGTAGATATAGCAACAAAGTCATGGATTATTGATTACATGATATATCTAACTACATAAGAATTTCCTACTGAATGAGATAAAAAGAAAAAAGAACAATTTCTTCATAAAGTAAAACACTACATGGAAATTAAGGGGAATCTTTCTAAGATATGTGTAGATGGCTTCATATAATGGTATGTTTTAGAAGAGAATCAACAACACATTCTACAAGATGCACATGAAGGATGATGTGATGATCCTAACATAGGATAATGAATAGTACTAAAATTAATGATGGCAAGTTAATTCTGGTCAATCACATTTAGGGATGCACATCAATTTATACAATCTTATGAAAGATGCTAGAGGGATGGAAGACTAACAACTAAAAATAAAGAGCCATAATAGTGGATACAACCATTGGAACCATTTGACTTTTGCGGAATTGACTTTATGGGGTCCATCATACCAATGTCAAATGGGAAGTCGTATATTGTAGTGACTGTTGATTACTATACTAAGAGGGTAGAAGTAGATGCAATTAAATATTTCATAACCATAGTAACTGAAAAATTCTTTCAACAACATGTGATGAATAGATTTGAAGTATCATGGATGTTAATATCTTACAACAAACTCATTTCACCATAGCTACATTCAAGAAGTTAATGCAACTTAGGATCAATCATAAACTAACTACACCTTATCACTCCCAAGTAAATGGACAAGTTGAAGTAACTAACAAAGAGATTACACAAATATTAACTACAACTATTATTAGATATAGGAAGGACTGAAGCACTAAACTTAATGATGCTCTATGCGCATACCGATCAACTTGGAAACTTTCTATAGGATATTCACCATATGATTTAGTTTATGGAAAATTACCTACTTTGTCGATTCAACCACTTGTACACTTGACCTAGATTTAGACTTAGCCCAAAAGAAATGATTAATGAATCTTAATTTCTTAGATGAAAATTAATTAGTAGCTCAAATGAGTAAGGAAATTCATAAAAATTATTCCAAACATTGACATGACGCCAAGATTAGATAAGCTTCTATTAAGGCTAAAGATAGGGTCCTCTATTATAACCCAAACCATGTCCTCCAAAAGACGAAGATCCAAAAATTATGGGAAGGACTCTATATCGTTCATGCTACAGATCAATTAGGTGCCATGCAAATTAACCATCTAACTGATCCACAAAAGTTAATCCTTGTCAATATTCAACAAGTCAAACCATTCCATGAGTTTCCTTCCTCCAAAGATTCTACCTTGAATATTGGACCATTCACTTCATGTTCGATTTTCCAAATTTCTACTTTATATAATAATTGTAGGGATGTTAGGCACTAAACACTCTTTTTACATGTTTTTCATAATTTTCTAATTTTTACCATTTTCTACATTCTTTAATATCTTTTCTATTCTTTCATGTTTTCATATTTCTTATCATTTTTCATTCTTTAATATCTTTCAAATTCTTTATACAGTTTTCTATTATTACCTATTTCTCATTCTTTTATATTTTTATCATTTCTGATGTACATATTTTTGTTGATCTTTCTAATAAATGTAAAGAAATAAATAAGATGTAACTAAAACAATAAGAATTTCACCCTATGTTATAAAATCACCAAAGGATTAATTGTATATATAGTAAAACCACATAATCAATCCACTAATTTCCAATAAATAAGAGGTTCTTACCATGGACATAATGACATTCTTCCACAATAAAACTAAAATAAACTTGTGATCATTATTCTTGGATGGAAAAGTGAAGAACCGAGAGGAAATGAATTGGATGTTATATCCATGGAATTTGTGGATTCTTTAAGGCTACCACTAAAAGTCTTCTTATGCTATTAATTTGTATTATTTCCTTAAATTCTAATGAAAAATGCAAGCATATTCTAAAATAAGTACTACCTTACCATGTCACTAGAAAAACATGTTACCCATGCTTGAAGGCACTCTCCTATCCAATGGTCAAATCTCCTTTAAAATAAGCTATGTAGTTAATAAATTTCTTTCTAGCACTTCACTGCCAAGTAATGATATTTCTTGCAATTGTGATAGTCTTATCGTTATTAGTTTTGGGATGATACAATGCAATGTTATTGGTAAGTGGTATGGATTAGGTTTGGATCTTGAATGGAAAGGCTAATGATTATTTTAATGATGCATTACACATAGAATTCATTATGCCTATGGTAAGACACATCATGTTTCATTTTCTATAATCCCTACTATTACCATTTTACCTTACTATTATATAATTTGATGGTTTTGTATAATATAGTGTTATTTTCTTATTGAGGCAATACTAACATGTGCATTTTGAAAGATGGGTGTGATTTACATCCAACTCCTTGAGTGCCCAAGGACACTTGTAGGCCTATTTATATAATGACATTAAGGGCAAGAGCTTACTTTGGGGAGGACCCACTTGTATAACTCTTGTGTTTCATACTTGATAACTAATTCCACATCCTCTAGTACCTCCTAAATACTTAAGCAATCATTGTTATTTCCTTATATAATCATACTCATTTATAAGTTCAAAACTTTTGATCACCTAACTTCTAAAATTTTAGTTGAATTACCTTGCCCAAAATACTTCTTTTACATACTCTTCATGATAAATTCTTATATTATAGGCATCATATCTAATCAAGAATCCTTTGGAACTATTGGCACATTTGGCCATTTCATGAAGTAGGCTTAAATTAGTTGAGAATTTTTGAAGAAGTAGCTAAATTTTTAGTTTGAGAGGAAGAGAATAAGTGCACAAAAGGCATTCTCTTATTTTAAAATATTGGAGCACCATTTCTATAGCAAGCTTACACAGCCCTGTTGATAAGTACAAAATTATCAATGTGTTGTTCTACCTTTATAATTCTCTAGGATTTAATTCTCTTGGATTTACAAATGAATAACCTGATAATTGCAAGTTCAGCAGTCTGGTGCAGGGTGAAGTTATTTCTCCTGTGAAATTCAAGAATATATTGTCTAAAATTTCAAGGCTGAGCAAGATATTTTTCTCTGTAAGAAAGATGTTTTTCTCTGCAATAGAAAGGAAAAAGTGGAAGATTACAAAATGAAGGAGGTGCTCTGCATTATTGTAAGAGATCATGGTAGTATAGAAACCCATTATCCCATAGCACAATTTCAAATAATGCACACTGCAAAAATAAACATTCATATAGAAAGGCAGAAACAGGATTGTTCAAGGGTTGCCCCAGCATTTTGCCACTGGAATCCCCATTCTCTGTGACCATTGCTGTCCTGAAAAATATAAGAATATAAAAACAAAAATCTGCAGTGACAAGAAGCCAAAGAGGGCCTTCAAAATGGCACTGCACAAAAACACAGAAACAGAAAACGAAATGCTTACACAACAATAAAAATATAGCCAAAAGCTGATAGCATTTCTATCATCTAGCATCATGCAAACATTTTTCTGAAGTATGCTGGGCAATGGGCCAATGATCAGTGGTATGTGGCACCGTCAGTACAGGAAAACCGTTACAAAATTCTACAGACATTCTGTTAAACACTTGTTGCACAAACTCCGTTTCTCCAGTACTCAACGACGGAGCCGTTGCTAACTGCAGAGATGGCGGCAACACAAGTGGAGAAGATGTCTCAGCTACCAGCAAACCGTGCACCGAATCGGTTCCAGCCGCTGCAAAATTTTTGGAAGATGCAACTTCCATTACGAATTCAACGGAGGTGTGGCCGCACTTTGCAGAAGCTCGTCAAGTAAAATCAGCATTTGGCCGGATAATGAAGCGCCTTTGTCATAAATATTTCAAAGGTTCTTATTAATATTTTTTATAAATACGGTTTCAATTAAAGGTGGAATGCCTCGTTGATGGAACGCCTCGTTTATAAGCCGACTTGTTTACCCAAGGCCGTTGTGGAGTCGATGAGAATAATATTTTGATAAAGAGCAAAGGAAACGTATGAAGACTATGAAGTACTCTCCAAATTATTTCATAGCATGGCCAAGGAGAGACAGATGATCAAATTGTATATTGTTCCTAAATATATATATAAAGCTATTTCCTAAAAATGGGTTTATGGATATTTCCAACTATAGCTTTTATTTATATAATTGGAACTTTATGTGGAAGTTGTAACTTCCTAGCCTTAATCCATGATGTTTGTAACCACTACCAAGTACACTTGTTAGATGCAGCATTTTTATCTCTTTTATGGTTACAACCACCCAAAATTGTTGTAACTTACCTAACTTGTTGGGCAAGTAACCTCCTAGCTTGTATGCCAAGTATTTTTTTTGATTGGATAATCCAATTACTTGGGAGAAAAGTTAGGTGAGATATTTTTGAGATATTTTTGGGATATTTTTAAGTTGTAACTTCCCTACCTACCTTGGAACCCTATAAAAAGGCTTCAAGGGGGGACATCAAAGAGGGGAAAAAAAGAGGAATCACTTCTCACATCACACTTGAAGTCTTGGAAGATTTGTAAAGAAGATTTCATAGAAGATGGCTTGCTAGAATAAAGATTTCAGCCTCTTTGTCATGGTCCT